>JAHRHZ010000013.1:38665959-38750936 GCA_024137785.1 Ginglymostoma cirratum
AAGCTTTCCTGCTCCTATGATGCTGCTTGGCCTGCTGTGTTCATCCAGCTCCACACCTTGTCTTCTTGTACTTGATCTTTTTGCCAATGGGTACAGTTTTTCTCTATCTACTTTGTTCAGGCCTGTAATAATTTGGAAAACCTCTATCAAGTCTCCTCTTAATCTTCAAAGGTTACAGCCCAGGTTTTCGAATCTATCCGTGTAACTGAGCATGCAATCTTTCATTAGCATAACTCCAAAAGAATACACTGAACATTTCTGATTACTTTTGTGATAACTGTATTTGAGTTTATGTATGAAGTATGGAGGTGTTTGAGCTGGAAGATTAACATCAGTTATATATTAACAGTCAGGCCAAGCAGCATCATAGGAGCAGGAAACCATTTCAACTCCCCCTCCCATTCCTCAGACGACATGTCCATCCTGGGCCTCCTGCAATCCCACAGTGATGCCACCCGAAGGCTGCAGGAACAACAAATCATATTCAGCCTGGGAACCCTGCAGCCCAATGGTATCAATGTGGATTTCACAAGCTTCAAAATCTCCCCTCCCCCAACCGCATCCCAAAACCAGCCCAGCTCATCTCCACCTCCCTAACCTGTTTTTCCTCTCACCTATCCCCTCCTCCCACCTCAAGCCCCACCCCCATCTCCTATCTACTAATGTCATCCCGCCCCCTTGACCTGTCCGTCCTCCCTGGACTGACCTATCTCCTCCCTACCTCCCCACCTACACTCAGCTTTATTGGCTCCATCCCCGCCTCTTTGACTTGTCTGTCTCCTCTCCACCTATCCTCTCCTCTATCCGCCTCCCCCTCTCTCCCTATTTATTTCAGAACCCTCTTTCCCTCCGCCATTTCTGATGAAGGGTCTAGGCCCAAAACGTCAAGCTTTCCTGCTCCTATGATGCTGCTTGGCCTGCTGTGTTCATCCAGCCCCAGACCTTGTTATCTCGGATTCTCCAGCATCTGCAGTACCTTTTATCTCTGATATATTAACAGTCAGGTCGGTTTACAATACTTAAATAATTAAATGTAGAGTGCTTGAAGAAGAGTTCTCAAACAAAAGCTCTGGAATGAATATTTGAGCTCCCCCTCCCCACCAACAAAGTTGACAATGAAGGTTGGGAGAAGAGGAGGGGAGGAGCTGTGGGAGTGCCCAGAAACACTGGCTCTGACTGACAGGTCAGATTTGAAACTGCAGCAATATTAAACAGGAGGGAGGGGAGGGTTGAACAGCAATCCCATTTGTCTCCTGATGAGCCCAATTAAAGCACCTCAGAAGCTTGTTTAGAGCCTTTTAGAGAAAGCTGTATTTTGAAAGTGGCACATCGGATTATGTGCACTGTCCTTGGGGTTTTGTTGTCTGGTTCTAGTGTACTTACCTTTGAGCCAGAAGGTCTGGGCTCAAGTCCCATCTGCACTGGATGTGTGTCAGAACATATTGTCCAAGTTGACCAAAATAAGTATGAGCTGAAGGGAGGCAGGTATGGAGTGAGGAATAAGTCATCGTTACCACAGACAATCATCAGTCACCATTAGAGGGTCAGCAGTGTGAAGGCACATTAGCATTTGATAGAAATGTGTGTTTAGCACTACCCAGATGAGGAGAATGTAGGAGCTAGTACTTGGGCATTGAAGGGGATCTGACATCCCTATCCCTCCAGTATCACAAGGTGAAGGGTGGGCTAGTACAATTGGGTGGCCTTGACCCCAGACCCAGACTACATTGATCAGAATTTGGATTCACTTATGATTCAGAGAGAAATACTTCCACAGGGCAGTCTGAGCTCTGAGCAGCAGGAGGACACAAAATGGACAAAAGGACAGGAACATAAGGGAAGTCAATTCTCAATAACAACAGAACTATTGGAGATGGCCTGGAGATAATTCAGACCCATTGCCACAACAGACTGCCACTCTCTCGATGGATGGTCGCAGATATCTATGCCCTTGTCTTTGAAGACCTCTGACCTTGCAGTATCGTGCTAACTACCATCAAAGTTATTGAAACCTTGAGGTTCTTTGTTTCTGGTTCCATCCAAGGATCAACGTCTGGGAGGGCAGCCACTAGTTACTGATGGCAGTCTGTCTCTCTGAGCTGCTGTCCCAGTCAGAGGGCCTATGGCACTGCAGCTTTGGCAATGCCAACATGAAATGGCTTTAAGTCAGTAATCCAGTATCATCACACTGATTTCCAATAGTACAGGAGATAGGCATGTTGTGATCCCAGTCGACGGCATCTCCAGACATGTCAAATCCTAGAGTGACACAGAGTTGATGACCTGAAATTTTATGTTTTTTTGATTGCCCTGAAGATCAGTCACCGAACATATTCACAAGAGGTGACAATATATATTGAATGAAAGAACATAAAAGTTTATTACATGAATGAAAAACTTGAACCATGCTATATTCTACAAGGACTATTGGGACAAACGCATCTTAAATATTAGAAAGAAAGATTCAATTCTTCTACCCCAACAATAATCTTACTGACTTTCAAACCTCAATGAAGGTCACCCCTATCACTACGTTGAAGGTCTGTTTAGCTAGCATAGCTGTAGTCAATTTTATTTTTGGCAAATTTCTGTGCATTCACTCAATGCTAATTGCTTTAATTGGTGTATTTTTCTGAGGCCTTTAAAGATGCGGCTAAGTCTGCCTAACATGTCTGCTGAACATGGGCCTGTGTCCATCTATCTGTTTTTCTCTCTCTCTCTCTCTTTGACACACGCACACACACACACACACACTTTCACGCACACACACACTTTCACACACACACACACACACACTCTATCACCTTGTTTCTCTCATACTCTACAGGTTATAAACTCAGTTACTTATACATTATTTAGCTAAAGTCATATAATTGCTTGTTCAGTTCACTGTTTAAAATTACTTTCTGACATTGAAAATACATTCACAAAACTGAAACTAAAATCCATTTTCCTCCACTTTAGAACCCAAGTTCCTAATTTGTAACACAATGTAGGAGCAAATTACTGCAGATGTTGGAATCTGAACTGAAAATAACAAATGCTGGAGGTCAGAGCAGGTCAGACAGCATCCATGGAGAGAAAGTAATCTAACGTTTTGAGCCCAGATGACTCTTCCTTTCATGATTTTTTTTGTTTTCAGTCCTAATTAGTAACAGTATATTGTGATCCTTCATTGCAGGTGGGCAGAAAAAATAATTAACCAGGTCCTAAGCCTGTTAAGAGGGGGCAATAGATAGAGATCTCACTTTGTCCCTGCCATTTCTCAGCAGGTGCATCAGAGAAATGTTTGAGGCAACTATGCAAGCAGCTGTTGCAAAAGTAGGTAGGAAGTTTGTGAGGGACAATCGCTGAGTATACCAGAAAGGGTTCCTGTAGAAGATGGGAGAGTTTGCCAGTTTTGCAAGTTACTTTAATAATTGTTTGAGCCTTCACTGAAAATATTTGTCAGGGAGTGGTGCCTCGACCTTAAAGAAAAATTCTGCACCCCATTGCACCAAACTCTGCTCCAAAATTGGCTCCTGGACCAAGTAAGCATTGTCTAATGGGAAAAGGTTTCTGGAGGAGGATGATAGTGTGGAGTCTGCTACTCAGCAAGAGCTTGTGGAGAGGCTGCGACAGCAGCTACAGCAGGTATAGGTAGGCATGGCCATTGTTATGCTACCAGAGAATACTGGTAAAGAATGGCATAACTCCGAATGTCAGCGCATCAGTGCCTGAGAAGGCTGTGTCTCTCCATAGAGACAGTCTTATCATTGTGCCACATGATGGCTGGAGAGATTGTGTTGGAGTTAACCCAATGCCTGTGGCAATGGTCCTGAAATTTTTCACCCCTGTGTCATTTCGGGCATCATCAGGAGAGCTGCGTAAAATATCACAACCAGTGATTCATCACTGTGCAAAGATTTTACAGATGCAGTCTTCAGTCCTGTCCATCAATTCATTTTATTTAGCACTGGCAACTCCAGTCAGGCAAACTGATCCAGATACTTTACTGACTTTTCAGCAGTGCTGAAAGTGTAAGGGACCATAGATTGCACACGTCTGGCAACTAAAGGATCTTGGAGACAGCCAGGGGCATTTGTTAAACTGAAGAGGTTCCTTACTCTTCCATCAATGAGTAGTTTGTATAAACAGGCAAAAGTGTGCACACTAGCTGGCAAGCAAGAGATGGTTCAAGACTCCAATCTGAAATTCTCACACTGAGTCTGAGGAGAGGTACCATGAGGGTCGCTGCTCAGAGTCTATTGCCCAGCTAAAATGGAATAGAAATATAGGAACATAGAAGGCCATTCAGCCCAATGGGTCTGGTCCACCAGTCAGCATGAGCAAGTCTGATCCTTTATCATTATCTCACTGTCTCCTCATACCCCTTGGCACCTTTAGCCTCAAGAAATTCACTTTTTTACTTCATTAATATATTTAGTGGCTTTGCCTCCACAACCTTTTTGTGGTAGAGAATTCTGCAGGTTCACCACCCTCTGAATGAAGAAAATTCCTCTCCTCTCAGCCTGAAATGACCCACATAACCTGAGACTGTGACCGTCTTGTTCTGGACTCTTGCCAGGGAATGCATCACCCTTGCATTTATCAGTCTAGCCCTTTCAGAATGTTAAATGGTTCAATGAAATTCCCTCTCGTTCTTCTCAACTCCAGAGAATGCGGGCTTAGTCAACCCATCTGTTCTCATGTGATAGACCTGCCATCCTAGGAATAACTCTGGGAACCTTTGTTGTTATGCTTCGATGGCAATTTTTCTTAGTTAAGGAGACCAAAATTGCACAAAACACTCCAGGAGTGGTCTCACACAGCAATTTGAACAACTGCAATGAGACATCCTTATTCCTTTGTTCAAATGCTCTTGCAATGAAGGCAAACACATAACTGTTTGGTATACCTGCATACTTGCTTTTAGTGGCCAGTGTGTAAGGACTCCCAGGTCCCTTTGTACGGCTATATTTCCCAATCTATCACTATTTAAGAAATATTCTGTCATTTTAATTTCCTTACCATAGTGGACAACTTCCAAATTACTAATGTTATATTGCATCTGGACATTCATTTGCCCACTCACTCAACTTGTCTACGTCACTCTGAGGCATTTTTAGACCCTTTCTGATCGCTCACAATCTCAACCAATTTTGTGTCATGAGCAAACTTGGAATATTACATTTAATTCCCTCATCCAAATCATTAGTATATGTTGTGGATAGCTGAAGTCCGGGCACTGATCTCTGTAGTACCCTATGACTCACTGCTTACAAATTTACTCTGGATTTCTGTTTCCTATCTACTAACCAATTCTCAATCTATGGCAATATATTACCATGTGCTTTGATTTTGCACATTATTCTCTCACGTGGAACTTTATCAAAAGCTTTTTGAGAATCCAAACACACCACACCACTGGTCCTCCCTCATCTGCTCTACTTATTAAATGCTCAAAAATTCAGTAGCTTTGTCAAATATAATTTAAGTTTAATAAATCTACATTAACTTTATGTAATCCTGTTGGTATTTTTGAATTATCCTGTTACCTCATTCTTTATAATAGACTCCAGCATTTTCTCTACTACTGATATTAGGTTAAACGATCTGTGATTTCCAGCTTTCTTCCTCCCTCCTTTTCATATAATGCCATTATATATAAAAACTCCTACAGTCTGCATTGTTGTTCCTTGCAACTCTATTCACATACACTGTTTCTTCATTCTGAATCATCTTCTTGGTCCTCCTTTGCTGAATTATAAATTGCTCCCAATCCTCAAGCTTGCTACTTTTTCAAGCAACTTTAAACGTCTTTTTTTTGGATCTAATAGTATCCATACTTTTTTCATTATCTATGATTGGGTTAGTTTTCCAGTTGTGTTCTCTGCTGAAAAGACTGTGTAGATGTTGCAATGCAAACATTCATTGTTTGAATATTAACCATTATCTATCAACTGTCATGCCTATTATGATGTTTCCACTGGTTAAGAAGTTCCCATCAATATTCTACTGTTGGAGTCTCACTCTGGTTGTTTCTGATGTGCCCGTTTGAACCTGGTGCTCCCAGAGAGGGGAAGCCCTGTCTGAGGAGGATTCAATAGTGTATGGAATCAGAGGATGAGCCTCTTGATGACATTGTTGAGCCTTGTTGGCCAATTGCACGAGCTGGTGTACAGGACGCATTGGATCTCAGAGAGATGCAAGATTCTCTAATAATACCAAGACGTAACTAACAATTTGTAATTTAATCTATAAAACATCCCAGCCACACCCACCTTCTCTTGTTAGCTCCCGCTTAACCAAAACCGGGGCCGTCTGTGCATTGTGCCAATGTACTGTTACCCTAAGTGGCCAATCAGAGGAGCCCAAATGAGGTTAGACCTCCCTTGACAGCATGCAGTCCATCCTCAGCAAAATCAGCGCATCACTAATGCACTCAGAGGGATTTGTGCCAATGGAAGAGGTAGAAGAAGAGGCAGTCACTTTCACAAGTGCCCTGAAAGGTGCCCCCTGATGGTGATGGAGCAGTTTATTCATCGCTGTGCAGTCCCTGCTTTCCTAAGAGCAGCCAGGCCCTGACTGTGACTCCATGCACCTTACACCTCCCCCTCTTGCCTTGGCTTTTGGCAGTTGAACTCAGAGACAAGGTGATGGAATGCAGGTTGGAGTGCAGGCCAAATATCCCTTCAGTGAGCTCCTGAGTTTTACCCTTCATGACGTTTGGCAGACTTTCAAAGGAGGTAGTCACGTATTCTCAGAATAGGACACTGCAGTGATCGTGGTCTGGATATACTCCCCTGCCCATGCCGGGTTGTGCAGCCCTTGTGGAAGTTCTCATCCTCAGAGGTTGATGTTGTTCCACCGAAAATGGTGTACTGATGCTGATGTTTCACCTCTCAAAGAAGTAAAAAAGAGGCATGAAGGCGTCTATTAACATTTGGCGTCAGTTCACAGGGGTCACTTCCTTAAAACACACATGCATCTTTGGGAAAAGGTAGCCGCAAAAACGTATAGAAATATAGAAAATAAGAGCAGGAGTAGACTATTTGATCCCTTGAGCTTGCTACACCATTCATTATGATCATGGCTGATCATTTAGCTTAATATCCTCATTCCATGGATGAGATCTCAGCTCCTTCAACAGTTGTTCCTAAATTCTGCAAGCCTCCAAATTCAGAACCTATCAATGCTACCACTAGGCCAATTTCTCTGGTTTCTCTCCAACGGCCTGCAATTCAGCTCTTTCTTTGCAATCAAGAGCCCTGCACCTGTGGATCCAACCACCCTGAGATCATTCTCTAACCACGTCATGCCCGAAGGGTTTCGGAAAACATCATTCAGTTTCTGTTAGCTTGCTAGTTTGAAAGTAACTTTTAAAATCAGTGGAGATCTATTAAGCGATTAGACACTTTTTATTTTTAAGAAGATTACTGTTGTTGGACTAGATTGCGATTTCAATTAAAGGAGTTAATGTTTGTGAGAACAATCATTTCATAAGAAATACAGTCTGCAACCAAAAATAAACATGGGGGAGCTGAATTTTAGCTTCTGTTTTATATCAACCAGATATGTGCATGGACACGCTTTGCCTGCAGGGCCCCCAGATCAGGCCTCCTCAACTCTGGCACAGATGATGCACGGGCAGCTCTGAGAGAATAACGTATGGTTCACATGGAATCTCAGATACAACCTCTTTCACTCACCTCTTGTGTTTCCTGCTGCTTTTTAACTATTGGCAACTGGCTATCCTGCCCTATTTGCTACACAGTAAACTAATAAGTTGTGTTTCCAGCCTCAAGTAGAGGAGACAAGGTTTCCACTTGTAAAATAGAGTGACATTTCATAATGCTTTTACAGATCATCCCTTATACACTCATTTTATCATGTTTTCATGAAGAATCTATTTGCAAAATCGTTACTTCGTTAATATATTTGCATGTATAGATGGAACAGCTCTTTCTAATTCAATTGTCAAAAAGGCTAAAGTTAATTTTTAATTGGCATGGTGTGAATTTGGGGTGAAGCTCACATCTGACAGAGAGCACCATTGACACTTCCTTGGTCATGTTTTATTAGGGCACGTTGTGGAGGAAGCCTTTGTCATAGTCATTGACTCATAGAGTCATACAGCATGGAAACAGGCCCTTCAGGTCACCATGTCTATGCTGACCAACAAACATCAAACTACACTAATCCCATTTATCTGCACTTGGTCTGTTGCCTACAGTGCCCTGGTATTTTAAGTACTCATTCAGATGCTTTTTAAATGTTCCGCCAATATCTTTCTCCATCACCTCTTTAGGCTGCATGTTCCATGTACCAAATCATGTACTTTGGACTACTGAACTCACATGTGGGGGAACAGCTCATCTCCATCATAACAAAATTAGCCAAACAGGAAAGTGTAAGAAATCCTTGTGATAGTTAACTCTGTTTCTTCCCTTTCGGTATGGAGATACTTGGTTCATGCTTATCTTCACAGAAGTATATTCAGGAAATAGGAGGGAAGGAATAATTTAACTATTGAATTTCAGTTCTAACTTCTGATCTTGTAATATCTGGTGCCGCATTTCTTTTTAAAGTCGTTTAATTAGCTATAGGGCCATAAGATGGAGGAGCTGAAGGCCCTTTGTATCTATTCATACATTCAATGGGATCATGGTTGAATTGATAATCCTTAACTCCACTTTCTACGTAATCCATATAACCTTTGATTCTCTTACTGATTAAAATGCTGTCTTGATGCCATTCTACACGCACTTGTGGAGTTCAGATTTTTTCTCCATGTTTAGACAAAGACGTAATGAAGTCACAATCTGAGTGGGTCTGGTAGAACGCAAACTGAGTGTTGCGAGCAGGTTATTGTTGTGTAAATGCCACTTGATAGCACAGATGTGACAACTCTAACGATTTGCTGATGGTCAGGAATAGACTGCTTGGGCAGTAATTGACAAGAGTGAATTTGCAAACAATTTTCCTGGGTAATTTCTCACTTTGTTAGATACATGCCACTGATACAAGAACAGCATGGCTAGGGCATGGCTACTTCTGGAGAATAAGCGTTCAGTTCTACTATCAGGATGTTGTCACGGTCCATATCTTTTGTAGAAGCCAGTATCTTCAACTATTTCTTGATCCCCTGTACAGTGAATCAAATTCGCTGAAGATTGGATTGTATGATGCTGGATACGAGCAGAGGAGGTGGTGGTGGCTGATCCACTCGGCACTTTTTGGCTGAATACCGTTGCAG
Organism: Ginglymostoma cirratum; assembly: GCA_024137785.1. Lineage (NCBI taxonomy): Eukaryota > Metazoa > Chordata > Chondrichthyes > Orectolobiformes > Ginglymostomatidae > Ginglymostoma > Ginglymostoma cirratum. The sequence goes on from JAHRHZ010000013.1 coordinate 38,675,198, forward strand.
ACGCTTCAGCCTTTTGCTCACATTGAGGATGGTGTTATTTATGAAGCATCCTCCTCAGGTCAGTTTTTTTTAATAACGTCCATCCAACCATTTTACATGGCTGGAGAGCTTTAATCTAATTTGTTGGTTGACAGATTGTTCATCTCTGTCTGTTGCATGCTGTTTCTGCTATTTGGTTCTGTGTTCTCCTACACTGCTCTTTGAGCCAGCATTAATCCCTGATGTGGCAGTAATAGTAAAATGGGGGATACGTTGGGCGATGAGGTTACAGATTGTGTTTGAATAAAATTTGGCTGTGATGGTCCACAGTGCAGCATACATGCCTGATTCAGAATTGCTTGGTCTCTTCCTAACATATAGTGAAGTCACAAGAAGACAAATCACAGGAGGCCACTCACACATTCATGGTAAGTAGATCTTCAAGATTGCTGTGCAGGCTCTTAGATAATCTAGTTTTGCCTGTTATAAAAAGATGAAGACACAGTAAATGTGTGAAAAATGTTTTTATCTGTTGGCTTGTTCACACCTTACAAGAGTCTGACTTTGTACACAAAAGAGTGTTGTAAACCCTTGGGAATTAGCTCTGGAAAAGCCCTTTCTTTCTTGGTGTGCTGTCTTTGGCTGACTGTGATACACTCCTCCATGTTGTCAATGCTGTTAAAACACTTTTTTTGTGTTTTTATGCTGCAGTGTAGAATCTTCAAGCAATTCTATGGCCTTTGTACTTTTAGCTCAAGAAACAGGAGGTTGAACAGACCTGCTCATTGGATGATTCAGGTTCGTCTGTGTCCTTGGCTTCATGGTTCAAGAAAAGTACTATGTCTATAATTGCCTCAACTACCAGTTCTGTTGCTGACCTGACAATGCTATCCACTTAAGAGTACATTTTGTTAAAATGATGGATCAATCCTGAAATATTTACAGACAATTCATACTTTGAACTCCAACCTTTTTTTTAGCAACAGAAGACTACTCAGAAAAGTGGAAGTTATAAACTCAGTGAATGCATGATGAAGTCCTGTGTGAAGCCCATGGAATATCGTACCTGTAGAATGCCAAGAAAACTTCAAACAGGGAGAGACTTAACAAGACGTGATAGTGAGGAGGTTGACTATCCCCCCATCAGTAGAAAACTGCTTACAAACATGTTTATTTTGTTCTCCAGGAATATGGCAAAAGAAAAAGGTTAAAAACCAACAACAATATTAGTTTCTATGTGTTATTGACCAGATGTCCTAATGTATTAACTACAGTGTTTTTAGGTCCACAGATTTGAGAACAGCCATTTTAAATGTCCCTGCATTGCAGGTGAAACAAAAGAGAAATCATTCTGAGATAACCAGGTGTAGAGCTGGATGAACACAGCAGGAAAAGCAGCATCAGAGGAGCAGGAAAGCTGACGTTTTGGGTCTGGACCCTTCTTCAGAAAAGTTTTCTTGTTTCTGAAGAAGGGTCTAGACCCTAAACGTCAGCTTTCCTGCTCCTCTGATACTGCTTGGCCTGCTGTCTTCATCCAACCCTACACCTTGTTATCTCAGATTCTCCAGCATCGGCAGTTCCCAATCACCATCACCAATAAGAGACAATCTAACCAACACCCCTTGACATTCAATAGTATTACCATCACTATCAACCTCCTGGGGATTATCTTTGACCAGAAACTCAACTGAAATCACCACATAAGCACAGCAGCTTCAAGAGCAGATCAGAAGCTGGGAATACTGTGGCGAGTGACACACCCCCTGACTCTTCAAAGCCTGTCCACCATCTACAAGGCACAAGTCAGGAGCATGATGGAATACCCCCACTTGCCTGGATGAGTGTAGCTCCGACAACACTCAAGAAGCTTGACACCATCCAAGACAAAGCAGCCCGTTTGACAGGAGCCACACCCACAAGCATCCACTCCCTCCACCACCGACGCTCAGTAGCAGCAGTGTGTACTATCTACAAGATGCACTGCAGAAATTCACCAAACATCTTCAGACAGCACCTTCCAAACCCACAACCACTTCCATGTAGAAGGACAAGGGCAGCAGATATTAGGGAACGCCACCACATTCAAGATCCCCTCCAAGCCAATCACCATCCTGACTTGGAAATATATCACGGTTCCTTCACTGTAGCTGAGTCAAAATCGTGGAATTCCCTCGCTAAGGGCATTGTGGGTCAATCGACAGCAGATGGACTGCAGTGGTTCAAGAAGGCAGCTGACCACCACCTTCTCAAGGGCAGCTAGGGATGGGCAATAAATGATGGTCAGTCAGCAGCAGCAGCACAGAGAAGGTTCACTAGCTTAAACTTAGGTATGGAAGTATTATCTTATGAGGAGAGTTTGAGTAGTTAGGTCTGTACTCATTAGAGTTTAGAAGGCTGAGAGGCAACTTCATTGAAACATATAGGATTCTTAGGGAAATGATGGGGTGGATGTGGAAAAGTGGTTTCCCCTTTTGGGAGATTCGAGGACCAGAATCTCAGAATATCACTCTTTACGACAGAGTTAAGGAGGAATTTCTTCTCTCAGATGATTGTGAATCTGTGGAATTCATTACTGCAGAGGTTGGTTGAGGCTGGGCCATTTAGTATATGATAAGATGGGCTGAACGGCCTACTTCTGCTCCTACATCTTATGGCCTGAAAACTTGGTTTGTTTTATTTTAGTTTTATTTATTTTTTAAAGTAAATTTCTGTTTTATTGTTAAACCCAAATCTGCAGCCTCGTATGCATACGCTTCAGTGAAAGAATGCCACAGTATAATTACAGAAACTCATAAAATATGATCTATCAATTCTGATTTAATTCTGGGATCCGAGCTGTCCAGTAGTAACATTATCTAGGATCATAACACTACCTGGAGCAGATGGACCCAGGGCATTAGCTTTTAAAGATGATGTGTTAAGTTTGACTGCCATTTGATTAGTCTATGAGATGGGTCTACCAATTTTTGACACATACCCTCATATGTTATCAAAAAAATCCATGCGAGTTTGACCAGGCTGGGTGTATGCCTTCATCATTTCTGGGGTCCGTGCCAAAGCAAGGTAGTCCATCGGGTTTGAATGACTTAATACAACTGAGTGGTTTGCTAATCCATTTTACAGGGCAAGCATGAGTCAATCACATGATTAATATATCCCTGATGATATGTTTGAAGGTTAGAGGTCTCCTAAAATCTAGAACATGGCCTGCCCACTACCTACACTTAACCCTGATTACACTCGAAGAGTATTAGTTTTGGTGGGTTTGGGCTGCAAGAATCACTTAGCTTGGCTGCTCTTCACCTATCCCACCACTGCCACTATTTCAGCTGTTGAAACAAAAGGCCCATGCCAAGTGAGAATGAGAATCTCAGCGGTTTTAGCTGTGCTGACTGGTATCAGTGCACGCCTCCTTTGCTGGCCTGCTGTGCCCTTTGGAGGCATCACTACCTTCAAGGTCAATCTACCACCCACCCTCAACCCAAGACTTTCAAACCTACCCCCTCAAACCCCTTTCCCTGGCCTGCCGTCTGGCCATGCTGACAGCCCAAATTTGACTTACCTTAAATCCAGGCCCCACTTTGTTGGGATTTCCTGTAGTCCCAACAATGACTGTCATTTTCTCTCTGCCCCAATGTGTTCAAAGCTATAGAGCTGGCAGCATTCTCATTTACTTCCAACGCTGAGGACCTGCTGTCGCAATGGTGATAGGCTTACTACCAACATTTTAGCTGAACAGCTAGGATCATGGCAACCCATAAAAGCCATCCTTTATGTGGATCTAATTTAACATATAAGTGGGACTGTACAAGGATGGTAGAATTCCTTCTCCGAAGGGTATTGGTGAACCAGGTAGATTTCAACAACAATTTGATAACTTTCTGGTCACTATCACTGTGACTTTCTTTTAATTCCAGATATATGAATTACTCAAATTAAATTCCACTATCTGCCATGGAGGGATTTGATCCAGTCGCTCCCGATACATATAACGCTGGTTCATTGGATTAATGGACCGATAATATTATTCCTATGGTAATGCTCTCATCATTAAGACGATGTAAAACCTGAAGACACGTATCTCTGATTCTAAGGCAGCAGTACTGAAACAGAGATCTGCTGAGCTTCTACTATACTCATTGTGTCTTTAAGGAAGGAAATTGCTGCTTTTACCAAGCTGACCAAAACATGACTCCAAACCCCGAGCAATTGTGTGTGAATCTGATGTATATTCCTTAAACACACTGGCGATTTTGACCGAACAAAAAATGACATCAATGGAAAACCAGAACACTATGGATGCTGGAAACATGAAATAAAAATAGGAAATGCTGGAATCACTCAGCAGGCCTGGTGGCGTTTATGCAAAGAGAAGAAGTGTTAACAGAGACGGTTGATCTGTTGAATATTTCCAGCATTTTCTGCTTTTCTTTTAAAAATTACACTAATTCATTTGCTGCAAACACAAACATGCTACGGTGTGCATTTCAGTTGGAATGCTGCCATTTGGTACCATTATTGCAGTTAAATGAAATGATCCCAGAATGCAGCAAGAAGTGCATTGAAGGCTGCAGTGAATAAAATGCCTCTAATTTGTGACAGAAGTTGTGCCATAAAATTTGGTGAATTATAGTATTTAAATTTTATACTTTTTAGATTTTATAATGGAGAAATATAATTTTCCAATCAATCATTTTTGTGAAACTGAAAATGTATGCTGTGAAGAGCTGACAATTATAGTGACAACTCCCTCTGTCTCCCCATACTTGCAGAGAAATCTTAAAGAAATTACAAGTAATTTTGAATATTTTACATAAGTACCTATAAAACCAGGGATGCCTAAGTGCAGATTCAACTGTTAAAATGTACCTAAAATGTACCTAACATAAATGAAAATGCTAGAAGAAATAAATTTAGAATAAGTGTTCAGTATTGAATAAGTTTTAATTGCTTTTATAAATTGAGATTAGGTTTTGTCTTATTTTAGTCAATAAAATTTGAAAACTTTCAATAATAGGGTTGAAGTTATTTGCTGCCCAAAGAGAAGTTGATTCTCACCTACGTAGCATATGTGGGTTAGTTGCATCTACGTAGCAATGGCTACATTTCTAAAAACTTCCAGGGTGTGTGTATGTGTGCATACGTCTCCCTGTTTAAGATAATGAATTTGGATGTGAGTGTGTCTGTGAGAGAGTGCATTTGAGAGTGTGGTTATGAAAGTATATACATGTGAGTGTGTGAATCTGATGTATATTGTTGAAAGGTTTACTTCAAGAGCAACAATTTACTGGAATCCAGTAAGACTAAATTATTCCAAATACAGCATAGATTTATTAAATGGTCCTTTTTATCAGAATTGGATTATATTGAAGTTAGAGCTTCATTTTTGTGTGCAAAATATCCTCAGTGTGGGTGTCTGTTATCCTGCAATGTATATAATAATTAAACTTACTGTAACAAAGAACAGCAGAGCTGTCAAGTTCCAGGTAAAAATTAATTTTAAAAATATATATTTCACATGTGATGGTTCAGTCAAACCATGTTTCGTTCCTTAGTAAAGTTACGTTTTAGCTTCAAACTGCACTTATAATTTACATTATACCTAGAGTCACACAGAGACATGACTAATGCTTATTGCAGCAAATACTGCATAAGTATTACTTCTTTTATCAAAAACAAGGTCACAATTGCAAACACAAATTAACTTCTCAAACTTCCATAAACTCTGGACTGTAGCTGATGCCATTTCTGGACTGTGTCACACATTTCCTCAGAAAATGGTTAAACATTTCCAAACATGCGCTTGAATTTGATGAAAACATAAGCAAGGGTTAACCACACTGCGAGAGAGGTTCACTGACACAAGCCTCGAGTGCCAGCTAGAAAAATCTCATGGAACTTTGTTCCACGTATATAAACACTGTACTGAACTCTTATCCGACTGAAGAACAAATGCACACTGGTACTTTTAAAAACTTGCTTGTTCTCTGAAAGAAGAATTACCCACATTTTCAAATTTGGGATTTGAATAAAAATTGCCAAAAAATAATCCAGAAAACAAAATGGACAATATACTCGTACTGTTTGTCTTTTCTCCCCCAAATGCCATTGCCATGTAAATGCCAAACTTAAATGTTATTTTCTCACCTTTATAATCTATTTGGAACATTCTGTACTTGGTCTATTTCTTTGTTATTGTTTGGAATCCCTCCTTCAACATGTTTCAAACTTTACCAGCTTTCAGGGTAATTTGGGTACAGATAGAAACCTGACCATAATGGATGGATCCATCATGCTTATCAAAGATAATCCAGCCAGGAATACATGTGCGTTTTTCAAAGAACATCATATTATAAAGTTTAGATTAGTAATGGAGAAGAAAAAAATGTAATGTCTAGGTTAGAAAAGGGATAACTTCAATGTGATTACAGGAGCCAGCGTAGAATGGAACCAAAGTTGGACAGAGTGTAATGGATCAATGGATAATCTTTTAAGTAGAAACGATTTCAGGTACAGGTTAAGTATATTCCAACAAAGTGAAAGTCAAGGGAACCAAAATCAGGACTCCTTGGATAATGAGGGAGATAGGGATTATGCTGCAAACACAAAAATAAAATGCATGTCTGGTCAATAACTAAATTAAGAAGCAAGTCAAATCCTGTAGTCACTTGATAGCACAGAACTTGAGCATTCCTGGAAAAAGAATCATTTTGCCAAAGCTTCTCATCTTGCTCTCATCAGGACATTTTGCAAGAATATCAATTCAAGAAGAAAACCAATATCTATACTGCTCAACAAGAGAGTGCTGACTGGTTGGTAAATGGACTCTGACTGCTAAAGGTATTGACATACCAAAAGCAATAATTAATGCACCACCCTAACCAGTAGAAGCACCATGACCCTGTCCGCAAAAGGGGGACAATTCTCCCTACCTGTCATGTCCAGGGCAAATCTCAGGAAACGTGCAGGGTACCTCTGGACTGACAGTGCTTGTTAAGGTGCACAATGAATTTTAAAAATGGTACAGGTACAAGTGATGCTGGTGAATTTTGGGCTATGACCTGAATGCTATGTTGTTCCGGGAATGGTGAGTTGTAATGTGGGGTTAGGAATTGAACGTGAGGAACACATAGGTTGGGGTAGGTAATTAATGATCTGAGGTTAGTATGATACGGTAGGAAAACCTATTCGGTCTTGCAGCGAAAATCCTTCCAAAAAACTGATACAACTCGGACTTTGCTAAAATAATACAAGATTCAGTACATTGAGGTTTATGGACCACCCACACATGGCATAAATTGGTGTCCTATGCCGTTAGGGATCTATGTGCTGCTGGCTGACTCTCACAGCCCCAGGATAATATTATTGATGGCTGAGGAGATTTTTTTTGTGGGTTGCCTGCCCAGTTGGGTACCTGAAAGGGCAATAAACACCTGATATAATGGGTAGCCTGAGAGGCTGTGCCCAAAGTGAGGCTGCTGGTCAGTGAAAGGGATCACTCCTTCCCAGATTCCCAAGTCAACTGGAATTCCCACTCTCATGACATTGCTTCTCCACGTCCATGCTACCCCCTACCCTGTAAATGATGTCCCTGTTATCCACTCACTGGACTCTGTCAGCCTGGCCACAGCGAGACCTGAGACTTATCTAAACACCTGGGTGCATTGCTTCTTGGTCTATGTGTAGGACCAGCAGTGACCACCAATACTGGTTGGTGCTGCCATTGTGCAGAGCTGCAAGCCTCTGATTGACTAGCCATTCTATGAAACAATTCTTTCTCCTGGAGATAGAAGGAATTCCTATCTCTTGCAAGTTAAAGGTTCAATGTTCGACAAGTGGGGTTAGCCAGCTAAACAGAGGTGGGGTTTCCTATTGAGCTAAATTCACACTGCTGTGTCGGAGGCCACTCTCTGTGTAAAGTCCACCTCTATGTTTCTAAAAAGGAGATGTATATGCAGTAAAAATGGTTCTCCAATGTCTTTATGTTGACATGAGATATTAAACGTTTCTCAGAAGTGTAAATTTTCCCCAAAATGTTGTGTCTATTTACCTTTGTACCTAATATGACACCATTAAAGGCAACATTGTACACTTTTCACTGTTCTCTTGTACTCGATACTTGAGTACACATGACAATAAAATCTGAAATCTAAAAGTCAGTTGGATGGTGTCTGGCTGTAAATGAAATTGCAGCAGGTGTTCTTATCTTTCGCTGTCATTTTCCTTTATTAGGCCTGTGGAACCCAAGAAGAGAGTGGTGAAAGACATTAGATGAAGCCAACTTTGAACCCCTCTGGACCTGATAGTCTGCAAGTAATCCTGGGCCAATAGTTAAAAATCTAGTGAGGATTGAGGGACCATGTAATTCCAGGCAGTGATTTCCTACGTTTGCACTGGTTGTGACAGAAAACTATGAAAATTCTGAGCCTCCCCACATAACACACTTTAGGAACATAGTGCATTTCCAAAATTGGGGTAGGGAGGAGCTTAGAAAATAAATATCTGGACCTCAGGCCATTGGTTTTAAGTGAATTTAAGCCAGTGGATGTTTATCCAATGTTTATCACTTCCAGTAGATTATGTGTGCATCTTTTAGAAAGCAATTTAAAATAAATTTATCTTTAAAAATGCTCATAAATGTAAGACAGTAGGATATATGTTATTAACAGAATAAAAATTATTCTATTATTTGGGTGGCAAATATTTTTTGACAGGAACTGTACTTGCCTATTGAGACTCACCGTAAAATATTTACAGATTAAAATGAGAAACTGCTTCATTTTGCTATTCCCAAACAAGTCTACAGCTTGGTGTCATTCCCCTACCACAGCCTAAAACATTACAGGACGGTGATGGCCAAGTAGGCAACGTCAGGGTTGAGCCCAGCTCTTGTCCATTCCATCACTTTTCTTCTTTTTCTTCTTTTCAAATTTTTTTTTTTCACTCTTCTTTTTCTCTTTTTTAGTTGTTTTAGTGTGCTTTTTTCACTTACCTTCTGGGGAGAGCTCAGCCACAGAGGCTGCAGCAGTGACAGACCTTGGCAGTGGCTGAGGCCCCAGCATGAGCCCGGATGGTGGTCGGTGTTATAGTGGCTGACGATCCTGGGCAGGACTACCCCCAGAGCGGGTGAAAGCATGCCCAGCACAGGGCAGAGAGGGGCTCCTGTACTCCTGTATCCCTGCATTTGAATATATGTGACAATAAAACCTAAATCTAAATCTTTACATTGCTTTGCTAATGTTAGCACATGTAATGGTAGAAATGGAAATTGTGAAAATATTTTTAAAATAAAGCTTTATTTGGAGAAGGCTCTTAACACAGGAAATTTCTGTCCTGGTCCAGCAATCTGGAGAATGTTGTGAATGGGGCAGAAGTTATTCTGAACCTCTACCTTTATTTTCAACCATCTTTAACTCAACCTCTCCCACGTCACCAAAACTTAATTCAAATATTAACATTATTCATGCTTCTCCAAGTTTCAGAATCAGAGCAACATTGCTGCAAATAGCTCATTCCCACCACAGCAGAGACAGTTTAGGAGAACTGCAGGTTGGGTTTACAGCGATAATCAGTTCCATATGTCAGAATCTGCATTTTACTGGCAGTGAGACTGAGCTCATGTTACTAAATGTGGAGATATGTTCAGTGTATTCGTGGCAGTTGCTGTCTATGGAAAACACCAAAGTTTTGATTCAAAATAGCAATTGGACCATTGCTTTTAAAAAAAATTCCATCAAGAGCATTTAATTACTATCTCAGTTACACAGCAGTGAGAGGTGACCATCCATGATCCCTGCTTGGGATTGTGACTAAAAATGACCACAGTAATATTTGTCAGCAGCACAGTCTACAAAGTCAAGTTGTCACTGCTTATTGGAAATATCTCTGCCAGTTAGGTCTGTGGGGAAACCCTTGAAAAATGTTTATCATATCTACAAGACTGTTGTTGAACATCCGGTAAGGTCAAACTACCCCCACCCATTCACCCTACCCCCAACTGTTTTCCAACTCATCACTGCCAATCCTCCTTTATCTTTCATCTGTGTTTGGAATTTTAAAGTATTACTTATTTTATCCCACACTGCGATCATTCCATTTAAAACTCTGGCAACACTGGTCATTTTGCTTTGGGATACAGTCACAAAAATGCCAGCTCAACCAGCATTCAGACCGATTCTTATTGTAACTGCATTTCTAGTGGCTCATTCAGATACAATCAGAGCCACGTTGTATGATTTGGCTGAGACTTTGATAGAAAATCCCTCCCATTTCCTATCCTGACTCTATACTGTGTTTCATTCAGCACAGGATGCTTCACGGCCTGGTGGACTGGGGGAGGGGGTGATCAGGTGGTGGGATAGACCGTGGGCTTAGCGCAAATTGGATGGTGGCGAATTGTAGACTTGTTTTACTGTCCACCTATTTCTTTCCATCAAAACTGTTGTCTTTCTTCAAGAGAATACTTTGCCTGTCTTATTTAATGACTATGAAAAATAAGTCTCTAAACAAGGATCCTTAAATAATTTGCATGAAAATGCTATTAAGGGTTTACGTCTGTGAGCATTGCCAAGATATGAGCATTAAGATCCAATGAGGCATTTTGTGCAATCTTGTTTCTCATAAACGTGTTCAACTTTAAATAATGGGATCTTGGAATTCTATTGTAATTCAAATAGTCTCCCATTGGGAGATTGACAAATTCCATTTGGCAATTTTTGAAAAAAACATCATGTTTGAATATGGGTGTGACCAGCTGGGCCAGAATTTAATGTCCATCCCTAGCTCTCCTTGAGAAGATAGTAGAGGTGAGCTGCCATCTTGAACTACTGTAGTCTAGCAATGTAAAATAACCTGAAATTAATTTTGCTACATTTCCATGGAGGTTCCGCTGGTCTCCCATTAAAATTACAATTGGAGACTAAAGAATAGATTTTCAGGGGCAGGAACTCCATTCTGAAATTTCAGTAAACTTACTACCTATTATATCAACAGCATTTATCAATACCACATCAAGCTGTGACAATCAGGGCCATTCACAACTCCCACAGCAGAGATTATACATTATTTCTGGTTTGGTTGTTGCAGGGAATATTGCAGGAGAGACTCCTTCGGCAGAAAATAGGCAGAAACCCCAAATTCATGCATGGACTGTATTTCCATTAGGTTATGATGGCAGAATAATATATGTATATATTTATGTTACAAATGCAAATACATAATTTAGGACATTAATACTTGTTGGAGCATATATTAAGAATTTTTTTTTTAGCAAGGATTGGAACAGCAATCAGGTCTCTGCTGGGCACACCCTGAACTTGCAGCTTTGAGGTTGGCCATATCCATGGCCCAGTTACACCTCCGGTACAAATCCATTTACTTTCTGGAAAAGGAGAGGGAGAATGATAATCTTGCTGTTATTATGGGCCTGTATGCCCTACGGCAGTAGCAATGGCTGCTGTGTAAATGGTAGAAAGCATCTAGCCAAGCCTTGGCCAGTTCTCTGTAAAGAAGAAAGTTTCTTTTAGACCTGTGCTTCCAGCTATCTGATCAGCGGATTGGAGAGTGCTTCAACATAAGACCTGCCTGAACCGGACATCCCTCCAAACGGGCAGTAAGTTGGTGGTGGAACAGGAAAATTAAATACAGCCTAAAAATACCTACCAACGAAAGCGCACTGTTCTGGTGTGCACTAATTCCAGAACTAAACAGCTCATATTCTTACTTAGGGGAAACCTTTGGATAATCATAATGGAGTGATCCTCTGTCGTCATGGGTTTTCACTTGTATTCTCTTGTTTATTGCTCAGTGTACTACTGTTCTCTGTATATTTAATCATTGAAAAATTAGCTCCAACATGGCTTCCAAGAGAAAAAACAAGTTGCAAAGTTCTTCTATAGTGCGAGAAAGTGTGGGTTTATTATCCAATTGGCTGACTCTAAACATTGAAGTGAGAAACAGATGTGCTGAAAGTTTTACAGCAGTACTCACCTAAACTCACTGTACTAACCCAGCATTTGGGAAAAGTTGCCTTCCTCCTTTGAGCCTGTAATGCCAAATCTGAGGCTCGAAAAAAGGCTTGGTTTCCCTCCCCCAGCACAGCTGCCTCAACAATTCTGAACACACACCGGAAGAAAACGTTAGCGTTTTTCCAACTCGCCCATGGGTTTCTGAGGGCTGCTCTGCCTCTGCTTTATTCAAAAAATAAGAGTTTCTTTACACTGCTCGATTTCTCTTCTGTTTGCTCAAATATTATTGGACTTTATTTCAATATATTCTCCATCTCAGTATGCTGCTTCCAAGTCACTTTGTGTTGAATAAAACAAAATGTCCTGTTGAAACATAAAGCTAATTTTTCAGATGCCATTATTCTGCAACTTTTATATAATTGTGAACTGGCTTCCATCCTACAATGATGCAAATTTAAATTATCCTTCTAGTAATGGCTTTCCCAGCCAGGCAAGAGCTTTCTTAATCTGTCTGTTTCTGGGTTAGGGATCAACTGGAATGAGGGATCCCAGTGGGATTCCCACTGTCAAGTAGAATCTGCTAATGATCTGTTAGCACCACTTCAGGTACCTGAGAAAATAGAGGTGTGCAGGTAACCGTAACAACATAGTGGTAAACCTCAGCTGAGACTAAGATTTAAATGAAAAGATAAATTTTGTTTATTGGAGGTTTAGGAGTTCTTTTACATAACCTAGTTTCTCACTCTATGACTATACCTACTATTTTCCTAAAGTATTTGCCACACTCCTAACGCCAGCCTTGGGGAAGAAGCACCGGGAAGTAGAATGAACAGGAGAGAAACATTTTGAGAACCCAGGTCTCTCTTCTCACTTCCACCCTGCCGTGATGACCAGCCAATGAACAGCCAGTATTGGGTTCAGGGAAGGGTGGTGAACCCTGAATGAGGTGCAAGGGTCCCTTCCCAAATTTGTCATAATCATACGCGAATCCACCTAATTTTTTGAGGACTTGGCCTGATGCTTTTGGTCCCAAGAACACAAGAGTCAGGATCAAAAACAAAGTTGCTGGAAAAGCTCAGCAGGTCTGGCAGCATCTGCGGAGGAAAAAACAGAGTTAATGTTTCAGGTCCGGTGACACTTCCTCAGAACTGATGGTGGCTGGGAAAACGTCAGGTTATATGCACAAAAATGGGGAGGGGTATGGGGTAGGGAGTAAACGATAGGATAGAGCCTAAAGAGAGAGAAGAACAGTTGGACAGACAAAGAGTTGATAATGATCAGGCTGGGAGGGTGAATAGTTGTTAATGGGGACTATTAGTAACTAATAACAGGTAGTGTGTAATGGCAGTCTATGTGAATACAAGGCCTGGTGTATGGGGTGGGGGGCTGGGACATGGGAGAGATTAGGCCCTAAAATTATTGAATTCGATATTGAGTCCAGAGGGCTGCAGGTCCCCAAGCGGAAAATGAGGTGTTGTTCCTCCAGCTTGCGTTGAGCTTCGCTCGAACACTGCAGCAAACCAGAGGCAGACATGTTGGCCAGGGAACAGGGTGGTGTGTTAAAGTGGCAGGCAATGGGTAGTTCAGGGTCTTTTAGGGACCCTGCAGCCCTCCAGACTCAATATCGAGTTCAATAATTTTAGGGCCTAAACTCTCAAATGTCCCAGCCCCCTACCCCACACACTAGGCCTTGTTACCACATAAAAACCAAAAGAACTGTGGATGCTGTAAATCAGGAACAAAAACAAAGTTGCTGGAAAAGCTCAGCAGGTCTGGCAGCATCTGTGAAGGAGAAAACAGAGTTAACGTTTTCGGTCTGGTGACCCTTCCTCAGAACCACATAGCCTGCCATTACACACCACCTGTTAATAGTAACTAACAACTATTCACCCTCCCAGCCTGATCCTTTCACCATTATGACCGGATACCATGAGACCTCATTGTTGAGGACTTCCAGGACAACACGCTCCCAACTGTGCAACACTGTACTGCCATCTCTGAACTTAGCAGCGGGTTTGATCATACTCTTGTTCACATCTCTTGTCGTCTGTTCTAAGTCTCTTAAATTTAGTCACAGGACTGAAATTTATTAAAAATTGGCTAAGTGTCTTGTTTGTGAAGGTTACTCTCTATGTTCTCTGGAACGTTTGCTCATGCAATCCTCTGCAGCTTGCTGTATTATTTCTGTGCCACTCCTCTATGGCAGCCTACTCAAACTATCGTAGGCTCAGCAATGACAGAGGTGCTTGCCGCTTCTGGACTGCCCAGGATTCGAAGCATCGATCTATTTTAAAGCCCATAAGTGCAGCAGGTCATGTGCTGCCAGCCAGAAGCTGCCCTTCAGGGAGCACTTAGTGAGTGGGAAACAAAAGGAAAAGCTTCTGAAAACATGTAGATGACGCTGAAAATATTTCATTAATTATATAATCTCACCATTGTAAATATAACACCTCTTTATATTCACCTGTCTGACTGTCACTGTAACTATAGTTGCAAGAATGTAGCCATGGGGGCTTCCTGTCCTTAACACCACACCATGTTAAAACCCCATCTGAAGGAGTGCTATTCTTTCTCGAATGCACAGAGTAGCATAACATCTTATTATTGTTCAATGTCGTAACATTATTCACTGGAAAACCTTCCAACTGTTGATACCATTATCCTTCATTAACACCATGAAAAGTGAAAGAAAAACAAAGGAAAAAAGAAACTGCATTTGCTTCTGGCAATAATCAGAGACTGCTTACCTTTCTAGCAAGAGCAAATTTGCAGTCATTGAATGGTGATTTCACTTGGCTCACATCGAGTGGAACCAGGTGTCAATTAAGTCCTGTCTGTTTGTTGCACCCAATGCTGCACTATTCCGTCATACTGAAAATGATGTTCCTCCTGCCCAATGTTCCTTCTTCCTTCAAAGACTGTTGCTGCTCTCTCAGCTCTGAAGAATCCTGCACATCCCTTCTTTGTCTGTTCCAGTTGTGCAGAGCACAATATACAGGGATAAAGTGGCACACTGTGGCTGAATCATACTACAAACCTCCTCACTGGGCTGATCCAAACATCACATCTCATCGTCAGGAGGTTTAGCATCTGCTCCCCCCACCACCATGGTCCTAGTGGGAGAATGGGCTGCATTACATCTACACTCAGCCTAACTCAGGGGTTTGCATCGTCATCAGACATGATTGCAGAGGATAGCCTTTGATTCCTAGTATCCAACCTTGGAAGGCGGCCTGCCCTTGAACTGAAGCAGGTACCTCAGAGTTAGCAAAGATATAGGCATCATAGCCACATGTAAGATGTAGCACTGGCAATCTTAGATGACTTGTGCATTTATGAAATGGAAGTCTTTTCTATGGACAAAGTCTGTTGTGTAATGATATCATGCGCTCAATGCAATGTGCATGCGGTTTGTAGCCCCTGCACTTTGGAGAATCAGGATCTATTGACAAAGCCTACTCCCCATGCTGCAGCACTGATCTCATCACAGGAAACTAGGTAAAATGGTGTGATCTGGCAAAAATGGCATTGGTAACAGCCTCAACACATTTGAGGATTGGGAGATCACACACATCATCAAAGACCCATCTCACCCCAGTAATGATCTCCTACAACCTCTTCCGTCAGACAGAAGATACAAAGCTTGAAAACACACGCCAGCAGATTCAGGAACAGCTTCTTCCTGTCCATTATTAGACGATGAATGGACTTTCTAACTTCAAATAATGCCGATCTTGCTAATGTTGATCTTGCCTACAGCAAGTCCTGTGTCACGTAACCTGTATGCCTGAGCCTAAGTTTGTTTTTCACTCTAGGTGTGGTAGATCCATTCTCCATTTCCCTCATGCAAAACACAACATACAAGGATAAAGTGACACGGTGTGACTGGATCATACTGCAAACCTCCTCACCAGGCTGATCCAAGCATCATACCTCAACTTCAGGAGCTGACCACCAAAGCATGGCCCCTGATATCTACCCCTGACTTTTAGCAAACAGACTCCCCAGGACCAAACGTGGCCCATCTCCTGACTGATTTGGAATGACAGCCCCGACTGATGAATGAACAGACCCTTGACTGATCTCTATGCAGTGCCCTGTCTGACTAACTGCTAATCCCCAGAGGGATTGAATTAGGCCTGCAAGATTGACTGTGGCCCAATCCTTGCACTGTAATGATACAGAACCCCTGAGCCTGATCACCCCAAACTGTCAACTACTGCTGTCCAAAGCCCATGGACTAAGATCAGATAATCTCTTGACTGACTGTGACAGGACTACCTGACTGATGATAGTACTCTTTGGCCTGACTGAGGGCTGGTGCTGTTAGGCGTTGAGACATGACTATTTGGTTGAAACATGCTCGATCTATTTGCCATGTAAGTTGCTGGCACATAGTGGGGATGTGAGATTGATGTAGCACAGTGCCACACATCAACGTGTCCATTCCCTTGACCGGTCATTGTTGATAACCATGACGAGCTGCTTGGCTTTGTGCATTAAAAATCAAGGCAAGATAGAAGGACTGTGAGACTGTAAGTTCTGAATGGAGTGGTATTACACAATAAAGATCAAGGCAAGGCAGAGATACAGGGTGCATCCCAGTAATCACAAAGAACGTGATCACCCAGAGAGCAAGCTATGATTTCTGAGATGCTTCTCGTTCCAACATGAGGTACCAGTTCCTGTGCACAAAATGATCTATTGGCAGTATTGCAACACGAGGTGTTGGTGAGCTCCAAACTGCAGTGTGGCAGCGGTGAGCTGTATTCTAAGTGAGTTGGAGATATGCTGTGATGATGTGATGAGTCTGGTGCATGCCCGATGCCAACCTTCATGGATGAAGGACGTAGGCAGCCCCTGACCATGAAATGTTCCCTGAGGTTTTGCAGAATACTGGCCAAGATTGAGGCCAGAAGCAGCTGCCAGCTACCTTATACGTCTGGAATTGTCACCATTGAGCTTCTCACCACTGCCTGGAAAGTAGCAGCCTGTATGATAATGAGGTGGCGTTAGGAAATAATGAGATGTTAATCATTTAAATTGGCCCCTCACCTCTCACATACAAGATTCTCGTCTCATCTTTGCATGGAAAAGCAGACTTCTTTTCCTTGACAGTGAGAATCTCGTTTATCCATTCTTATCATAAAATCCCACTGAATTGCCATTGTTCATATTGTGCAGGGACCAGGAAGATTCCTGGTACTAAGATTAGGTACTAATTGTACCTAATGGCTTCTTGTCTCAAACCAATCATTCACTGAAACAGCCAGATTCTATCCACCCTCTTTCTTTACTTCATAGTTTGGAACACTTTTGTTATCTTGCATTGTGATCCTGATTATTCCAATGAAAAAGCTCCAGGATTTTCAGCCAGTCGCTACTTTTATACTTCCACAAGCTAATTATTTGTATTAATCAAGCAAATAGAGAATAAACAAATAGCTATCAGTAGCAGAACAGAACCACAACACCCTCACCCACAGCACCTGTCTGCCTTTCTATAGGAAAGATGTAGTGAAACTTGAAAGGGTTCAGAATAGATTTACAAGGATGCCACTGGGATTGGAGGGTTTGAACTATAAGCAGAGACTGAATAGACTGCGGCTTTTTTCCCTGGAACATCGAAGGCTGAGGAGTGACCTTATAAAGATGTATAAAATTATGAGGTGCATGGATAGGGTGAATAGTCAAGATCTTTTTCCCAGGGTAGGGGAGTCCAAATCTAGAGGGCATAGTTTAAGGTGAGAGGGGAAAGATTTAAAAGGGACCTGAGGAGCAGAGGGTGGTGCATGTATGAAATTATGAATCTATGGCGCAGGTCAGTCCATGGAAAGGAAAAGGAGAGAAAAGCCACAAAAAACAACAAAATGTTTTATTTAAAATGATTTGGTTTGTAACAAATCAAAGAAAATATAAAAACTGAAGAAAGGAACTTAATAGCAACTCACAAATTCTTGAAATGTCATTTTGTACATGATGTCAGGAGTTTTGACTTTTCCCAGGACAGACGAAGGAGTTTGACGAGCAGAAAATGATAAGTGGTGAACAAATTGGTCATTCAAAACCTATTTGAACAATTGTAAGTCTAGACTCTTTCCTAGACTAAAACTTTTGGAAGCTGTTATAAAATGCATTGCTCTTTGTAACTAATTGATTGCAACAGTTTAAAGAAAACCTTGATCAGATTTCAGCACTTGCATTCAATAATAACTGGTTACTCAGTAAAAATGTCTTGTAATTTTACTTTAAACCAAAGCTCGGAGTTTGGAGCCACGTTTACAAGTGGCCACCCAGTCTGTTTCTTATTAAGTTATTCAAAATTGAGAATACTTGTGTGATCTGGATTTAATTAAGGGAAGGGGAGGGGAAGAGATCAGCTGTTGGCAGACACTGATCATGCTATCAGCAATTCCTTTCTTCTTCTAGGGACACAAACTTAAAACATAAGTACAGTGCAGAATGTTCATCCAAATATGTAGCACTTTTTATACACTTACTGTATAATTAAAAAAAATCAAATTAATTTTTAATTCGTTGAATGAACAGAAGATTTGAGGATAAATTGTTGAAAAATGGTCATCTTAACAAAATTCAAGACTTATTTAACTGAAGATTTAAAGTTTAACAAATCTCTGTCTAAATTAGCTTAGGATATATTACATGGTAAGTTAACTGATAAACCGTAGTATTAACTTTATTTAGTAAAATTATATTTCATAAAGTTTCACAAGTTTCATTCTATGCTGTGAACACATGGAACTTGTGAGATAGGCGGGTATGAAGTTGACAAATGTACTTGTTGTGAATGATTCCGTGAATATAACCATGGCATAAAATGTAGGTCAGCTTTGGTACAATCAAAATGATTTCACCTCTGAGCTAGAAAGCTGTAGCTTTCATCCCCAATCCAATGGTGCTTACACAGAATCTAGACTGACACATAGCAGTACTGTGGAAGTGCTGCCTTGTTGCAGATGTTGCTTTCCAAATTGAGACATTCAATTGTCTGCCTCCTCAGCTGGACATAAAATATTTTATGATATTTGAAGAACAACAGCAGAATTCCCTTAGTTTCCTAGTCTATATTTCTTGCTCAATCTCCACCTAATGAGAGATGGAGGACTGGGCATTTGATTGTCATGTTACTGAGATTTAGAATGGACCAGGGTGCCATCAACTACATGTACGTAATGCAGTGTGAACCACATTTCAACAGAGAGACGTACTGCAACGTGTAATTGGTGTGCAACCATGCATAGCGCAGCATGTTAGATAATACCTGCTGTCCTGATAGCAGCCACTTTCACCCTGCATCAGTCAGCCACGTTTGATCCATTAAGAAACAGTAGGACTTGATTGCTTAATCATAAGGACTACTGTCTCTCATCAGCTAACTGATCACTAATATGCAGCATTCACGCAACGGAAACCATGCTCGCACCAACAGCATTCTGGAGTAAACCATCAATATTCTGACACAATGGTGCCACTGGCTGGATCACTTGGGGTACCCTCTGGAGTATGTCTCCAAATTTTTGATGTCTACTGCATCTCCCATGGCTGGACTCTTTGTTTGGGGTGGGGTGGAGGCGGGGTGGCAGGACCAAGTGAAAAAAGAAAAAGAGAAAGGGGAGAAATACAAACAGAAGTAAAGGAAAAGTCACCTAGACTCCCTAAACTCTGGACAGGCTTTCCATGTACAGCTAATCAGACTCACTGTCACATCACCACTACTCTCCAAGTCTTCATCTTACCATCCTTCTACTACAGATCATCATGAGTGTTCTCTTGGCCAAAATCCTGAAATATAAGACACCTGAGAAACTGAAAGATTCACTGAATGTACATTCCCTTAGTACCAGTCTTGGCTGAGCTGGTTGGCTGACTGAAAGGGAATAGCAAGGACATTGGTAATGAATGTGATCAGCCCAAAAAACAAACGAAGCTGGTTTGTGTACCAAGGGGCCATTGGCACTCCCTCACAAAGGTGCCTTAAAAATCCTAATAGTAATTTAGGGCAACACGGTGGCTCAGTGGTTAGCACTATTACCTCACAGTACCAGGGACCTGGGTTCGATTCCATCCTCAGGTGACTGTGTGCGGAGTTCACACATTCTCCTTGTGTCTGTGTGGGTTTCCTCCTGGTGTGCTGGTTTTCTCCCACAGTCCAAAGATGTGCAGGTTGGGTAGATTGGTCACGCTGATATTCCCACGGAGTCCAGGGTTGTGCAGCTTAAGTGGGTTAACCATGGGAAATGTAGGGTGACAGGGATGGGTTGGGGGGGAGGGGGATCTGGGTGGGATGCTTTTCAGACGGTCAGTGTGGACTTGATGGGCCTAATGGCCTGCTTCCACACTGTAGGAGTTCTATGAATCGCTGAGGTACAGGTTACATGAGGGAGCCTGCAAACGATGTTGAACATTGTAATCCACTCCCATGATGGCAGCATTCTGAACCTACATGACTACAATCATGGATCTCATGAGCTCCATTATCTATCAAACTGAAGAAGGGGAAGACAGAGCTGGGGGAGTGAGGAGAATACATTGGAATAGATAGTTGAAGAAAGGAATTTAAAAAGGCTTGCATATATACAGCACTTTTCATCACCATAAGATCTCTCAAAACCCTTGCTCTAAATATAGTTAGTACTGTAATACAGGAACCCTAGCAGCCATTTTCCACATGGTAAGCTGTCACAAATAGCAAAGAAAACTGACCAAAAAATTATTTGTGAGCTGATTGACTTAATGAAGTTTCTAGGGATTCCTCCTAGCTTTTTGAAGAAGCGTTCATAGAATCATAGAATCCCTACAGTGTGGAAGCAGGCCATTTGGCCCATCAAGTCCACACTGACCCTCTGAAGGGCATCCCACCCAGGTCCACCCCCTACCCTATCCCTGTAACTCTGCAATTCCCATGGCCAATCCATCTAACCTGCACATCTTTGGACTGTGGGAAACCAGGGCACCGGGAGGAAACCCATGCAGGCACAGTTATGTCAGACTTGAAATACGAACTGTTTTTCTCTCTCCACTGATGCTGTCAGAATGCCTGTGTTTCTCCTGAATTTTCTGATTTTTAAATTTCAGATTTCCTTCTAGAAGAATGCCTGCATCCGAGGCCTCCCAACTCATTGACTTACAGTGAATCCAGAGAAATTACTGACTAACATCCATATCCCATCTGTCTAATTCTCCTGCTTGTCCCAGGCAGGCAAGATTCTTGAGCCCAGTGCTTTCAAGGCTCCTGTAAACGCCTCAAAGTCTTAGTTATTGCTTGTATCGTATATACAGTGGGCACACACGGCAGAGGTAGGTGTGATGTCAGGCTGTGAGGACAAGTACATTGAAGTAAACAATCCTGAAGACACCAGCCACTCCATAGCTGACTGAAGAATTTTAATACCAAGCATGAGAATTCTGCACTGTGAAGGAAAGAGTTGCATTTATAGTTCTTTTAACCAATCTGATTGGACATAGTATGACACACCCCAAGGCATGTGGGGCTTGAACACAGGCCTTCTAGCAGAGAGGAAACGATACTACCACTACTCCACAAGTCCCAGCTTGCATTTCTATAGTGCCTTTCATGACCTCCAAATGTGTCAAAGCATTTTGCAGTCGAAGAAGTACTTGAAAGTGGAGTCACTGTGGTGATGCAGTAAATGCAACAGCATGTTTTACAGAGCAAGCTCCCACAAACAGTAATATATAATGAGCAGATAGATTTGAATTACGTTCTGTTTGGAAGTGGTGAGAAAGGTGGCCAGAAGGGCAAATCCTGCCACCTCTACAATTGATTGCTGGCGAGAAGGTCCATAAATGACACTCGTGATCCAGCAGCATGTAAGGCCCTTCAGTGGTTAATTGATGGTCACCTAAGTATCCACAGAGGGCAAGAAAGATGGCTACTTTCCCAACTTGGAAACCACAATGATTTGCCTACTGATGAGGAATGGCTGTGTTGGTGGGAAGGATCGGGGGCCTCCAATCTCCAATTTTGGGTGCAGGCGGAAGCAGGCGTAATGAACTAGGGCCTTTGAAAGTGACCTCTGTCCCTTTCTCTGCACCATAAGCCCCTCTTTCCCAAGATCCCATCCCAGACGCCGTCGCAACCCTGCCCAGTGCCGACGCCGACGCAACTCCGCCCACAGCCGACGCTGACAACGCTCCGCCCACTGCATCCACAGCCAGCAGCTCCAGAGGACACAGCAACACTGAGCCCTGCTGAGTCTTCACTATCCCCCCAGACCTCCCCCTTACTGAGGACGAATGGTCAGTCTTCAGTAAAGGGCTCACCTTTGTCCCCCTCCATCCACATATCAGCAAATACCGCTCACGCTTGGACATTGAGCAGTTTTTCAGCCGCCTCCACCTCCACGCTTACTTCTTCAACCGTGAACCTAACCCTCCCTCTACTGACCCCTTCTCCCGCCTCCAACACAAGCCCTCCTCCTGGACACCACCCCAAGGTCTCCTACCCTCCCTCGACCTCTTCATCTCCAACTGCCATTGAGACATCAATCGCCTCAACCTCTCTACCCCTCTCACCCACTCCAACCTCTCCCCCGCAGAACGTGCAGCCCACCGCTCCCTCCACTCCAAGCCCAACCTCACCATAAAACCCACGGACAAGGGAGGCGCAGTTGTAATATGGCGCACTGACCTCTACATCGCTGAGGCCAGGCGCCAACTCTCCGACACCTCCTCCTACCGCCCCCTGGATCATGACCCCATCCCCGAGCACCAAACCATCATCTCCCAAACCATCCACAACCTCATCACCTCAGGTGACCACCACCCACCGCCTCCAACCTCATCGTTCCTCAACCCCGCACTGCCCGCTTCTATCTCCTCCCAAAATCCACAAACCTGAATGCCCTGGTCGACCCATTGTCTCTGCCTGCTCCTGCCCCACCGAACTCATCTCCACCGACCTAGACTCCATTTTCACCCCCTTGGTCCAGGAACTCCCTACCTACATCCATGACACCACCCACGCCCTCCACCTCCTCCAGAATTTCCAATTCCCCGGTCCCCAACACTTCATTTTTACTATGGACGTCCAGTCCCTATACACCTGTATTCCCCATGCAGATGGGCTAAAGGCCCTCCGCTTCTTCCTGTCCCGCAGGCCTAACCAATCCCCCTCCACTGACACCCTCATCCGCTTAGCTGAACTCGTCCTCACCCTCAACAACTTCTCTTTCAATTCCTCCCACTTCCTACAGACAAAGGGGGTGGCCATGGGTACCCGCATGGGCCCAAGCTATGCCTACCTCTTTGTAGGTTACGTGGAACAATCCCTCTTCCGCACCTACACTGGTCCTAAACCCCACCTCTTCCTCCGTTACATTGATGACTGCATCGGCGCTGCCTCGTGCTCTCACGAGGAGCTCGAACAGTTCATCCACTTCACCAACACCTTCCACCCCAACCTTAAGTTCATCTGAACCATCTCTAACACCTCTCTCTCCTTCCTGGACCTCTCTGTCTCCATCTCGGCTAACCACCTAGAAACCGATATCCATTTCAAACCCACCGACTCCCACAGCTACCTGGAATACACCTCCTCCGACCCACCTTCCTGCAAAAATGCCATCCCCTATTCCCAATTCCTTCGCCTCTGCCGCATCTGCTCCCAGGATGAGGCATTCCACTCCCGTACATCTCAGATGTCCTCATTCTTCAAGGACCGCAACTTCTCCCCCACAGTGGTCGAGAACGCCCTTGACCGTGTCTCCCGCATTTCCTGCAACTCATCCCTCACACACACTCCCCGCAATAACAACCAAAACAGAATCCCCCTCGTCCTCACGTACCACGCCACCAACCTCTGGATCCAATGCATCATCCTCTGACACTTCCGCCATCTGCAATCCGACCCCACCACCAAAGACAGTTTTCCCTCCCCACGCTTGTCTGCTTTCCGGAGGGACCACTCTCTTCGTGACTCCCTTGTCCACTCCACACTCCCCTCCAGCCCCACCACACCAGGCACTTTTCCCTGCAACCGCAGGAAGTGCTACACCTGCCCCCACACCTCCTCCCTCACCCCAATTCCAGGCCCCAAGAAGACTTTCCACATCAAGCAGATGTTCACCTGCACATCTGCCAATGTGGTATACTGTATCCGCTGTTCCTGTTGTGGCCTTCTCTACATCGGGGAAACCAAGCAGAGGCTTGGGGACCGCTTTGCAGAACACCTGCGCTCAGTTCGCAACAAACAATTGCATCTCCCAGTCGCGAACCATTTCAACTCCCCCTCCCATTCCTCAGACGACATGTCCATCCTGGGCCTCCTGCAACCCACAATGATGCCACCCGAAGGCTGCAGGAATAGCAAATCATATTCAGCCTGGGAACCCTGCAGCCCAATGATATCAATGTGGATTTCACAAGCTTCAAAATCTCCCCTCCCCCAACCACATCCCAAAACCAGCCCAGCTCGTCCCTGCCTCCCTAACCTGTTCTTCCTCTCACTTATCCCTTCCTCCCACCTCAAGCCACACCCCCATCTCCTATCTACTAACATCATCCCGCCCCCTTGACCTGTCCGTCCTCCCTGGATTGACCTATCTCCTCCCTACCTCCCCACCTACACTCACCTTTACTGGCTTCATCCCCGCCTCTTTGACTTGTCTGTCTCCTCTCCACCTATCCTCTCCTCTATCCATCCTCTATCCGCCTCCCCCTCTCTCCCTATTTATTTCAGAACCCTCTTCCCCTCCCCCGTTTCTGATGAAGGGTCTAGGCCTGAAACGTCAAGCTTTCCTGCTCCTATGATGCTGCTTGGCCTGCTGTGTTTCTCCAGCTCCACACCTTGTTATCTCTAAAACACATCTTCACACTGCTATAACACAGTGTGGAGCTGGAGGAACACAGCAGGCCATGCAGCATCAGAGAAGCAGGAAAGCTGATGTTTCGGGTCGGGACCTTTCTTCAGAAAATTGGGTCCCAGCCCAAAACGTCAGTTTTCCTGCTCCTCTGATGCTGCCTGGCCTGCTGTTTTCCCCCAGCTCCACACTGTGTTACCTCTGACTCCAGCATCTGCAGTTCTTACTATCCCTTCACACTGCTGGATCTCCTGAGGAGTAGGTCTCGACGACTCCACTTTAGGACCCAAAATGTGATGGCCTCTGATTGGTCAGCAGCTTTTGATGACCCAGGTTGCCAGTGTCAATGCCCATGATTGGTCAAGATAGTGCTTCATTTGCCTGTCAGGTCTTACTGAACTGATTGGCACACAATCAAGTGAATTGTGAGTTCTCTCCCTGTGGTGGTGGGGATGGTATGTTAGTCATCATATGTGTGCCCCCATGCTTTGAGATATAATTGGAAAATTATCTCCAAAAAACCTTCTTTCTGTGTTGTTGTTTGAGGGATAATTGGTCAGATGCTCAAATCCTGGAGTGGAAATGAGAGTTCGCACTATCCAAATACATTGACAGTCTGGGCTGTTTGTGGGATCAGCACTCAATGAGTTAAAAGATTTTTTTCAGAGCACATAACAGTGGGCTAAAGGTGAGAATATTATTTCAGTCAAAAGTGGCGAATGGAATGTATGAAATTCATTTACCAATGTCTCTGGTCATCTGGAATATGTCAGTTTTTGTCACCTCTGTTCATAGTCATAAAATAATGAGAACTGTTTATGAAGGCAGTTAAATCACAGTGCCTAAAGCTGGGATTTTATGTTCAGCTGAGCTCCCGATGCCCCAGGTGTGTGATTGTTAGCAATGAACACAGCCCCATTCTCACAGCTTGCCCTTCAGCCATTTAGCGATGGAAGTGCCATTACATGGTTTGAGCTGAGAGGTCTGCCCCCTTTTGGGAGGTCATCCCACTTCAGGGAGATGCCAATCATGCAGCCAGTAGCTGTCTGGTCCTAACGTCCCACCAAATGCGATTATCATGGTTAGGTTGGCATCCAGTTCCCACTGCGCCTACTGAATCCTTCTCACCTTGACCCTATAAGACCTGACACCCCACCCTGCAGCCAATGTAACATCATCCAGCCAGCTCCACTCCAACTAACCCCCACCCTGAGATCCAACATTCCTTACTTCTCTCAACTTTTTGACTCAGCCCTGGCACAAAACCACCCCTTGACTGAACAGCTTCACTAGCCAAAGTAACTTGACAACCTGGTCAATCCTCTGTCTACTTTGGATTTGGTCCAAAATGCCCCCTCAACATCACCATCACTGTCACCATCCCCATCACCATCATCATCTCCATAACCACCATCACTATCACCATCACCATCACCATTATCAGCATCACCACCGCCAGCATGACCGTCACTGTCACCATCACCATCCCTACCGGATCCAACATCATCTGGACCTGACCTGACCTGATTTACCCCTGACCTTATCCATAATACATACTCATTCAGTTACCTTGTGCTTAGGCACCTCATTCACCTAGCATACTTAGCTCCACACTTACCTTTTCACAGGAAATGTCAGACAATTTGGATCTATGCTGTTGGACATTTAAATCACAGAACACAGCACGCTTAGTGCTGTAAAAGTGGATGTGGCTTCTTTGCTGCTGGACTTGTGGATTTCTGGACAAGTTTGCAACAGGAGGCTCACTGTCTAGTGCAAGTCATTGCAAAAAAAATTGGTAAATTTAACACCAATCAGCGTTAGATACAGGGTTTTTAATCTTGATCAGAATATTGGGGTCATTGTCTTTATTTCTACCAAATGTATCGCTTCCAAATTCTCAATCACCTCCAGTGGTCCACAGTCTTCAGTCAATTCAATTCACTTCACATGATATGAAAAGCTGTTGAAGGCACTGGAAAGTGCAAAGGCTATGGACCCTGACAACATTTCAGCTATCGTACTGAAAACCTGTGCTCCAGAGTTGGCGCACCCTTAGTCAAGCTGTTCCAGTACAGCTAGAACACTGGCATCTACCCAACAATTTGGAAAATTGGTCAGATATGTCCTGTACATTGAAAAGTGCGACAAATCTAACCTGGCCAATTATCGTCTCGTCAGGCTGCTCTTGATCACCAGTAAAGTGAAGGAAGTTGTCATCAACAGTGTTATTAAACAACACGTGGTCAGCAATAACCTGCTCAGTGAGGCCCAGTTTGAATTTTCCCAAGGCCACTCAGCTTCGGACCTCATTACAACCTTGGTTCAAAAATGGAAAAAAGAGTTGAATTCCAGAGGTGATGTGAAAGTGACATGTCTTGACATCAAGCCTGTATTTGATGGAGTTTGGCATCAAGGAGCCCTAGCGAATCTGGAATCAATGGGAATCGGGGGAAAATTCTCCAGTGGTTAGAGTCATTCCTGACACATAGGAAGATGGTTATGGTTTTTGGACAAAAGTCATCTTAGCACCAGGACATCTCTGCAGGAGCCCCTCAGGGTAGTGTCTAGGCCCAACCATCCTCAGCTGCTTCTTCAATGGCCTTCCCTCCATCACAAGGTCAGAAGTGGGGATGTTCACTGTTGATTGTACAATGTCCAGCACTTCTTGTAACTCCTCGGATACTGAAGCCATCTATATCCAAATTCAGCAAGACCTGGACAATATCCAGGCTTTTGCTGAAAAGAGGCAAATAATATTCATGGCACACAAATGCCAGGCAACGACCATCATAAATAAGAGAACTGAAAGAACTGTGGATGCTGTAAATAAGGAACAAAAACAAAGTTGCTGGAAAAGCTCAGCAGGTCTGGCAGCAACTGTGAAGGAAAAATCACGTTTCGGGTCCCGTGACCCTTCTTCAGAACTGTCAGATGCTGCCAGACCTGCTGAGCTTTTCCAGCAACTTTGTTTTTTTTCACCAATAAGAGACAATCTAACCACTAGCCCTTGATATTCAACTGTGTTACTATCACTGAATTCCCCCACTATCAACAGCCTGGGGGGTTATATTTGACCAGAAACTAGACCTACCACATAAACACAGTGGCTTCAACATCAGGCCAGAAGCTAGGAATACTATGGCGAGTAAGACAGCCCCTCACTACCCAAAACCTGTCCACCATCTACAAGGACAAATCAGGAGAGTGATGGAATACTCTCCACTTGCCTGGATGAATGCAGCCTCAATAACACTCAAGAATCTTGACACCATCTAGGTCAAAGCAGCTCACTTGATTGGCACTACAACATCAAAAACATCTACTCTATCCACCACCGACACTCAGAAGCAGCAGTAGGTACTATCTACAAGATGCACTGCAGAAATCCATCAAAGAACCTCAGAAACCTTCTGAACTTATGACCACTTCCATCTAGAAGGACAAGTAACACACCGCCTACAAGTTCCCCTCCAAGCCACTCATCATCCTGACTTGGAAATATATCACTGTTTCTTCACTGCCGCTGCGTCAAAATCCTAGCATTCCTTCCGTAATAGCATTGTGGGTCAACCTACAGCACACGGGCTGCAGTGAATCAAGAAGGAAGCTCACCACCATCTCCTTAAGGGCAACTAGGAACAGGCAATAAATGCTGGCCGGGCAGTGAAGCCCACGGCACATGAATGAATAAAAAAATTTCTCTGTATGAAATTTCAACAGTCAAGTATCCAGCCACTCCCTCAGAATGGTGGTCCTGTATAGTGGCAGTAAAGCCCCTATTACAAAAATGGAATGAGTGCCTAACAGAAGACTCCTGTCTTTCTTAATAAACCTCATGAAGAAAGTATTTTTGTAGGCCTTTGTCTCTGCCATAAAATGGTGGTAAGTATTTTCACCTTGCAGCTCTTCTGCCTTTTGAAAGCACCTGGCTAACACTCTGCCTGAGACTCTGCCTGTCTCGTTACAGAACTGCTATATGTTCCAGCTCCAGTGACATCTCTTGGAATAGGGATTCACAGGAATCTCTGACCCAGTGAAGGGCACTAGGTTATGAGTATCTCAGGACAGTACATTGAAGAATTGTCTCACAGAGAAACAACTGCAGAGAGAAAAATACAACCAGCAAGCTTTACACTCAGCTTTAAGTAAACTGAGTTAGCATTTATTGATGGTGGTACAGGTTTAGAGTATGGTTAATAAAATCCAAGGCATCCTGGGCTTTATCAATAAGACCACAGAATACAACAGAAAGGAAGTTTAGCTACAGCTGTATGCAAGGCTGGCTTGACCTCAACTGGAGCTGGTAACTAGTTCTGATGCCATAGTTTCAGGAAAGATGTGATGACATTAGAGAGAATCCACATAAGAGTCATGTAAATTTTTTCAGGAAGAAGGTAAGGGAGTGACTCTAGATGTATTGCTCCTTCAGGGAACCAGTATCGATAGAATGCTGTAACCATTCCCCATCAACCCTGCCCATTTAAAGTAGGATAACACCACACTGTCTTGCAGATGGCAGCACGAATGAAGGAAGAGTGGGACTGCCACCTCTCAAGAAGGCCAACCTGTTTGGCCAGCAGCTTTGTATTCCCAATAGCATCAATGCAGATGAGAGATCTTTGCTAGGCTTACAAGGAGTCCCAACAAGAAGAGGAAATGTCTCACATAATTGGGTGGGCACATTTGAGTGATACTGCGGAGATGTTAGGTTTCAGGGGCTGAGGAGAGGCGCAAAGTGTGGGGTCCATTCTTGGGCGAGGAGTCCCTGAAGGGTACAGAGGAACCCCAGAGCAGTACCCTACTTTATTATGTGCTTTGAAGTCAGCTGTGTAACTGGGCTTTCCCCCATTTCCTAACCCACATGTTTTTGGTGCTGCAGTTGGAACGAGATCTTTAGGTTGCCACAATTGCCCACTTAAGGACTCGAGATTGCCTAAGAGTAGTCAAGCTGCCTGAGTCCTGTAACAGGAAAGGCAGGTCGGGGTGGGCAGGAGGGGAATTGAACAGCCACTTTATTTTGTATACCCTGCTCACCTTCAGAAGTGCTGTCAGTGGGGCATAAAATAGACCCCTATGATTCTATAATTGAATGGGTTCAGCTCCTTAAGCTTCACTGCATTGATATGGTTCTGGAGTCACATGTAGGCCAGGATTTTACAAGCATCTAACAGCTTTTTGGGTCTACATCCAGGCTGTCATTTAAGTGTTCAAGATCTCAAAATACCACAATGACATACAAACTTCACAGTGTCTGGATTATTGGACCAGGCTTTTAGATTGCTCACCCAGTACCAAAACTACGACTCTATCCAATACAACACCTGATGGATGTAGAATAAATTCTGAGCTTGCAAGCCCCAAAGCATTACGAGGATTTACTAGATTTAATTAACTTCTATAGAAATCATCTAAGATGTTTCTTCTGAATTTATAAAAATTACAGTTCAAGTGTCTGTAACACAGATTACAGGCAAACCTCATTAAAGCATTGCATGGATTCAAGGGGGACGAATAATCTTCTTCTCAGTTGTAACCATCTGATGATTGTACAATATTCCTACCCTTAACATTTGTAGGCATTGACTGGATAGCCACACAACTTGCCTTAGACATTCGTTAAATTTCTGTTTCAACTGAGAAGTTTAAATTTCCCATAAAATGTTAAATATTTGAGTAACTTCAATGCTGGAGTTGCTTAAAATCTTATAGGGTGTTGCCACATCTGTTTCAGATAGACTGGGCGAAGATTTTTAACCCTGAATTTTGTGGTCTTCCCACAGTGAGGAGGAAACCCTGGCTTTTACCACTGTCTGTAAACTCAGAGCATGATACAGTAAATTAAAATTTGTTTTGTACATAGTTGATGCTGTGAAATTCTTTGAATGCAATTAATGAATGTTAACGGCTTGATAAGATGAACATAATTCTGTGGCCCTGCCCTGATTACACAGGTAAAGCTCAAGCAGTATTGATGTTGTTCAGAGCACGCCACCTCAATCATAAATCCAGAATAAAACTGTGGCATCGAAGTAAGAAGATCAAAACTAATGAACCACTGGAATCCAGCACTATGTTGTATATTCCAGATGCCCTACTGAAATTTAGTCAAAAAGGAAAGCTCGGTCAACTGATTGTTTTTAAATTGAGTCTCTCATATCTAATAATTTACCAAGATCAGCTTAATATTGTCAACATCTGCCCATCTCTTCCTCTGGGTTGCTGAAACCCTGTATAATTATCGCTATGCATGTGACTTCCCTAATGTCCCTGGTCAGTATCCCTTATCTCTATGAAGTGCTACTCCTTCAAAGTTCTGCGGTTTGTTTCCTCCCTTGTATACGTTCTGATAACTTAGAATGGAGGCTTCAGCACTTGTACAATTTTCAGTCCTAGGAATCATTTCCAAATTCTGACCCTTTGTGGACCAGTAGCAGGACAATTTGCAATTCTTCTGATCCTGAACTAGTTCATGTCCAAATGCAACGGGATCTGTACAGTATCCAGGCTTGGGCTGACAAGTAGCATGTGGCTCATGCCACACAAGACCAGGCAATGATCATCTGCAATCGCAGATGGTCAATCTAACCACTATTCTTGACGTTTAGTGATGTTATCATCACTGAACCCCTTACTATCAACATCCTGGGAGTTATCGTTGACCAGAAACTCAATGGACTCACCACATAAACAGTGGCTACAAGGGCAGGCCAGAAGCTGGGAATACTGCGGCAAGTAACTCACCTGCTGACTCCACAAAGACTATCTGTCATCTACAAGGCACAAGTCAGGAGTGTGATGGAATACTCCCCACTTGCCTGGATGGGTGCAGCTCGAACAACACTCAAGGACAAAGCAATCCACTTGATGGGCACTACATCCACTCCCTTCACCATCGAAGCTCAGTAGTGGCAGTGTGTACTATTGACAAGATGCTCTGTAGAAATTTACCAATGATCCTCAGGCAGCACCTTCCAAACTCACAACTAATTCCTTCCAAGAAGGCATGGACAGCTGATACCTGGCAACACCACCACCTGCAAGTTCCCTTTCAAACCATTCACCATCCTGATTTGGAGATATGTTGCCCTTCCCTGAGTTCTGTTGGGGCAAAATCCTGGAATTCCGTCCCTAAGGGCAGTGTTGGTCAACCTACAGCAGGTGGACTATTGCAGTTCAAGAAGGAAGTTTACCACTGCCTTCTCAAGGGCAACTAAGGATAGGCAAGGAATGCTGCCCAGCCAGTGACTCCCATGTCTCATAAGTGAATAAATAAAAGGACAAGCGGCAGATCCTCCAGAGGTTAGTCACTAGCTCAGCTCCAGTTCTCTGTTTGGTGAAGAATGATGGACGAAACAGGGAAGTAAGGGGCCTGATGGAAATGTCTGACTGTCAGCCCCACCAGTACAGAGGAAAAAGAGGGAAACCTGGGGCGCTGCTAAATGGAGATGGCTCAGTGCATGAGCAACTTCCAATGCCAGTTTACAAATAAGCACTGGTACTGACTGGTTCCAGTAAGAAAGTAAGAAAGAAACCCTGCCTCCAAAAGCATTTCAGAGGCACCAGCACCACAGAAGCTCACGGGGATCCAGGAGCATGTTGGGAATCCGCTCCTAGGAGGCAGACAACCACTAGCCACATGGCTGGAATCAATTCCTGACTCAGTATATATGGCGAGAGTGGCATATTCTGTCTGCACTACAAAAAGTAGACTTTCAATTCCGCCTGACCTTGCTTTTGAAGTGCATCTTGTTACATTCCTTGAATAGACATCTAAAACACAACTCATCAAACCTTTGCTTTGTCACCAAACATTCTGTTTCCCCTTTCTCCCTCCTTCTCAGCTCTCATAGCTCTGTAAAGTACTCTGCTCCTTTAGATGTAAGGAACTTACTGATATCTAAGGTTATTGTGTGCCTGAAACTTTTGCCAATCTGCATTCATATCAATCAATACCAGCAAAGGAAACCTGTCTGATCATTTATCCCAATCTTATTTCTGAGATCTCCCTTGGGCGTTTGTACATTCTCCCTGAGTCAGCGTGGGTTTCCTCCCGGTGCTTTGGTTTCCTCCCACAGTCCAAAGATGTGCAGGCTAGGTGGATTGGCCATGCTGAATTGCCCGTAGTGTTCAGGGATGTGTAGCTTAGGTGGGTTATAAAGGGATGGATCTGGGTGGGACGTTCCAAGGATCGGTGTGGACTTGTTGGGCTGACGGGCCTGTTTCCACACTGTAGGGATTGTATAAAAAAAACTCCCTAAGCATGTAGTGGCTATTGCATTTCTTTATATTACAATAGGTCTACACTTAAAAGTGAGCTTATTGGTTACAAAGCATTTTGGAAAGTCTTCAAAAGTGATAGAAGATGCTAGGTATGTGCAAGTTCTTTCTTTTCATGGGTGAGGGGCTTCTACTTTAATGGATTGACTGCAACCCCTTTCATTTATAGCAAGGTATGTTCATGGCTATTTACGTATACTAAATTAATGTGAATATTGTTGGCTTTTTGGCAGTTTAATCAAATAAAACAATTATTAATTGAATGGAGATAAAACGTTGTGGAGCTGGATGAACACAGCAGGCCAAGCAGCATCAGAGGAGCAGGAAAGTTGATGTTTCTGGTCAAGACCCTTCTTCAGAACTGAACCTAGATGTATTGCTGCTTGGCCTGCTGTGTTCATCCAGCTCTACAACGTTTTATCTCAGATTCTCCAGCATCGGCAGTTCCTACTATCTCTGTATTAATTGAATGGAGGCTGGTCGGTTCAGTTGGCTAGAGTGTGGCTTTTTAAATTTTTCTTTGGGTATGTGTGTCACTAGATTACTGCAGTCAATGTGGTCTAGATACACCCACAGGGCTGTTGGAAGGACAATTCCAAACTTTTGACCCATGTGGCAATGAAGGAATGATGCTATAGTTCCAGATCAGGATAGCATGTGGTGGTGGGATTCCCATGTTCCTGCTAGTTCTATTCCTCTGAGATTTAGAGGACAAAAGTTTGCGATGTGCCGTTAGTGGAGAGCTAGTGGATTATTGCAGTTTAGCTTGTGGATGACACACACTGTTGCCACTGTGCATTGGTAGTAAGGGGAGTGACCTTGAAGGTAATGGATGGGATAACAACCAATTGACTTCCTTTGTCTTGGATTGCATTGAACTTCTGCTTTGGAGTTACATTCATCCAGGCAAATAGAGAATGTTTCATCACACTGCTAACTTGTTCCTTTTGGATGATGGACGGGCTTTGGGATCTCAGGAGGCACACTACAGAATTCCCAGCTTTTAATTTGCTGTTGTAGCCACAATATTTATGTGACTAATACAATTCAGTTCCACTTCAATGATAATCTCTAGTACGTTTAGAGTGAGGTTTTCAGGGTTCATAATGCGTTCAAGAAGAGATGATAAGACGTTTTTGGAGATGGTGATTGCCTGGTAAAGGCATGGCATGTATATTGCTTTCCACTTTTCAGTTTAGGGATGGCAAGTGCATATTTGTCATGTCAGTGGATTAATAACCTGAAGCCCCAGGATAATGTTCTGGGGACATGGGTTTGAATCAAATCATGACAGATGGTGATATCTGAATTCAGTAAAATCTGGAATAATAAGTTAAGCCCATCTGGTTCACTGCTATCTTTAAAGGAGGAGATCGGACATCCCTACCTAGTCTGCTAACCTATAAGTGACTCCAAATGAACGCAATGTGGTAGACTCTCTGGGAAATTAGGTACACACATTAAATGCATGTCAGAGATGGCAATATTTCATGATCAAATTTTTAAGAAAATTCTTTTTAAAGCCCAAGTCTGGGTGTTGGCTCAATCTTTCTGCACCTGCATACAGGTTTTTTCTGTGACTGAAGAGTCACGAATGGTGCTGAACATTGTACAATCATTGGCAAATATCCCCACTTCTGACCTTATGATGGGGGGGAAGGTCAACGCTGAAGCAGCTGAAGATAGGACAAGGACACTAACCCAAGGAACTTCTGCAGAGATGTCCTGAAGCTGAGATGCCTGACCTCCAACAACCCCAACCATCTTCCTTTATGCCAGGCGTAACTCCAACTGGAGAGTTCCTTCAATTCCCATTGACTTGAATTTTGTTGAGGCTCTTTGATACCACACTAGGTCATAGGCTGAATTTATATTGAGGTCAGTCACTGTCACCTGACCTGTAGAGTTCACTTCTTTTGTCCAAGTTTGCGCCCAGGCTGTAATGTGGTCAGGAGCTGAGCGGCCCTGGCAAACACGAACTGAGAGTCAGTGAATAGCTTATTGCTGGGTCAATGCTGTTTGACAGCACTGCCAATACTCATTCAGAGAGGCTGGGCTGACCATAAAGGCCCTGCTTTCCCACCCGAGGCGTGGTGACCCTTAGGTTAAACTTATCAAATGAGAGGACAGCTTCTGGTCCTCTGGCAACCTTCATTTTCACTTTCAGCCACAAGCGTCATAGTTTTGTATAATGCTGGTGTATAAGTCGACGGCACTTTTCAGCCAGGGCATGCTATAGCCATCAGTCTCCACAAATGCATGTTTCACTTTTTTGTTCTTTATTAGGGAATGCAAAGAATCAGGCAGGTGGTGCTGACAATGTTGTAGAGATGTGTGGGGAGATTAAGATGGCCCTCACTTTGCATTGGGCGTGGGTGATATTTCAGAATGGCGAACACGCACAGCCACACTGGCCATTCACTTTTATACTCAGCATGTAAGTTGATCCTCATTTCTGTACAAATTCTTGAGACTTCAGATATCAATCTAAACTCCAACAACTTTCATAATGAACAGACCTAATTTTTGTCTTGTAAGTTACGATAGTACGTGTCTAGTGCAGTAGAATTTCATTTTCAAAGAACATTTCAAATTGGAGAAAATTTAGCTGAACAGACATCAGTAATAAAATAAGTCCGATCATGACTTGTCTTTGGATCAGAAACATAAGGTCAGCTTTTTATTAAGAAGAAACATTTTATTACATTTTATTTCAAGAGCCCAAAAAGTGATTCTGACTTAATTGTTACAAAGGTAAGCAGGGTCGATCTTACAAACTCTTTTGGCAGCCCTCTATGGAATTTTGAACTGTACAGTTACAGTATCTGGAAAAGCTCTGCATGATTAGGTTCATCAGTTTGTTTTCCACCGTGCCTCAGGGTGGATTGATGAATATTATCTTCAATGCCCTGCCACAGACCAGACAGGAGTGCGGTAAATGAAACCCTGTATAACTTTTCTTTTTATGACTCATGCAAATGTACTCCTGGAGTTTGCTCCTGCCAGAAATTCCTGAGAAGAGGAAAAACAAAACCAGGATGTCTATAAGTGATGTTATATTAAAGTGGCATTATAATGTGCAATCCAACACTAAAGTGCTGCTCTCAGACAGTTCGAAAATTCTCAAGAAATTAGCATCATGGGTAGATTCTACAATCATCACTGATTTTTAACAATTAGATACAGTTTGAGTGCACAGTTTCCTCAAAGCTTTATGCCCTATGATCCCTCACCCTCCGCTCATTACTGTGACATCTATATTTGTTACCAACGAGGTCCTCAACTTGCCATGGATACCCTCACGACTGAAGGGCCAATGCCCCTGTTGACCCCTCCCCTGATCAAAGTTACCTGCACCCTGCCATTCCCAGACTCTCTCTATGAGCCAGGACACTCACTGACTCTCAGTTTCCAGCTTCCAGGCAACTTCCAAATTCCTCCAATCCTGTTTCCCCCATTCCACTGTTTCAGCAGTCCCTCAGATCAAGCTCCAGACACGAGATGGTCTCAGGATAGATAACGTGACAGACAAAGCCTTATCAACTCTGAACTGACCACAGGCCAATGGTCCTGGTCACAATAGAACCCATCTCCTGGACTGACTTCAGCGTAGCCCCATAGGAACTTCCTGGGGAGACCACCTAGAGCACACCCTTACCCAACATCCTGTTCCTTCTCTATCACTGGTTTTGCTGTTCTGTGGGGTGCAGACACTGCCACTCCACTCCCTGTTTCCCACTCTCTTCATTCCATGGCACAGCAATGAGTGCCAAAGCCTGCTGTTTAGCCAGAAGCTGCTTCTGGTTTGCCTTGTGCCAGGTGAGTTTGGAGACAGTCCAGGGACACAGCCTGTCTTGGTCTACTCAGATAGGTCAAGCACAA
The DNA here is from genome assembly GCA_024137785.1 of Ginglymostoma cirratum. NCBI lineage: Eukaryota > Metazoa > Chordata > Chondrichthyes > Orectolobiformes > Ginglymostomatidae > Ginglymostoma > Ginglymostoma cirratum. The sequence goes on from JAHRHZ010000013.1 coordinate 38,712,147, forward strand.
TTGGAGAAGTGATAGTGTGTGTGAGACTGTGCGCATCATTGTAAGGACAAGCAGCAAGAACTTATCCTGAGGCCGAGAAAGAAATTAACTCATGGAATCATAGAGTTGAACATTATGGAAATAGCCTCTTCGGTCCAACTCATCCATGCCGACCAGATATCCCAAACCAATCTAGCCCCATTTGCCAGCATTTGACCCATATTCCTCTAAACCCTTCCTATTCATGTACCCATCCAGATGCCTTCTAAACGTTTTAATTATAGCCATCTTCACCACTTCCTCTGGCAGCTCATTCCATACATGCACCACCTACTGCGTGAAAAAGTTGCCACTTGGGTCCTTTTATATCTTGCCCCTCTGACCTTAAACCTATGCCCTCTAGTTTTGGACTACGTTACCCTTGGAAAAAGACCTTGGCTATTCACCCTATCCATGCCCCTCAAGATTTTATAAACCTCAATACAGTCATGCCTCAGCCTCCAATGATCCAGGGAAAAAAAAACTCAACCTAAGTCAGCCTCTCCCTAAAGCTCAAGGCCTCCAACCCTCCAACTCATTGGGTACTTGCCCGTTTCTTTTTGCTGTTGGGTCCCTGAAACATTGAAGTTCTCAATCAGGTAGAGGTTAATTGGGAAGTGAAGTTAATTCAAGTGAGTTTTGACTTTAATGAGATATAAATGCAGACAGATAGGCCTCTTGCCACCTGCTGGTGACATAGCCAACCTGCCACCTGAAGGGGGAGAAGTTCACATTGCAGTTTATGTTGATGGTGAGGATGTGATTGTTTTTAAACTTTTGCCCAATTGGGTTTACCGCCTGTCATTATTCATGCCAAGGTGCAGACTGGAAAACTCTAGCTGTAACTTGTAGGTGGGGGAGGTGATGGCCTAGTGGATGTTTGCTGGACTGTTAATCCAGAGACCCTGCTAATGTTCTGGGGTCCTGGGTTCAAATCCTGCCACAGCAGATGGTGGAATTTGAATTCAATACAACATCTGGAGTTAAAAATCTAATGACGACCATGAATCTATTGTCAGTTTTTGGAAAAACCCATCTGGTTCACTGATGTCCTTTAGGGAAGGAAACTGCCATCCTTACCTGGTCTGGCCTACAGGTGACTCCAGACCCACAGCAATGTGATTGACTCTTAACTGCCCTCTGGGCAATTAGGGATGGACAATAAATGCTGCCTCGCCAGTGACGTTCTCATCCTGTTAATGAATAAAGGAGAAAAAAATGAATAAAGAAAAAATGTATTACCAGCCTTTTGATCAGTTTGCCTCAAATGTCTCAGCTCCTAGAATCTGCAAATGACATTACTGCACATGGAGATAACAAGGTGTAGAGCTGGATGAACACAGCAGGCCTAGGAGCTTTCCTGCTCCTCTGATGCTGCTTGGCCTGCTGTGTTCATCCAGCTCTACACCTTGTTATCTCAGATTCTCCAGCATCAGCAGTTCCTACTATTACTGCAACTTTTTGTGATGAAAAATGTGCTGACTTTAATGGTTTAGCTTCACTTGAATAATCACAACTCATTGTGAGAGTGGATGCAAAGCCCAATGGTTCCTTCACAGATATTGTTTTGGGACATGTATGAGCACAAGAATAATGTTTAAAAATCTTTTGGATTGCTTCTAGTGGCCCCCTTCAATGGCTCTTTTTTACAACAGGATAGGGGGAATTTGGGAGCTGCTGGGGAGATGGAGACTGAGATTTGAGAGTGTCCTAGCTCATAGAGATTGTCTAAAAACTGCAGAATGCAGGTAGCTTCGATCTTACTGAATGTTAGTGCTCTATTGTCAATGATACAAATAGAATGGAAAGTGGAAAGAATTGCTCAAAATATATTTTTCCTCCTTGATTAGTGTATAGTATATGCATCCAAGCTGAAGATTTTGGATAATTACAGCAATCCTCATGATCTTAGCAGAAGTTGTTCTGTGGTTAGGTTGAAATAAAACAATGCTGAGGAGCAAACCGAGATGTCTGACAAAAGTTTTTCAAACCTCCTCTGAAATAATTTTCTTTATTTTCTTTTTCTTGTATTAACTATTCCAAGTCTCAAGCTTAGTAATAGGCCCACGGGATCCTGTGTTATAAGGAAATAGCTTTTACTGAGTGCCTTAATCTTTCTCTCAACAATGCTCCAAAATACATCATGCGCAATAAATATTTTGAATTGTAGGCACTGTTGTGAGGATTAACAGCAAGGATCCCCAAAACCAACAAAGAGATCAAAAGAAAGGAGGAAGGATTTAGTTGCGTAGTGACTGCAACAATCTCGGGATGTCCAAGGCACTTTGTAGCCAACAAAGTTCTTTTGAAATGTTCAGCAGGTCTGGCAGCCTCTGTGAAGAAAAATCAGAGTTAACGTTTCAGGTCCGGTGACCCTTCCTCAATGAAGCTGAGATGTATTCTTTGATCTTTCTTCACAGAAGCTGCCACAAAAGCTGCTGAGCTTTTCCAGAAATTCTGTTTTTGTTCCTGATTTACAGCATCTGCAGCTTTTTTGGTTTTTACTTTTGAAATGTTATCACTTCTGTGAGGTTCCACAAAAAGCAGTGGAAGAAAAGATCGATTAATCCGGTTTCAGTGATATTGGTTGAAGGATAAATATTTCCCAGAAATCTCCTACTCTTCTTCAAATATTACCATGGGATCTTTTATATCCACCTCAATTTAAAGCCTCAGTTGAGAATCAATACATTTATTCGTACAGCATCCTTCAGGCATGCACTGTAGTGTAAATCTAGTTTATGTCTTCCAGTTTACGGAGTGGGTCTTGAACATTCAGACACGGGGGGAGTACTCCTAACACTGAGCCAAGGCTATCAATTTATAAACTAGTTAATTTGTCTTTGGCGACAACAGTTTTGAGAAAAATCTTTGTCAAGATGTTATGAGAATTCCTTTTCTCTTTGAGATATTTAGTATCTACATGAATAAATAGAACAGGCAAATGGCATCTCAATCATAACCAAGATAAAGTCATGCCCTTTGATTTTCCCTCCTTCCTAGTTTTGAAGCTCTTATTCTCTTGTAGAAAGTCCCATCAGTGACAGCACAATTTTCAAAACTTCTCTGTTTCTGAGCCTGGATTGATGACAGTATTGACCTTTCTGGTACCATGGATTGATGACAGTGTTGAGACCCTGCTGCAACATGTGGAAGCAAGAGGAGCAAGGTGTAAAAGGGGCAATGGGTTCTGTTGGCACCATTACCCTCATCTCCTAACACCCCTATTCTTTCCCTGATGTCTGGTGTGAATGAGTTGATCAACGATGTTTGGAACAGGGAGGAGCACGGCAAATGGAGACAGTGAGTTTGGATTTAGGACCCTACAGGCTTGTGTTCTGCACAGTGCATGGGTCTATGTGTAATGATGTCTCCCTTTACACTGTTGGGTCCTGCAGCCTCCCTGTTCACAGGTTGAGATGCCTAACCCACCCATTCTGTGTGTGGTCACAGCTGTTTTCTTTCCCTTTGCGTACTTTCAATTTCCAGCATGGCGGAAGGTGACAGTGAGTTTTCTTGAGCCAGTGGCTTCCAGCTTCCACCTCTACGTATTTGGTGAATTTCACAAAATCCAGGTTCCTTTCCTGATAGACATTCCTCCGAATCCATAGACTTTGATCTTCCAATACAAACCCTCTACATGAGGTTGTGTCTCTGACCTTTCCCTTAACCCCTTCCCTACGCCCCTGGCATATGAGGTAACAATTTCAGGTGTGGTCATACATTGTTTCCTGCCCATTGAAGCCAAGATGTTGCTGGTGGTTGATGAGTTCCTCTCCTGTATGACCCACTTCACAGCTACACTTTACCATCTCCCACCCTTACTGTTGCCTCCCTTCACAAGTGTCAGCCCCTTTCTCCCAGCTGCCAATCCAAAGAATAGGTTGCCATATCTCCTTCTCGCAGCAGCAGCCCTGTCTTTGTCCCCCATATGCCCTGCACCACATTAGCTTCTGATATTGGACACGTGGGACTGACCGTGGCCTGGCCACCTTGAGGGACCTAACCGGACAGCCCCGACAAGAAATGCCCAGACCCATGACTGACATCTGCACATCTCCCTGGCCGTGTTGGGTCTGCTCCTTGGACTTCCCACAATGGAACGACAGCACTGTCTGAGTCCAACTCCCTAGGTAGCAGAAGCATGGAGCCCCTGAACAACAGCAACCTGACTGGGTGCCTGACTGTGGCCACTCTACTGGGTGGATATGGGAGGCTGCCCCTGACATACAGTGCTGTGACTCCCCGACAGACAGGAACCTCCATGGACCTTGGTGCAGATTACTCCTGTAAGATTTAGAGGCATAGTATCCTGCTTGCTGCACTTGCTGTGTGCTTCCCTGTAAGCTGCTGGCAAATGGTACAGGTGTGCGAGTGACATAACACACTGTTGTACAGTAAGATGTACAGCCCCATGAGTAAGGACTTCTGAGCAGCAAGACAAGCTGGCTGGTTGTGTGGCTGTGCTAATTAACAAGGCAAGGCAGGGCAGGGAAGGTGTGAGCATGCAGGCAGGTGCTAAGTCAGTAAGCGCTAAGAGAGGAATGGATGAGATGCAGTTTGGTTTAGTCATGAATTGTGTCCCTATCAATGTTCTCAGTAAGCTGTACGGCTGCATGGTAATTGGGAGGATCACTGATCACTGTGCCAATGCATTGGCTTCTGTATATGGAAACCATTGCCATGCACAGACCTCAAAGGTCTACACAATGTATGACACCTTTAAAGGGAACTTTGATGCCTGCCCCTTCATGCAGAGTATCCGTACAGTAGCCTTTCAGTGGTTATTGTTGCTGCACTTTGCAATGCACATTTAGGATTCCTGAGTAACTTGCAATTAGATCAGAGAGGTGCCATGATGGTAGAGAACTGATTACAGATGTTAGCTGCCAATGTTCACGGGCAAGGGATGTGTGCACCTGATGCCCCTGGATCATTTTCTGATGAAGGGTCTAGGCCCGAAACGTCAAGCTTTCCTGCTCCTATGATGCTGCTTGGCCGGCTGTGTTCATCCAGCCCCACGCCTTGTTATCTCGGATTCTCCAGCATCTGCAGTACCTTTCATCTCTTGTAGTGTTCTACATCTGGATTCCTAACTAAATTAAACAAACAAAGAAATTGATTAAGTTAAAGAGGATTTTTTTTTGTTCAAAGTAAATTTAATATGGAATATTCAATGCGACCCCGTCATTTTCTGCGACGGTACTAGCCTGCTTTCATGCTTTATGACAGAAACAAAAGTTATGTCTTGAGAAAAGACCAATAAATATGTGCCAGTTGTTGGAAATGTTTGTCAATGTCTTCTTAGTTTTGGCTTGCTTGCTCATGCAGTTTTAGTCTTAGGGACACAATCCCTACTGATTGTTTGCAGAGTGGCACAAATGCTGACAGTACTGTCATTTTTGGGATTGGTGCGATTCATGTGAGCTCCGAGTATTAGACTATGCCATTGAGCTCTTCCTGATTTATTGGTGCGGCACTGTGTATTCTGTAAGGTTTAAGAACCTACAGGAATCTAAAGTTGCGACTACAACAAATGACTTATTGTGCCAAGAAACCAATTTTTAAATCTCAAAACATCAAAGACGACAGCCACAAAACATAATCTTTCCAGGTTTGTAGATGCTTAAGTTGATACAGTGGTATGAAAAAGGGATGCTTTCTTTTGAATCAAAAGATTGAGTTTCCAAAGGAGAATTCAATGGTGAGTAGAAAAGGAGGCTAGGCAGATTGTGCCAATTCTACTATTTGATCCACTCATGCTCAGAAACATTTTAATCATTTCAAGGTCAGTTACACCTTCCATGAATGGCTGTGGGAAATATATTAGAGATAGTAAGAACTGCCGATGCTGGAGTCAGAGCTAACACAGTACGGAGCTGAAGGAACTCAGCAGGCCAGGCAGCATCAGAAGAGCAGGAAAGCTGATGTTTCAGGTTGGAACCCATCTTCAAAAATGGGGAAGGGGGATGGGAGCTCAGAAATAAATAGAGAGAGGAGGGGTGGGTCTGGGGAATTTAGGTGGGATGGTTGCCATGAGCTTCCTCTCACAGTAGACAACCATCAATGAAAGGGTCACCAGACCTGAAATGTTAACTCTGAATTTTTCGTCACAGATGCTGCCAGACCTGCTGAGCTTTACCAGCTACTTCTGTTTTTATTCCTGATTTACAGCATCCACAGTTCTTTCGGTTTTCATCAATGCCCATGTTGGAATTTGTTATGCCCCCAGACATTAATCAGAAGTATTGATTAAATCATCTAACACAGAAGGATGCTATTTGGTTCATTGTGTTTCTATGAAAGGGCCTAATTAGACTCAGCCAGTTTCTGTGACATTTTTAAGGTATCTGACAGGTTGGCTCTCATACAATGCATATATTGTAATGCATACAGGTGTAATTCAATTGAATATTGTTATTCATCTATGGATTTGATTATACAATAGATATATAGATTAATCTTTCGCAAAAGTTTAACATTCATTAAAAATAACTATAAGCATATTTTCCACTACAATCAATCTGGGTAGAATTGAATTTACCAGGAATAGGTAGACAAAAGGTTTGTTCAAAAGACCCCAAATGTTTCATTCACATCTAAATATTAGGTAAAATTAAATCAGTTTAAAATATATCCCATGGACTATTAGAAGCTGAAGTTCTGATTTTCTTGAAAATGTAGACTTCTAATTGTAAGATTAACAAACTGTCAAAGAATTACCATAAAAACATATCCATGAAATGTTCAATTACTGAAAATGTTCATTTCATTCGTAACAAAAGGAAGACAGTAACTAACTATAGAATCACAGTAAGAGGCCATCATCTTCTCCAGTCAATGGTGTTATCCTGGCTAAAATTTTCCATAATTAACACCAATAAAACAAATTATTTGGGCATGTACTCATTGTTATTTGTGGAGCATTGCTTTGCTCACAGCTTGCTGCTGTGATTGCCTACAGTACATGAATGATTATGCCTCAAGAATACAACAGTGGGCTGTGATGTGCTTTGATATGTCCTGAGGTCATGAAAAGCATTCGAAAAATAAATACAAGCTTTACTCTGCACAGGCTTTCCTGTCTAATCTCAAGCACCTGTACGTTTTCTACACCCTTTAATATTTTGCTTTTAAAATCATTTATAGTCTGAGATTCTGCGCTCTGTACTCGGCTGCCTTTGATTTTCCATCCAGGTTTCCCTTACTTTAAAAAATGGAAGCTGGAAAGGAATCAGATGGACATAACAAGGTGTAGAGCTGAATGAACACAGCAGGCCAAGCAGCATCAGAGGAGCAGGAAAGCTGACGTTTCAGGTCTAGATGCTTCTTCAGAAATGGAGGAAGGGAAGGGGGTTCTGAAATAAATAGGGAGAGAGGGGGAGGAGGATAGAAGATGGATAGAGGAGAAGATAGGTGGAGAGGAGACAGACGGGTCAAAGAGCCAGTAAAGGTGAGTGTAGGTGGGGAGTTAGGGAGGGAATGGGTCAGTCCAGGGAGGACGGACAGGTCAAGGAGGCAGGATGAGGCTGGTAGGTAGGAGATGGGGGTGTGGCTTGAGGTGGGAGGAAGGACAGGTTAGGGAGGCGGGGATGAGCGGGGCTGGTTTTGGGATGTGGTCACGGGAGGGGAGATTTTGAAGCTTGTGAAGCCCACAATGATTCCTTTGGGCTGCAGAGTTCCCAAGTGAAATATGAGATGCTGTTCCTGCAACCTTCGGGTGGCATCGTTGTGGCACTGCAGGAGGCCCAGGATGGACATATCGTCCAAGGAGTGGGAGGGGGAGTGGAAATGGTTTGCAACTGGGAGGTGCAGCCATTTGTCGCGAATCGAGCTTAGGTGTTCCACAAAGCGGTCCCCAAGCCTCCACTTGGTTTCTGCGATGTGGAGGAGGCCACAACGGGAACAGCGGATACAGTATACCACATTAGCAGATGTGCAGGTGAACATCTGTTTGATGTGGAAGATCTCCTTGGGGCCTGGGACGGGGGTAAGGGGGGAGGTATCAAGGCAGATGTAGCACTTCCTGCGGTTGAGGGGAAAAGTGCCAGGTGTGGTGGGGCTGGTGAGAAGTGTGGAGCGGACAAGGGAGTCACGGAGAGAGTGGTCCCTCCAGAAAGCAGATAAGGGTGGGGAGGGAAAAATGTCTTTGGTGGTGGGGTCAGATTGCAGATGGTGGAAGTGCTGGAGGACGATGCGTTGGATCCGGAGGTTGGTGGGGTGGTATGTGATGACGAGGGGGATTCTCTTTTGGCTGTTATTGCGGGGAGGGGTTGTGAGGGATGAGTTGCAGGAAATGCGAGAGATACGGTCGAGGGCATTTTCGAACACTGTGGAGGGGAAGTTGCGGTCCTTGAAAAATGAGGACATCTGGGATGTCCGGGAGTGGAATGCCTCATCTCAGGAGCAAAGGAATAAGGGATGGCATTTTTGCAGGAAGGTGGGCGAGAGGAAGTATATTCTAGGTAGCTATGGGAGCCAGTAGGCTTGAAATGGATATCGGTTTCCAGGTGGTTGCCAGAGATGGAAACAGAGAGGTCCAGAAAGGAGAGAGAAGTATTGGAGATGGTTCAGGTGAACTTAAGTTTGGGGTGGAAGGTGTTAGTGAAGTGGATGAACTGTTTGAGCTCCTCAGGGGAGCACAAAGCGGCGCCGATACAGTCATCAATGTAACGGAGGAAGAGGTGGGGGAATAGGGCCAGAGTAGCTTCGGAAGAGGAATTGTTTCACGTATCCTGCAAAGAGGAAGGCATAGCTTGGGCCCATACGGGTACCCATGGCCACTCCCTTTGTCTGTAGGAAGTGGGAGGAATTGAAGGAGAAGTTGTTTAGGGTGAGGACGAGTTCAGCTAAGTGGATGAGGGTGTCACTGGAGAGGGGCTGGTCGGGTCTGTGGGACAGGAAGAATTGGAGGGCCTCTAGGCCATCTGCATGCAGAAGGTAAGTGTACAGGGACTGAATGTCCATGGTAAAGATGAGGTGTTGGGGACCAGAAAATCGGAAGTTTTGGAGGAGGTGGTGGGCGTGGGTGGTTTCATGGTCATAGGTGGGGAGTTCCTGGACCAAGGGGGAGAAATTGGAGTTGAGATAATTGGAGATAAGTTCGGTGGGGCAGGAGCAGGCAGAGATAATGGGTCGACCAGGCCAGTCAGGCTTGTAGATTTTGAGAAGAAGATAGAAATGGGCAGTTGGGGAACAATGAGGTTGGAGGCTGTGAATGGGAGGTCACCTGAGGTGATGAGGTTGTGGATGGTTTGGGAGATGATGTCTTGGTGGTCAGGGGTGAAGTCATGATCAAGGGGGCGGTAGAAGGAGGTGTCAGAGAGCTGGCGTCTGGCCTCGGCGATGTAGAAGTCAGTGTTTTCATCCACTCCACTAACACCTTCCACCACAACCTTAAGTTCACCTGGACCATCTCCGATACCTCTCTCTCCTTCCTGGACCTCTCTGTTTCCATCTCTGGCAATCACTTGGAAACCGATATCCATTTCAAGCCTACCAACTCCCACAGCTGCCTAGAACACACCTCCCCTCACCCACCTTCCTGCAAAAATGCCATCCCTTATTCCCAATTCCTTTGCCTCCATCGCATCTGCTCCCGAGATAAGGCATTCCACTCCCGGACATCCCAGATGTCCTCATTTTTCAAGGACCACAATTTCCCCTCCACAGTGGTCGAAAATGCCCTCGACCGTGTCTCTCACATTTCCCGCAACACATCCCTCACAACCCCTCCCCGCAATAACAGCCAAAACAGAATCCCCCTCGTCCTCACGTACCACCCCACCAAACTCTGGATCCAACGCATCATCCTCCGGCACTTCCGCCATCTACAATCTGACCCCACTACCAAAGACATTTTTCCCTCCCCATCCTTACCTGCTTTCTGGAGGGACCGTGACTCCATTGTCCACTCCACACTGCCCACCAGCCCCACCACCCCCTGCACTTTTCCCTGCAAATGCAGGAAGTGCTACACCTGCCCCTATATCTCCCCACTCACCCCCAAACCAGGCTCCAAGAAGACCTTCCACATCAAACAGATATTCACCTGCATATCTGCTAATGTGGTACATTGCATCTGCCATTCTAGTTGTGGCCTCCTCTACATCGCAGAAACCAGGCGGAGGCTTGGGGACAGCTTTGTGGAACACCTACGCTCGGTTCGCGACAAATGACTGCACCTCTCAGTCACAAACCATTTCAATGCTCCTTCCCACTCCTTGGACAACATGTCCATTCTGGGCCTCCTGCAGTGCCATAACGATGCCACCCAAAGATTGCAGGAACAGCACCTCATATTTCACCTGAGAACCCTGCAGCCCAATGGTATCAATGTGAACTTCACAAGCTTCAAAATCTCCCCTCCCCCAACCGCATCCCAAAACCAGTCCAGCTCATCCCCGCCTCCCTAACCTGTCTTTCCTCCCACCTATCCACTCCTCCCACCTCAACCCCAAGCCCCACATCCTACCTACCAGCCTCATCCTGCCTCTTTCACCTCTCTGTCTCCTCTCCACCTACCTTCTCCTCTATCCATCTTCTATCCGCCTCCCCCTTTCTCCCTATTTATTCAAGAATGCCCTTCCCCTCCCCCATTTCTGAAGAAGGGTCTAGGCCCAAAACGTTAGCTTTCCTGCTCCTCCAATGCTGCTTGGCCGGTTGTGTTCATCCAGCTCTACACCTTGTTATCTCAGATTCTCCAGCGTCGGCAGTCCCCACTATCTCTGAATCCAGGAATCAGATGCGTTTGTACAACAACTGACCATGTTTCATATCATCATTAAAAGTAATTTTTTTTCTAAAATTCTGGAGTGTTACTCATTGAACTTGAATTTCACCATCTGCCGTGGTGGGATCCAAGCCTACATTCCCCAGATAATGATCCTGGGTCTTGGGATTACTAGGCTAGGTCAGTCCTATCAGTCCTGTCATCCCGAAAATCAGTCTGGTGAACCTTTGTTAGACTCCCCCAATAGCAAGAATGCCCTTCCTCAGACTCGGAGACCAAAACTGAACGCAATACTCAAGGTGTGGCCTCACGAATGTACAGGCCCTTTGGCCCACGATGTTGTGCTGAACTTTTACCCTAATCCTAAGGTCTATCTAACTTCCACCGCTACCTTATACTATCATCTATATGTCCATCTAATAGCCGCTTAAATGCCCCTAATGAGGCTGACTCCACTACCCTCTCCGGCAATGCATTCCACGCCCCTACCACTCTCTGAGTAAAGAACCTACCTCTGATGTCTCCCCGATATCTACCTCCACTCACTTTAAACCTATGTCCCCTCGTAAAAGCTACCTCCACTCTCGGAAAAAGTCTCTGGCTGTCTCCTTTATCTATACCTCTGATCATTTTGTACATCTCTATCAAGTCACCTCTCATCCTTCATCGTTCTAAAGAGAAAAGCTTTAGCTCTCTCAACCTTTCCTCATAAGACCTTCCCTCCATTCCAGGCAACGTCCTGGTAAATTTCCTCTGCACCTTTTCCAACGCCTCCACATCTTTCATGTAATGAGGTGACCAGAACTGGACACAATACTCCAGATGTGGCCGAACCAGGCTTTTGTATAGCTGGAGCATAACTTCACGGCTCTTGAACTCAATCCCTCTATTAATGAAAGCTAACACACCATATGCCTTCTTAACAACTCTATCCACCTGGGTGGCAGCTCTCAGTGAACTGTGAACATGAACCCCAAGATCCCTTTGCTCCTCCACACTGCCAAGAATCTTTCCGTTAACCCTGTATTCTGCTTTCAAGTTTGTCCTTCCAAAATGAATCACCTCACACTTTTCAGGGTCAAACTCCATCTGCCACTTCTCAGCCCAGCTCTGCATTCTATCAATGTCCCTTTGTAACCTAGAACAGCCCTCCTCACTGTCCACAACGTGACCCACCTTTGTATCGTCCGCGAACTTGCTAATCCACCTTTCCACTCCTTCATCCAAATCATTTACAAAAATCACAAATAGAAGAGGACCCAGAACAGATCCTTGTGGTACACCATCTGTAACTGAGCACCATGTTGAATATTTTCCGTCCACTACCGCCCTTTGTCTTCTAAGGGTCAGCCAATTCTGAATCTAATCTGCCACATTTCCCCCTATCCCATGCCTCCTTACCTTCTGCATGATCCTACCACAGGGAACCTTATCAAGCGCCTTACTTAAATCCATGTATACCACATCCACTGCTCCACCTTCATCCACGTGTTTGGTCACCTCTTCAAAGAATTCAATAAGGTTTGTGAGGCATGATCTACCCCTCACAAATCCATGCTGACTATCACGAATCAAATTGTGCCCTTCAAAGTGATCATAAATCCTGTCTCTCAGAGCCCATTCCAATAATTTGCCCATCAATAATTTGTCTTGTTGATTTGCTGTCAGCAGAGCATGCCCATTTTCTCCTTTTCACACACATCATTTACACCCTTTTATACATCTATCCCTTCTTTAAAATATTATTAGCACTCCCCTCCTCCTTTGCTCTGAAAACCCTTACAATCTGTTGTACTCACTCCTCCTCGTATTCTGTATACAGCATTTAAAAAAATCATTTTCCAGCCCACTTCAGTTCTGAAAAAAAATAACATCAATATCAAAACAGGAACTCTGTCTTGCTCTTTCTCCACAGATGTTGCTAGAACTGCTGAATGCCTCCAACGCTTTTGCTTTCTTTCTGATGTACAGTGTTCACAATATTTTACTTTTATTTGTAGTTTAGTAGGTGGGTTGAAATTTTACTGGTCTGATTTCTTGAGACTTTGAACAAAAGCCAGAATTCAGGATGAGAGAGAGGTCTTTGTTATTCTGTTTTCTTTTGTACAGATTGGTAGTTACCATGCTTCTAGCTTTCAAACTGAGTCTCTTTACCTGCAACGTGGGAGTGACCAAGGGATAGTTCCTTAGCTGTGACAGTCACAGTGTGCAAATTCAGGTTCGTACACATGCGTACTTTAACTGACTGGCACATGCAAGGAATTCAGTCCCACTTTCACACTTCTGCAACTGGCTTTGTAATCTCTGCCCTTGTATATTCTTCAAAGCTAAAAACGTAAATGTGTCTATAGTTTGATTGATAATCTGCAAAAGGTGAGTTGTTGTTGAATAAAAGTTTGTCACCCCGTTGTTGTTTTTGTAGTCATAATATATCATAGACCAGCCTGTTCTGATTTGCCTCTGAGCCCTTTAAGGGTTGTTAGTTGAAGTTCCCTTTGTATCTTTAGGTATGACATTCCATACGTCCTTCTCCTGACAGTCATTTAATTTACATCTGCAGACATTTTTGGTTGTATCAGACCTTTCTTAAAATAAACATTTTGGAATTATAAGTTAAAATATTCACAGTTCTTCGCGGTCATGGCTATGGTCTCTATAATCTGCACTCTCCTCTTCCCTTGCGCTATTGTGAGTTTTCTGTCTATGCCCAAGCAAAAACAGAGAACCTCTTGGCATCAGCTCAATATCATTAGAATCATAGAGATGTACAGCAGGAAAACAGACCCTTCTGAGTAACTTGTCCATGCCGACCAGATATCCTAAATTAATCTAGTCCCATTTGTCAGTATTTGGCCCATATCCCTTTAAACCCTTCCTATTCATATACCTATCCAGATGCCTTTTAAATGTTGCAATTATACCAGCCTCCACCACTTCCTCTGGCAGCTCATTCCACGCATATATTGACCTCTGTGTGAGAAAAGTTGCCCCTTTGGTCCCTTTCAAATCTTACCCCTCTTAACCTAAACCTTGGTATAACTCGAAACCATTTGCTTCATGCTAAGGTGTGATTTGCAATTAAATGCTCACTTTTTGATGATCAGTTACAGACATTTAAGAAGATAGTAATAAGTGATGATCACATTCGTTTTTAACTTTTTACACTTTTAAGGAACTACCTTAAAAATCTGCATTCCACTGAATCACCCCTGTGGCTGGGGAGCAGGCTTTCCATTTTCAACTCATCTCAAGATAAAGGAAATCTCTCCCTCAGCTTTATAGTTTCATTCTGTTACACCCAGAGGTTTGAAATATAACCAAGTTAACTTGTAGAGGCAAATATTGCCAGACAAATTTAATTTCTCATATGAAAAATTGTTTCAAAATAATTCAAGAAGCGAAAGGTGGCCTTACAAGGGCTATGAGTTTAAGATTTAGTGTAGGATTACCATATAATGTTTAAATACAGGACAATTTTTGAAAAATTACAGTTGGTAGTGAGTACAGATTCTGGTGTTCCTGTTAAAATAAGAATTAAACACAACACAGACCAGCTGGCCTCCTCCCCAATTATAGTTTGCCAGGCATCCCATCGGCAGCCTTCAAAAAGTTCTGGAGGAGGTGATTTTGTATTTCCTGGGGCTCATGTGTTTCTCTCATGTGGTTGCATGTCACAGCGATGAAGTGGTATCATGCACAGCAGTTGGAGGCCTCCTCTAGTAAATACAAATGTGAAGTGTTGGAAGATTTGAATTTTGTTTGTTTATTTTTAACTGAGGAGCAGCTGATTGCTTTTTACCTAATCTGATCAAAGCAATACTTTCTATTGCCAAGTATTCAGCAATCAGTCAGTCAGGTTTAGATCTCTGCAAGCTGAATTTTCAAAGCTGCTGTAAGATGGGAATAGTGAGGTGTAGGAAGGGGCCAAAAGGTTTCTGATATGTCAATTTAACGGCGCCAATTTTGGAGCCGGAAATAGTCATGAGGGTGGGCCAGAAATCTTGTTTTCCTCGCAGTTAAGGCCAATTAAAACTGTTACGAGACCTACTGAGATCTTATCAAGGTTCTTCCCATTTTTAAAGGGGCAAGCAAGTTCAAAAACTGACCAGCTGAAGACAAGTGGATAAAGACTGGTTAGACAGTCATGCCTTCCCCAGGGCATCAGCTTGGACCTGTAAGAGGGTCAGCAGGGCAAAACATGATTTTGCACATGGCATTAGAGTTTTAGTGAGTCCTTGTCTCGAGTATCGTGTAAGTTTTGGTCTCCTTATAAAAGGAAAGATATATTTGCCATAGAGAGATTGCAACAGAAATTCACCAGATTAATCTCTGGGATGGGGGAATTAATTTATGAAGACAGATTGAGTTGCCTGTGTCTATTTTCTCCAGAATTTCACAGAATGAGCGGTGAACTTATCAAAATTTGTAAAATTCCAACAAGGTGAATACATCTAAAATGTTTCCTCTGACAAGTGAGTCTTAAATAGGGTATAATCTTGGGATAAGGAGTAGGCCATTTAATCTGAGATGACGAAGAATTTCTACATTAAGAGGGTTATGAATTTCTGGAATTCTCTATCCCAGAGGATTGTGGAAGCTCGATCATTGAGATTTCAACACAGAAATCAATAGATTTCGAGACACTAATTAATTCAAGAGATATGGAGGCAGTGTGAGAAAGTAGTGCCGAGGTGATTGATTAGGCTTGATCACATTATGGAAAGTAAGGTGCAATGAATTGATCCTGTTTAAGAAAATAGCTCATACCTCACAGCAAGGACATAATGGCGTAAGGAAAAAGGATTCTGAGAAGAGGATAAGCCAACAGTGGATAACCAGGGAAGTTAAAAATAACATCAGATTGAAAGAAAAGAACATACAATGTGGCAAAGGTTAGTGGTAAACCAAAGGATTAGGAAGAGTTTGAAAAACCAACAAAAGACAAGCAAAAAAAAAGGCGAAAATAAACTTTGAGAGGAAGCTTGCAAGCAATATCAAAATGGACAGCAAGAATTTCTCAAAACATATAAGAAGGAGGAGAGAAGCCAAAGTGAACATAGGTCCTTTAAAGAAAGAGGCTGAAGAAATAATAATAGGGAATTTGGAAATAGAAGAGGAGTTGAATAAACACTTCATAACCTTCATAACAGAAGACACTAATAGTTACCCTAAATACTAAATATTTAGTAAGGGGAGGTTGTGTCTGACAAACCTGTTAGAATTCTTTGAAGAGGAAACGAGTAGGTTAGACCAGGGAAACCCAGTGGATGTTATCTATCTAGACTTCCAAAAGGCCTTTGATAAGGTGCCACACGGGAGGCTGCTGAGTAAGGTGAGGGCCCATGGTGTTTGAGGTGAGTTACTGGCTTGGATTGAGGATTGGCTGTGTGACAGAATGCAGAGAGTTGTGATAAAAGGCTCTTTTTCGGAATGGCAACCGGTGACCAGTGGTGTACCGCAGGGTTCAGTGTTGGGGCCGCAGCTGTTCACTTTATATATTAATGGATGAAGGGACTGGGGGCATTCTGGCGAAGTTTGCCGATGGTATGAAGTTGAGTGGACAGGCAGATAGTACGGAGGAGGTGGGGAGGCTGCAGAATGATTTAGACAGTTTAGGAGAGTGGTCCAGGAAATGGCTGATGAAATTCAACGTGAGCAAATGCGAGGTCTTGCACTTTGGAAAAAAGAATACAGGCGTGGACTATTTTTTGAACGGTGAGAAAATTCATAAAGCTGAAGTATAAAGGGATCTGGGAGTGCTAATCCAGGATTCTCTAAAGGTTAACTTGCAGGTTGAGTCCGTGATTAAGAAAGCGAATGTAGTGTTGTCATTTATCTCAAGAGGGTTGGAATATAAAAGCAGCGATGTGCTTCTGAGACTTTATAAAGCTCTAGTTAGGCCCCACTTAGAATATTATGTCCAATATTGGGCCCAACACCTCAGGAAGGACATACTGGCACTGGAGCGTGTCCAGCGGAGATTCACACGGATGATCCCTGGAATGGTAGGCCTAACATATGATGAACGGCTGAGGATCCTGGAATTGTATTCATTAGAGTTTGGAAGCTTGAGGGGAGATCTAATAGAAACTTACAAGATAATGCATGGCTTAGAAAGGGTGGACGCTGGGAAGTTGTTTCCGTTAGGTGGGGATGCTAGGACCCGTGGGCACAGACTTAGATTTAGAGGGGGTCAATTTAGAACGGAAATGAGGAGACATTTCTTCAGCCAGAGAGTGGTGGGCCTGTGGAATTCATTGCCATGGAGCGCAGTGGAGGCAGGGACGTTGAATGTCTTCAAGGCAGAGATTGATAAATTCTTGATCTCGCAAGGAATCAAGGGCTAAGGGGAGAGTGCGGGTAAGTGGAGTTGAAATGCCCATCAGCCATGATTAAGTGGCGGAGTGGACTTGATGAGCCGAATGGCCTTACTTCCACTCCTATGTCTTATGGTCTTATGGTCTTATTTACTATATTTGGTAATATAATTAATATATTTATAAATATTCAAAGACAAAAGAAGGAGAGGAAATAAACATAATAACTATCACTTGAGAAAAAATGCTAGGGAAACTAATAGGATGGAAGACCAATACTGTCCTGGACATGACGGGATGTATCCCAGATATTAAAGCAAGTAGCTACAGACATAATGGATGTGTTGGTAGTAATCTTACAAGAATCCTTAGATTCTGGAAAAGTGCCGGAGAACTGGAAGCTGCCACTGTAACACCTCTATTTGAAAAGTGGAAGGGACAAAATACTGGTAACCATAGCCCAGTTATCTTAGCCTCTGTATTGGAAAATTAATAGCAGAACATTCAGAAATGCATAATATGATCAAACGGATTCAAATTGGCTTCATTCAGGGGAAAGGATGGCTGACAAATTTACCAGAACTATTTGAGGAGATAACAAGCAGGATAGATAAAGGGGAAGCTGGTCAGATTTCAGACATTCAGAGAAGGCATTCGGCAAGGAACCACACTATAGCTATTTAATAACATTAGAGCCCATGAGTTGGAGGTAGGATATTAGCATTGGTAGAGACTTGGCCAACTAATTAAATTTGGAGAGTTGGGATAAGGAGGCCATTTTCAGGTTGGCAGTTGGTTACTAGGAGTGTGCCACATGGCTCACTGTGGGACCACAATTATTTACAAGATAACAATGAGTTAGATGAGGAAAACTAATATACAGTAGCCAATTTTGCATTTGACACAAAAAAGATGGAAAGGCAAGTGGTGAGGATGAGACAAAGAATCTGCAGAATGAAATAGTCAGGATAAGTGAGTGGACAAAAATTTGGCAAATGGAATACAATGTGGGGAAATGTGAGGTTATGCACTTTGGACGGAAGAATACAGTAACTGAATATTATTCAAATGGGGAAAGATTGTTGATTATAGATCAGAGGGATATGGGATTTCTTGTCCATGAAGTACAAAGAGCTATCATCCAAGTTTAACAGGTAATAGGCAATGCAAACAGAATGTTGCCATTTATTTCAAAGGAAATGGAGTACAAAAGTAGAAAGGTTTTGCTAAAACTATACAAATTTTACAGTCCTAACACAGCTAGAATATTATGGACAGTTTTCGGACCCTTATCTAAGGAAGGATATATTGGTATTGAAGGTAATCCAGAGAATATTCGTTAGATTGATACGTGGTGCGGAGGGACTGTCTTATGAGAAGACGTTGAGTATGTTGGGCCTGTACTCATTAGATTTTAGAAGAATGAGAGGTGAGTTTATTAAAACATGCAAAATTCTTAGATGACTTAACTAGGTAGGTGCAGAAAGCTTGTTTTCACCCGTGGGAAAGTTTAGGAACAGAAGGCATAATCTCAGAATAAGGAATCATACATTCGAGACAGTAATGAGGAGGAATTTCTTCTCTCAAAGGGTTGTGAATTTATGGAATTCTTCACTGCAAAAGGGTGTTGAGGCCGAGTTGTTAAGTATAGTCAGGGGCTGAGATAGACAGATTTATAATATAAAAGAGAATCAAGGGTTATGGGGCAAAGGCAGAAAGTGGAGTTGAAAATGAGCAGATCTGCTGTGATCTCCTTGAATGACAGATCAGATTTGATGGACTGAATGGCCTGCTTCTGCTCTTAGGTTTTATGGTCTGATGTATGGTGTTCTCCTGTTGCTATGTTCCCGTGCAACCTCAAGCATTGGACCTCAGTCAGTATCAATGAAGTGAGCCTCTGTCCTTCACTAAGAACCAGGCCTTCAAGGATCCTGCAACAACTTGCCAACTTTTGGCGACATGGAGGGTTTTGGCAGATGGCACCAATCTGTCCCTCAGGACAGCCAGCAGCCACAGTAAGAGCTGCCTCTGGGGGAGCCTGAGTCAGAGCCACACTGAGCTGACCCCCTTCTGTTCCTGCCCCGCTGGCTCAAAGCAGACCGAGAAACTAACTCTATATCAACTAAGGGTTCACCCAAGTTAAAATATGACCGTTAGTCAGAGGTGAGATTCTGAGCCAAGATGAGGCTAACTCCTTTTCTCTGCCTCAGCGGTGAAAGTTCAAACCCAATCTGCTGTATATGTTGAAAATCTTATTAGCACCACATTTCAACACTCGAGCCTATGTAGCTTCAACAGTTCATTGGTGTTTTTGATCATGACATCAAGTTCATTGAAAAATCTGGACTTCAAAAGCATTGGCTATTGTATATTCTCAAATGCACACGAGGTGTTTTTAGCCTGAACATTTGTGCATTTGTAAATGAAAGGCCCTCCATAACAAATGGCATGGTAATGAAGTCAGTCCTGTGGAGTTCATAGAATGTGAGTTCCCTGATTGGGTCGGTTAATCTGGTTCAGTCAGGGAGCCCTGGCTGACAGATAAGAACACGAATGTCAAGCATCCTGTTTAACCTGAGAGCTGGCTCTGAGGGAGCTGGATCAGTGTCAAGGACTATTCACATGTAAATACAGAGTGATTTGGTGATGGGATACAGGTCTCTGTACAATTATTTCAGTGGCAATGAGAGTAAAGCATGCTCCTGAACAAATTTGCTCGCAACAAATTTTTTTGTCTTTGAGTTTGGGTAAGCATTTCTGGCATCATGCCATTATTTGGGAAGCTTGACTGGTTTGATCCTGCTATTGAAGGCTGGGCCCAATATGTGGAAAGAATGTTTTAGTTTTTCCAAGCACATGTCATTGGGGAGCAGGTGAAAAGGAATGAGTAGTTCTCCTGATAGCTTGTGGGCCCTCAGGTTTTTCGGTTATTTGGAGCCTAACCTTTCCTGAGGCACCAGATACTAAAACCCTTCAAGAGTTAATGGATTTAATTAAGGAAGATTACGACTCTAAACCTCTTCTAATTCTGAGATGCTATTGGTTTTACTCGGCAATTCAAGAACCGAGGGAATCCCTCTCAGGAGTTTTGACAAAGTTAACACAACTGGTAGAGGAATGTGACTTTAGTGTAACCCTCAATGAAGTGCTGAGAGACTGCTTGGTCTGTCAGATTAATGATGTAACCGTACAGAAGCACCTGCTAGCTGAAGCCCTACTGGACTTCAAACAGGCATTACGACTAGCTTTATCATTGGAAAATGTGGCAAGTTGAGCATTGAGTTGCAGGGTATTCCGATGAAAGTGGACACCCTTGAAAGCCCAACTGGGCTTGGGGGAACACTACACCAGTGAAGGCAATTGCATAGTGTCACTCAAGACATATCTTGAAAAGAAGGACTCCTGGTCAGCCCATTGCAAAACATCAAAACAAAGCCAAACCTCGGCCAAATGGTTAAAATTCTCTTCAGGATCTGGTGTGGTAAGCCATTGTAGTTGCTGCCGATATGGTGGACTCAAGACAGCAAAAGATTCCCATTCGATCCAAATTGAGTAAGAGAATTCATGAGCCATATCCAGGAGAGTGCATACCCTGTAAAGTCTATCTGCATCTGGTTTGGCACAGTTAAATTGCTTTGCAGCATCCAAATCAGAAGCAATTGAAATAAATGTCTGTTTAAATGGTCATCCCGTTCTAATGGAGGTCGACACTGGTGCAGCTGTTACAGTGATCACAAAAACCAGTATTTATCAAAATTTGCTCTGGACTCCAACCCTTAAGTTTGCATATGACCTCGACTAAACTGAGAACCTTTATAGATTAAGGGTACAACTTCAGTTCCAGTCTCAATTACCACTGATTTTAGTAAAAGACTTGGGCCCAAGCATGATGGGGCAAAATTTATTGAGAAAGATACACCTTGCTTGGTTCAACGTTTATGGTGAGAAAATGGCTACCTGAGCAAAGTGCTAATTAAATAGCCAGAAGATTTTCAGGAATGTCGAGGGACCTTTCAGCAAAAGAGCCAAGGCCACCTTGCATGTCGATCAGGAAGAAATTCCACAATTCTGTAGGAGGGAAGTCACAAGTGACTCTTCAACTTTGTCCCATTATTTGGTACATTAACATCAAGGGACCACACATTCAAGATAAGCACGAACTGCACAATGGAAAAAAATCAAAAGAGAATTTTCAGAAGTATTAGTGTTATTAGAATGTTGAATGCTTCAGTATAAGTTATGGCTATTTACAGCATTCAAGTTGCAATGGATATTTATTCGGAGAAGAATATGAATATTTTAAGAGAAGACAAGAGAATGAGTTGGTGAGAGTAATCAGTCACATGTATAATAATGATGGCTAATGATTATTTTAGTGTCCCATGATTAAGTATAGAGAACTGAAAGGAAGTGGAAGCTGGACCATAGATTTAAGAGAATGTGTGATTTTACTAAGCTATAAATAAATTGGATAAGGGTCTGGGAAAACAGCTCAACTTTTCTAAACCGATCTTTGTAGCACTTAGCTGTGGTGAACATTCCTCAGCCATATTTCCATAAATTCTGTTTCAATTTGATATTTCTATGATGTAGTTATATTTTCATTTTTAATCTAAAATAGCGCATTGCTTGAAACAGACGTAGTTAGAATGCTCTCCAACTCTTACACAGTAATTTATTCCCAAAACAAAACACCTGAATTTTCTCATTAAAGTGTTCTTTAAGGATCTTGTGACTGCTGCATACATCTGATAATATAATTCGTAAAGAGTTATCCCTGCAGTCTGACTCAGGCATTCATTGAAATACCGAAGCACGGACGAAATGTATGTAACAAACCTGTTGTATACGTGGAAAATGAGACCACTACTGAAGGCTGTGTCACATCTAAAATTATGTTATTTTATACAATCGTAGAGTCATAGAGCATTACAACAAGGAAAGAGGCCCTTTGGCCCATCATGTCCATACCAGTCACCAAACATCTAACAACTCTAATCCCAATTCCCAACACTTGGCCCACAAAGACTTGTGTGCTATGTTATTTCAAGTGCCCATCTAAATACTTAAATGTTGTAATGGGTCCTGCATCTACCATCCTTTCAGGCAATTATTTCCAAATATCCACCACTCTTTGAGTGAAAGGATTGTTCCTTAAACTCCCTCTAATCCTCTGAGTCCTTTACTAAGGAGAAAGGTTTGTTTCTGTCAACTCTATCTATGTTCCTCATAATTTTATTGATCTCAATCTTGTCTTGCCCCTCAGCTTCCTGTGCTCCAAAATGCTCTTTACCTGGTAACATCCTGATGAGTCTTCTCCACGCCCTCTTCTGATGCAATCACATCTTTCCTGTAGTGTGGTGACCAGAACTGCACACAGCACTCCAGTTGTGGCCTAATTAATGTCCTATACAGCTTCAACTTAACCTCCCTGATCTTCTATTTAATGCCTTGAGTAATAAAGGCAGGTATCCCATATGAAAGCAGATACTGTGGATGCTGAAAAATTGAAATAAAAGTAATGCAGGTGAAACTCAGCAGGCCTGGCTGGATCTGTGGAGAGAAGAACAGAGAAAATGTTTTGAGTCTGATATGGCTCTTCTTCAGAACTCATTATGAACTACAAGATGCTCCGTAACAACTCGTCAACTTTCCTCTGACAGTACCTTCCAAACCTCTAGTCTCTACCATCTGGAAGGACAAAAGCAGCAGATACAAGGAAAGACCAGCATTTTGCTTTACCCTCCAAGCCGCACACTATTTCGACTTGGAGACACATCATCATTCCTTCGCTGTTATTGAGTCAAAATTCTGGAACGCCTTCCGTCAAAGCACTGTGGATGTACTTACATCACATGGACTAGAGCAGTTCAAGAAGGCAGCTCACCATCACCTTCTCAAGCACAATACTAAATTAATTGTTGCTAGCAAAGCCCAAAAATCAATAAAGCGAGAAACTTTTTTAGCCCGTGTGAGGCAGCACATATATAGATTCAAGCACGGGGGGCAAGTTTTTGCAAGGGTTCTCTTGCTTGTTTATAGCACAGTTACAGAAACACCGAATAAGACCTAATTAAAGAAAATGCAATTGACCACTATGAATGTTTGTCTTAAAATTTCTTTTGCAAAAAGGCAGGTTAAAATCTCATTAAAGCAAAATTAGGGATATTACTGAGAAGAATTCATTTGAAGTATAACCTTCAGTAATGCATGATTTCGTTGCAAGCAAAGGAGGTGTCAGCATTCATAGGTTATTGCGCAAATAAAGTTTGCTTTGCCATTTAATG
This sequence comes from Ginglymostoma cirratum, assembly GCA_024137785.1. Classification (NCBI taxonomy): domain Eukaryota; kingdom Metazoa; phylum Chordata; class Chondrichthyes; order Orectolobiformes; family Ginglymostomatidae; genus Ginglymostoma; species Ginglymostoma cirratum. The sequence goes on from JAHRHZ010000013.1 coordinate 38,735,501, forward strand.
AGGTTATGATCTGATAACCCTTAAATCCACTTTCCTGCCTTTTTGCAAGCAGTCAAAGGTCTTTATCTTGCTCTCATTGGGTCACAGGGTGTTGATTTGTTAGTAAATTGATTCAGATTGGTTGAGGCAATGCTATGGAGATTGCATCAGGAACTATTGTGCCTAGTGCTATTATTTAATTCAGAATGGCACAGGGTTGGATTTTTTTTTTGTCTGCTTGTAGGGGTCAGGCTATTACATATTGCTAAATATAGTTTTCAGCAAGTTTGAAACACAGCTGGTATTTTTGTGTCTGCCCTGATGAGTGCACGATGAAAACCTTCCTCAGCATGTCTCTTCTTGCACAAACACTCAGGTCTGAGGTATTGGTTGTTATTTAATCTCGAGTCAGCCCATTGTAGTGTCATATACAGCGGGATGGATTTTTATATGATTCATTCCATTAGGCAGGAGGGAAGAGCCCTCCTGAGATAAGTGTCTGAGCTCTGACAAATGATGAAAATCTGGCAGCTCAACCATGAAGGGCACCCCCTTCTGATCCATTGAAACTGTAGAAAAGGCCCCGTGTTAAGTTTATTCAGTGCTTTCTGTGATACGTTACGGATGGCTGGTTAAATTACTCAATGCCATTTTTTATTTTAAAAAAAGCTTATGATTTAAAGAAATAATTACCAAAATAGAGCTTATTCATTGGCTGTTAAGCACTTTGGGATGATACGTGGTCATGAAAGATGTTCTATAAACGCAAGTCTTTTAAGTCTATTGCTGACAGCCAGGCTCCTGTATACCAGCCTACAATTCAATTCTTTGCTGTCTGTTGCTGATCAGTGCTACCTGGCAACTGGGAAGGGCAACCTGCAGTCAATTATAACTCAATCAAAAGCCAATTCTTGTTTTAGCTGCTCCAAATGCACTATTCACCAATCTTGGCACATAACCTTTGTGAAATTATTTAGAAACAGCAATGAGTGGTGCATTAGTGTGAACTTTTGTCTTTCAGTCACCGGAGCTTCCAGATATCCTGAAACATTATAGTGCCGTCCTTTGCTCAAAGTAAATTTCTTACAGAAATTGAGGTCTGGGGCTTGTCCTTTGCTTTAATCTTCCATTTGCCTTAACTGTGCACTCCATTTGTTGTTAATTTTTTTTGTTATTTATGATATCTGTTCAATGTACCTAACTGTCCAAGAAATCTAATGCTTTCCACTGCACTGTGTAATTATGGGCTAACATTTAAGTGCAATGCAGTCTAAATAATCCATAGATCTGCCAGTGGATGTTGAATACCAAACTGGCATTTTCCATGGTCTGCATGCATCATATTTGCTTCTTGAAGTGGGAATTAGCTTTGCTGTAATAATTCTGCCAATATTTTACATGTAATTATTAACAGAAGTTTAAAAGCAAAAATAAGTTCTTAATTAGTCACTACTTGCTTGGATTGGGAACCGACTTCTCAAATGGAAACCTTAGCACTGTGCTGGAGCATTATGTTACCTTCTGAGCAAACGGCACACATTTTACTAATCTTTCTGTATGAACTATTCTAAAGCAACAAGGAACCATAAAGTCCGGATAAAAAAACTACAGCAATGGAAGGCTCTGATATCGTGAGAGTGTGATTGGAGTATTAGATTGTTAATTATGGAGATAAACAAGCATTCTCTTAGATGTCATCAAAGAAGGGATTTCATTACTTTCTGTTATTCATTTATGGGATTTGCTGTCATTGGCCAGTGACTATGGCTCATCTCTAATTGCCCTTGAGATGGTTGTGGTGATCTGTCTTCTGGAACTGCTACAGACCATGTTGTGTAGTTACACCCCCAGTGCCGTTAGGGAGAGAAGATTTTGGCATAAATTTATCCTTTACTTTATGATGTAAGTAAAAAGAGGGTCTATTTGTTCTTGCTTGTGCAGATCCAAAGGGAGAAAATTTAGCTGAAAATGGGTGCGGAGATCACAATGGATAAATAACTTGCATATATTGCTTCCAATGTGGGCAGCATGCCAACTTTGTACTGCATTTGGCTGCACACAAGCAACATTAAGCATTCTTGTAAGAGGCTGCATGAATGACCAGTCTGAGCTTCAGTAAGGCATTTGACAAGGTTCCTTATGGCAGACTGGTTAGCAAGGTTAGATCACATTGAATACAGGAATAAGTAGCCATTTGGATACAGAACTGGCTCAAAGGCAGGGTGGTGGTGGAGGGTTGCTTTTCGGACTGGAGGCCTGTGACCAGCAGTGTGCCACAAGGATCGGTGCTGCTTCCACTGCTTTTCATCATTTATATAAATGATTTGGATGTGAACATAGGAGGTATGGTTAGTAAGTTTGCAGATGGCACAAAAATTGGAGGTGTAGTGAACAGTGAAGAAGGTTAACTCTTGATCAAATGGGCCAATGGGCTGAGGACTGGCAGACGGAGTTTAATTTAGATAAATGTGAGGTGCTGTGTTTTGGAAAGGCAAATCAGGGCAGGACTTATACACTTAATAGTAAGATCATGGGGAGTGTTGCTGAATAAAGAGACCTCGGAGTGCAGGTTCGTAGTTCCATGAAAGTAGAGTCGCAGGTAGATGGGATAGTGAAGAAGGCATTAAGTATCCTTGCCCTTATTGGTCAGTGCATTGAATATAGCAGTTGGGAGGTCATGTTACAGCTGAATATGATATTGGTTAGCCACTTTTGGAACACTGCATTCAATTCAAGTCTCCCTGCTATAGGAATGATGTTGTGAACCTTGAGAGGGTGCAGAAAAGAATTACAAGGATGTTGCCAGGGTTGGAAGGTTTAAGCTACAGGGAGGGGCTGAATAGGCTAGGGCTATTTTCCCTGGGTTGTTGGAAGCTGAGGCATGACTTTTTGAAGGTTTATAAAATCATGAGGGGCATGGGTAGGTTAAATAGACAAAGTCTTTTCCCCAGGTTGGTGGAGTCCAAAACTAGAGGGCATAGATTTAAGGTGGGAGGGGAAAGATTTTGAAGGGACCTAAGAGATAACTTTTTCTCAGAGAGGGTGGTGCATGTATGGACTGAACCACCAGAGGAAATGGTAGAGGCTGGTACAATTACAACATTAAAAGACATCGGGATGAGTGTATGAATAGGAAGGATTTACAGGGATATGGACCAAATGTTGGCAAATGGGACTAGATTAATTTAGGATACCTGGTTGGCATGGTCGAGTCGGTCCAAAGGATCTGTTTCTGTGCTGTACATCTCTATGACGCTATGACTATGAAAAGCCTACTTCTGCACCATAACAATTCTGTAGTTCTGGTTAGTGAAGGTTGATTCCAGTGTGCAAAGGGGTTTACAGAGATTCACAGCAATGCATCCTGCAAATATTATGCTTCCTGAGATCACTCACCAGCTGAGTGGTGGGCCCTGCATGCAATATGAGCCAGCTTTCATTGCTAAGGCTACAAATGCTCATTCTCATATTACTTCCATTCCAGCAATCCCCATGAGACTTGGTCAGCCAGTCAATTTTTTTCCCCTATGATAAGACGCTGCAGCTGAAAGTTTAGCCATCTAAGGCCAGAACACTGTGAGGTTTCCTGTGGTGTCATCCACTATTGAATAACAATAGTCTTCCATCAGAATGGGGTAGCACAAGTTCTGAGCATAAAACCAGGCAAAGGCCCATAAAAGACAGACGCTAAGGAAATGCACGAGGGTGATAAGTTGAATATTTACAAGGGATATTTGAAGGTTTGATAGATCAGCTTGGTTTGGAATGCTTGTCTTATGCTGACTTTTCTTTCAGAATTGTGGCCAAATTGACAGTGCGACAGCAGAGGGAAAGCAATGAGTGAGTCATTGTAAAATGGGCATTGGACTGGTGTTCACTGGTAGTGCAATTAAATGATTCAATCTAGGATAGTTCCCTCAGAAAGGGGTTTTGTTGATTGCCTCCTCACAGCCTTCTTATTTTCATCCATTTTCTCCTTCTTTCCTACCACCTCATACTCTCCCTCCTCCTCCTCCTTACTCTGCACCCTCTTTCAGTTTGTGTTGTTAGTGAGTGATGTGACCTGGTGATGACCAGCTTGTGTAAGATACTGCAGACCACAACAAATACTGAAACAAGCTCTGGAGGGCACTGAGTGTTTCTCCAGGGTGATGCAAGTATTTGGAGCTCTTGTCACCCGGTATTCATATTCTGGTCTCTTATGTGTCTGAAACACTGATGATGGTACCGCATCTTGATGCAGAATATGATATTTGGCATTGTCCTGCAGGATTCACTGAGCATTGTCGCATGAGAAGGCAATGGAGTAGAATGTCAAAATAATTAGATACTTTTTTGCCATTGAATTCCAAACAAGAGGACTGCTACAGAAAAAAGAAAATAAACTGTATTTAAATTCAGTAACTGTCTGGAAGAGCTCTGTGTTAACCCCTGGTAATGCCACACCTGTAAAAGCGTCAGAGAAATTTCAAACAGGGAGAGATTTAGCAAGAAAAGATAACGAGGCAGTTGATTTATCCCTTTCAGCAGAAAGCTACCTCTTGCAGACATGTCTGTTATATCCTTTCAGAACAGATGTGTTAAAACACCCCTGCACTGGAGGTGACACAAAGGAAAACACCCTCTCGCTCTGAATGCTGAATTCAGTCATTAATGAAAGGATTCTGAGCAACAGATTTCCTGCCAATTTTGAAATTAAGAATCTCAAAATCATTCGCTCAGCTTTGAACATTGGCAGTGCCAGTGCCATCTGATGATGGCCACAGCATGGTCTTATCCGTTCATCATCAACAATTCAGTGACTGATCTACATATCTTATATTCTACATTTTTCTTCTGGTGTCAACCCTTATCTCTAATCTGTATGTATGTGTGTTGTATTATATTTTTTCACATTTAGTAAATAATAAACTCATGCGTTTTGTTAGTTCAAGAAAGCCTGTCAAATTGGCTCCTTTTAACACATAAGTTCATTTGTATTTGGGAGAAAGATATCGACAGGGAAGGGATCATTTTATAAATTAACCTTGTTATGACCAACCCAAGGGAATGGGTGAATAAAGAAGGGGAGCCAATTTATTTCTCCTCACTGGGTTGCTTAATGGTTTAACAAATCTTACCTGGAACTGTATAAAATTGGGAAGCTCACCAGGTGTCTAGCTGTAACAAATTGGGGAGGGGTTTCCTGAAATCATTCAGCATTTGGGCATTACATCATTGGGAGATACACCATAACAAACTCATTGATGAAATAAAAACATCAGAATGGGAAAATGGTCTTTGAAACAAATTTTAAAAAGAAACTGCCGTAGGTTGTCGTGAGTTTGAGTTGGTAAAGTATGGAAATGTTTGCCTTTAGTGCTAGCATATTTCTAACAGAAATTAGGGGAAGTAACTTTTGGGGATTTAATATTTTTGACTGCTGAACTGTTAAATGGTTCAACGAGGCACTTGGTCTTCGAATATCACCTGAAAGTCAGGAAACCCCAAACTTTAAAAGCGGTTGCCAATTCTTTACCAGAGGTAACGCTGGACCATGAAACAGATAGAGCAGTGGTCAAGAGATTGCAACTGAAGCAGTGAAAATTAGAATTTCAAGAAAGAAAATGCAAATACAATGAGTGAGATGAAAAGAGAGAAATGGCAAAGGGAGGTGAGAGAAAGGGAAGTGAGAGAAAGGAAAGAATGAGAATGTCAGGAAAAGACAGTAGGACAGGGAGTCTGAACAGTGACAACTCCAGCTGCGCAGCAGGAATTTTGCTGTATTCTGAAGACACAACTGGTTCAGACTTGAGGATAAAGGCAGCTACATTTGCTTATTTAATTCTTTAGTTTGAGGAAGCAGAGACAGAAACTTCCTTTATCTCTTTTGAGTGAGTTGTGGGACATTTTATGTGGCCAATTCAACATCGGCCTTTATTTCTACAGATTAAGCTCTTGGGGAGAGTGCATGAAATTTATTCCCTTTTGCTTGACCAATATGCTGCTGATTTCATGACAATAAAAAAGACTATGTAAAGTGTATACCAGTTACTGCTGGAGGCATACCCTCAGAATTCCCAATACACTAAGGAAAATGCCTGTCCAAATGTTCCTAGAATTTGACAAGTTAAGCATTTTGCTTTTGATCAGTGGATATGGTCACCTAAGAGTGAAAATTTTTGAAGTTCCATGAACTAATACTCATTGAAGAACTCAAAAGATCCATAACCTTGTTAATAAGAATATTCCTTGAGGAACAGATAGTGACTGGGTCAAGGCAGCTAGCCAAACGATTAAAAGCCATAAGAATCAGCATTTTTCTAGCTACTATCAGTTCTGAGGAAGGGTCACTAAACCCGCAACATTAACTCTGATTTCTCCCCACAGATGTTGTCAGACCTGCTGAACTTTTCCAGCAATATCTGTTTTTCTAGCCATACTGGCTAATGGGAACTGATCCACAACATCTTGTTCCAGAAGAAACTCTTTCCTACTAACCCTCAACCAATTGGAAAAGATAAGGCAGTGATATCCTGTGTGTTTTAACTGATGAAAGGCAAGGCATATCTGGTGCAATTTCTGGTAACTACTAGAAAAACCAATGGGATTTATTGGTTGCCTTTATATGTGAGTGTATGATGGGAGTCAGACAAAGAGTTTAGCAGACTTAGACTATGGCTCTGATTGCTGCTGTGAATCCCTGTACTTCTGGGAGTGAAAATGACATGAAACAAACCCTCAGAGTTACTGGGATTTTTATCCAAAGGAAAGATAGTCATAATTCCCCAGGATGAGGTGAAAAAGCTTGGAGTGACTCTGAGGAATACCGCGGGCAAGCGAAATTTTACAGCTGGCAAGGACCATGATCATCGAACCAATGATTGTAACAAACATCGAGGAGCTGGAAATAGACATTGAGGGATGGTATGTGCCTATCCCTTTTACTGGGTTCCCACTCCATCTGTGGACAAGATCGAACCTGCTCCTTGGCAATAACTTGGTGGGATAAAATGTAATAGCATTGCCAGTGGTTTCCATGATGTCAGGGGGACCTAAGAGCAATAGAATAAAGTGCTTGTTGTAACACAATCTGTGACCAGACAAATCGAACCATTAGAGGCTGACATGACACTGCAAACAGGAGGCCCTCTGGTGAGGTTATCTGAAAACTTTTTCAGGAGTCTGGAAGACCTCAGTGAGGTAAAAAATAGAACTTTCTCAATAGCAGCCCACTGTTAAAACACCAACTCAGACCACTGTCACTGAAACTGAGGCAGAAGCAGTTCTTGAATACTGTTGCATTAAAAAGGAGATACTGTTGAGGAAATGGAGAATCCCTATAAGACATGTAAACAAGGATTGGATAGTGACCCACCAGGTAGTGTTGCTGTTGCTGAGGTAATGTATAGAAATGTTAAAGAAACTTACGAGATTCCTATGCCTGGACGTGTCAGTATATATAAAACCTAAGCCCGCAACAGTCAGAAATTTTACTGGCCATGGCTCCATAAGGATGTAATAACGTTTTGCACAACATCAAACACCTGCAATGAAACAAGCTCCTGTGATCACAGTGCTGACTTTTAGGGAATCATTCAACCAGGTTTTGGTTGTCTGTGTGAGATCTCTGTCCGAAACAAAAGGGGAATTCCAGTGTATCCATACCATCTTGGATGTAACTAACTGTTTCCCAGAGGTGTTTTACCTGAGAACCAAACACTGCCAATACTTGATGAGGGTACTGACCCTATTATGGTCTGCCAACTGAGATCCAGGTGGATCAGGGCTCAACTTTCATATCTAAAATATTTCAGGAAGTCATGGTTGTCATGAGTCTGCCCCACTCTTTCCACAAAGGGGCAATAATGTCCTGGAGGGGTTATCATTAGACTATTAATCCAGAGACCCTAAATGTTCTGGGGACCAGGGTTTGAATCCTCCTATGGCAGATGCTGGAATTTGAATTCAAATAAATATCTGGAAATAGGAGTTTAACGATGACCATGAAATCCTTGTCAATTGTCAAAAAATAAACCTCATCAGGTTTAGTAATGCCCTTTACGTAAGGAAACTGCTATGATGACCTGGTCTGGCCTATTTGTGACTCTAGCCTCATGGTTGACACTTAACTACCCTCTGGGCAGTTAGGAATGGGTAATAAATCCTGGCCTGACCAGTGAAATTCTCATCCTGTGAAGGAATTAAAAAGAAATGAAAATTTGGGTAGTAGACATAGTGCTGAGAGGGTGTGCAAATGTAACTCTTGCTCACAACAAGAAATTCACTGGTCCATGAACTAATGACCAGTTATCAATGACAGAGATCTGTCTGCCTGAGATCAACTGTATGATTGGTGCTCAGCTAACAGAACAGCTTGGAACTGGGAACAATTTACAGAGAAAGAGAAAGAGGTGCTCAGTTCTTCCCCAGCTAAAAAATGGTCATCTTATTCTCTGCAGTTAAAACTCTCTGTAATTCTGAAGAAAACCAGTTTAACTTGTCTTCAACAGTTGTTGTGAGCTTTTCTAAATCATTAAGTTAGAGACTTTTTAAATGAATGAACTGGACATCTTGTGTCTCTTACCAATCATTGGAGGCAACTGGCAAAAATGATTGAAACAGAATGCTAGCCAGTAGAAGAACCAGAGAGATCATCTCACCAACAGCACCTGGGAACGAAGACCACTGAACTGTCTTTCCCATTCCTCCCCTCTGTCCATAATGTAGTTATTCTGTCAGTTAGTCTGTCTGTATGTGTGTGAGGGGGAGTTCATAAGGGGATCAGAGTTTAATGATTAGTATCACAATCAGGTATACACTTATTTACCTGTGGCTAGACTCTAATTACCTGTAATAAATAGTGATTTTTTGTCTACTAGAGAAACCTGGTCCATGCTTTCACTCAATCTGTGTCTGAAAATCAGATAAATTGGGGAACTTTGAGTACTTCATGGAATCTTTAACCTCTGAGGAACAATGGGGCTTGATTTCCATCATGTTACCTGGTGAGTGGTAACAAGGACAGGCTGCCATGGCCATGACCATGCCTGTGATAAGGGACTAGATTTTCTTCTATTCACCACCAGGGAAGCACCTGAGTCCACTGGTTTTACTCCATTGAATTACTGAACAGGCATTAAGTGTAAAAGCCACTGAAATGACTCAAGGAGAGGTTTTCACACCAGACGGAGGAAGTCTCCACATTAGACTATGCCACAGGGTTATGGGAGTAATTCCCGTGAGCTTGTGAAGTGGCAATAAGAGACCCAGCACCAAATCCTGCCATATGCCAATGGAAACCAGGGTCCCAGTCATAAAAAGCACCCTTTGACCAACAGCTACATCAACTGTATTATCCTCATCTACACACTTAGGCACCTCCTTAGAAAATTCAGTCAAATTTGTTAGACATGATGTCACTGACAAAGTCATACTTGCTATCCCTGATTAATCTTGCCTTACCAACTGGAGATTAATTCTGTCCCTCAGAAATTTTTCCAACAGTTTCTCTACTACTTATGTTAGTGGACCAAGGACCGATACTGTCCAGGGCTGCAAATGTAGAAGCTGGAGCACGTTTCCTGACTCCTGCACCAAAATGGGAAATTGCGAGGTGTTTGGGAATGTATGGATTGTTCTGATAGTTCACCCCAAACTCCAGCACAGTAGCCATGCTGAATACAGACCCACTATAGAAATAAGCAATGACAGCTTGGGCTGAGGAATACCAAACTGCTTTTGGAAATCTGAAGGCAATTTTAATAAGTCAGCATTTTGCTTGTGGCCCCAAATTTTAATCAAACAGTTAAAGTAGCCAGCGATATGTGAAATTGGAATATGAGGCTGTCCTCCTGCAGGAAGATGACTCTGCAATACAGAGATCAATTGGATATTTCTCCAAAAAATTAATAATCAGAAACAGTACTCCACAGTAATGAAGGAAGCCCTTGGTGTATTACTGGCTGAAATGGGTACTGAGAGACCAAAGTCACTACTGACCACAATCCATAAACTTTCGTTGAATAGTTTAATACCAGAATGTCAGGTTATTCCAGAGAAGTTTGTTCCTTCAATAATACTTTTTAAAAACTACACACATTGCCAGGAAATTAAATGTGTTTGCAGACACCCTGGCAAGAAACCAAAGAGGTTCGAACCAAAAAGCTGATTAACTAAGGCTAGAGGAGTGAATATGTGTGTGTGTGTATCTGTTAAAAAATCTTATCTTTTCCCTTTGTAATGAAATGAGAATGGATTTTCTTTCATTCATTCTGTGAGAGAAGAGTTATGATAAAGGATCAGAACCCAAAGTATTTGTAGAAACTCATTACTTTTAATTCCAAAATGTGCATTTTCTTCTAAAGAAGATGGGCAAATAAAAAAAGTGATAAACCCCAACTGGGGCAGGGAGGGTTTGGGTTTTAAAGCCCAGTGGGGAGAGTTAAAAGAGGAATTACAATCTTAGGAGAAATTTGGTCCAACAGATAATAGGGACCAAGTAGGAAGCTACACCCTCTTCCTAGCCCCCAACAGTACATACAATGGAAGCTTCTGGCTATGGTAAACATGTGTACTTTATTTTCAGTACATTTGATTGTGGGCTGAAGTGGAAGAAGGACAGTTTTAAAACAAAGGACTACAGATGGAACTGCTGCACTTTAATAAACAAGTTCCTGAAACCCTTTGTGTGTGGTGTTTACACTGCTGTTTTGTTGAAGCAGTGCAGGAAGCTTTTGTAGACAGCACAGTACTAGTTTGTGTATGTAGAGTGCGATTTGGCTGAAAGAAACTAGTTGATTGTTTTGTGCAATTGTGACCAGTCGTCATGCCAAAGGTCACCAGCTTGACAACAATTCCCTGACTGGTTCCTGTGTGACTGAACAGCCTGTTGGCTGAGAATGATACAGTGAGACTTTGGACCTCTGGAAGGATAAATTGTAATTCTTCCTCTGGTCGTAATGGTAGCTATAGGGTTAAATCAGTATTAAACATTGACTGACGTCCTACTCTGCAAACTTTAGCTACATGTCACTAATGTTGGTCCCATTGACCTATCCAAATTGGTGCCTTAAGTGCCCTATGCCAGTATTATATCTGCACGATTCATATCCTTTTGGATCAAAAATGACACCAATAATACCAAAAATACAGGCACCATGGAGCCAAATTTGTTCCCTTGCAATTTTCAGTAATAAGTTCTACACTGAAAATTACTCAAGTTTTAAAATACGAACTAATCTGTTTTTCATTTATACTGGAAACTGTGTTTATCTGAAATGAACAGAGCCAAATGTACGTTATTCAACTTTGAAGGTTTTGCCAAGATACTGGCGGGATATGAATTACATCTGGGGTGCATTAGAATACTTTAATAAATTAGTAAGTATACTTCAAATGGCAAAAATTGGTTACAGTCTTTAATATCTATTATATGGATCAAATTTTAAATTTTATTTCTGTAAGTATTAAAATTATGTGGGGTAGAATCTTGTAGAAGCCTGAATCATTCAGGCACAGTGGGAAATAGGGCACAGTTGTATGAGATGTTTCAGTGGCCTATCTTGATGTTGGGAACAACTTGCTGCATCTTTTAACTGAGTTTTGGGTATTGAAATGAGACTGTTGCTAGGCAGTGGTGTGTTGGATATTAAGAGGGATTATTGCTTGTAAATGATCTTATTAATTACAGATATTGCCTTATTAATATACAGCTCCTTTTTGTACTGACATCCAGAATTCTTGACATGAAAGTCAGAGTGGGTAGCCAGTGAATTCCACTCCCTACTGGCTGTAGAGAGCCTCCATATCTTAGGGCATGATCTATGGACACCAGCCACATGCTCTCCTTATCCATGGATATTGGCATGCTGTAATTGCCAGACTCTCAGGATCCTCATTCAACCTGTCCGATCCACCAGTATGATACTTAAGAAGCACCAATCTGCAATTCAGGGTACTCCTACCAATATCATTGAAAGGTTGCAGCAAGGACACTTTGTGTGCCGGGACAGGCAACTCCCCAGTTTATGGATTGGATAATGCTGTAGCTCAGGGTTGCTAGCTTGGTCTCTTGTCACTCCCAGTTGGTGTCTACCTGAATGCTCGTAGCCTGGTAGAGCAGTCATATGACCAGGCAGTCTTTTTTTTTCACTGGTCATCAGTCCTCAGTCAAGGAGTGGACATCTTGTTATATGGCAGTATGACACTGTATCTGTCTCACACCCACAACATGAACCAATAGCTAATGTGTCAAACACTCTACACATTCAGCAAGTAAGGAACCATGTGTCAAAGTCTCTGTGGAGTAGTCCTCACTGAAATCCATGGAGGTAGCTATCAGTCAGGGGGTCCTGGTACAGTAAGTCAAGGACAGCTTCTGACACCAGTCTAGGGAAATGGGCCACACTTAGACATCTTGTTGGGGTGATCTCAGCCATGAGGTCCATATCTCTACAGGGTGGGGAGTGGGGACGGTGTGTCCTGTGGCTCCATAGTGGCAGATCTGGGGATGGGGTGGAGGGGGGATGGAGTGGGGTTTCTTAGGGCTAATGCGATTGATCAGGGTTACTCGTCCAGAGATGTCTGGTTGGATGTCTGTTGTGGGATGGTAATGGTCAGTCCCTTGGGTAGCCTGTCGTGACTCAGGACTAAAGGGACAAGGAAGATTTAGGGAACAAGGGGAAATAATTTGACATAGGAAGGGGAGACAGGATTGGGTCTGCAGGGGTGCGGGAAGGGGAAAATGACAATTAAAATGCGAAGCAACCTTATTTATAAGCTGGTATATGGCAGAACTTTCATGGGAACAGGGTAATGCAGGTTCATCCATGGTCAAGAGCAGCCTGGCTTCAAGGGGTGGGGGAAGCATATGAACACAACTGGCATGGTCACCTCATATGCTCCTGGGGCTGGGGCTGAAAGGTGGGCAGTTGCAACCTCATTTAAATGTGCTAGGTGAGATCCTGGGGCACTGTGAAACATAGAGATTCATGGGGAATGATTTCAAGAAGGGGATTTAAATGTTCAGGCCTCACCAACACAGACAGCCAATGGCTGGGAACTACAGATTCAAAGAACACTCACTGTTACCTTCCATCTCACTGGAAATTAACAGTACACAGTGGGAAATGGGAAATAAAATGGCTGCAACCATACCTGGAGTGGGTGAGGTAGGTATCTGGGCCTCTGATGGAGGGGTCTGTAAGAGCCTCGGATGTGAGGCCCTTCAAGGGCAACAATATTTCACAGTGCACTGGACAGGAGACAGACCTATGGGCTCCCTGTTCCCTGCTAATCTTAAGACATTACATCTCTGTGCCCTAGACATCGCTGACCACTTCATTCAACACGAACAATTCTGTACGCAAAGGCCAGTGAAAAAATAGGGATGTTTGACCATGACAGGCAATAGTGCCAGCAGAACATAGCCTATTCCTCTTGCTTCCACGTGCTGCAGCGCACTTTTAACACTGTCATTGATTCATGGTACATCCTGGATAGACATGAAGTTAGGCATCATGCTGGCATAGTTACACTCAGAGGCAGGCAGAGACACATATATTGCAAGCCAATATTAGTTATGCAAACATAACCACTTGTATATGGTGCACTGTCATCTGTGCCACCAATATGCTTTCAAAAGGTTATCTTTTTCCCTTTTCCCTCCCAGCATGCCTCAGTGCAGACCCTGGGTCTACAGCTGGGCTAAGTAGCCCTGTTCTGTATTGGATACTGTTGGCTGTGGACTTCCAGTGACCCCACCGGGTGGTTGTGTGAAGATGGTCCCTCTTGTCACAGGCAGTTATGTCCTCCTCAGTTTGAACTTCCTCAGATAGACAGAGTGTCCAGATAGGGGATTTTTGAGGGCCCTGTGTGAGATTCCTCCACTAGCTGAATGCCTCCTGGCATTGCCCTATCTCATTGTGAGGAAGGGGCATCAGGATGGAGCTCAGGGTTTCCTGGTAGCATGTTGCCATGCCTTCAGTCATAAGTACCAATGGCTAGGATGATCCTACCAATGGCTAGGATGCGTGTCTGTGCATAGGTATCCAGCAGACCTTGAAGGTGCTGAATTTGGCTCTCTATCGCAGCTGCCAAGTGTCCAAGGACGCAGGCAGATGGTCACATGCTTGAGGCAGCTCAATCCCCGTAATGTAGCTTCAGCTGTGCAACATTACTGTTATGAAGACCAATGCCACTCACACAACTGTTCCTCCCTGTGCATTCTGATGCCACCATCGGGTACTTCCTCACCTCAGGCTGATCAGGCAGCTGTCTGAGTGCTTGCAACTGGGTCTTCTCTGCTGGGCACATGACTATCATACTGGCACCTACAGGACACAAGGCATTGATGCCTGTGGTTAGATACAGTTTTCAATGAAAGGCACTGACAGCGGGGTTAATGTGAGAGTTGTAGTGGCATGAAAAGTGACACTTACTTGTTTGGCAGAACATGGACATCTTAGCATTCTCACAGGAGGGGCCCTGGCTTTCCCTGAGTCAGGGCATTTAAAGGGTAAAAAGCCAAATATTGGGCATCCCACCATTTGTCGTGGATCTTTCCTCCCTAATATGGGATACTTCTTTCCTGGAATGTAAGAAAGGGTGTAACTGAGTGAGGTGAGAGTGGGTGGCAAGCTTTTAGAATTGGTGCATGTACGGTGCAGATGGTGAGATATCCTATGTGAGTGAGTACGTACAGCAGGGGGCATGAAGGGTGCGTGGTGTCGGGGCTGGGGAAAATGAGTGAGTGAGGGAAGACATTGTGTGTAGAAGAGCATGAGCCTTGGTGGGAGGTGGTGCAGAGTTAGAGAGCATTTGAGATAGCAGAGGGAAGAGTATGGTACATATCCGGGTGGAGCTTGAATTTCTGGCCATTTCTCCAGACTAAACAGGTAGTACTGACCCAGGTGAGACCAGGCTACCAGTGTTTGGTGGCATGGTCTCTTGTGCCTGTCCTCCAGGAAGAGGATGGTCCTCCACCTGACCATCCCCTTGACCAGGACTTTCTGGTCATCGTTGGACAATTGTGCTATTATTTTACCTTTGTGTGACATCTTTGGATGAAATATTAATGAGCAGAGCAGCTCGAGAATACCTGTGCTTGTGCACCCCATAGCAGCATTTTAAAGATAGCATGAGTGCCAGGGATGTCGGTCCCTGGGTATCTGGTGAGTGGTATGTTGTTCTGGGAATGGTCGGTGGTAGAATACGTGAAAATCAGGTGAGGTGTCACTATAGGGGGGCAGATAGTGATTCAGCTTGATAGCTCATCTGATCAGCAGCACTTGATTTTTATGCTTAGGCCCTGGACTATGACTGGAACTGGAACCCACAATCTTATGACTTGAAAACAAGATTGAGTCAAAGCTAACACCTATGTGAAGAGATAACAAGGTGTGGAGCTGGATGAACACAGCAGGCCAAGCAGCATCATAGGAGCAGGAAAGCTTGACGTTTCGGGCCTAGACCCTTC
>JAHRHZ010000013.1:38765936-38888474 GCA_024137785.1 Ginglymostoma cirratum
AAGTTGCGGTCCTTGAAGAATGAGGACATTTGAGATGTGCGGGATACCGCAACTTCCCCCCCACAGTGGTCGAGAACGCCCTCGACCGTGTCTCCCGCATTTCCCGGAACACATCCCTCACGCCCCGTCCCCGCAACAATAACCAAAAAAGAATCCCCCTCGTCCTCACATACCACCCCACCAACCTTCGGATCCAACGCATCATCCTCCGACACTTCCGCCATCTGCAGTCAGACCCCACCACCAAAGACATCTTTCCCTCCCCACCCTTATCTGCCTTCCGGAGGGACCACTCCCTCCGCGACTCCCTTGTCCGCTCCACACTCCCCTCCAGCCCCACCACACCCAGCACTTTTCCTTGTAACTGCAGGAAGTGCTACACCTGCCCCCACACCTCCTCCCTCACCCCAATCCCAGGCCCCAAGAAGACTTTCCACATCAGGCAGAGGTTCACCTGCACATCTGCCAATGTGGTATACTGCACCCGCTGTACCCGTTGTGGCTTCCTCTACATCGGGGAAACCAAGCGAAGGCTTGGGGACCGCTTTGCAGAACACCTGCGCTCACCTCCCAGTCGTGAACCATTTCAACTCCCCCTCCCATTCCTCAGATGACATGTCTATCCTTGGCCTCCTACAATGCCACAGTGATGCCACCCGAAGGCTGCAGGAACAGCAAATCATATTCAGCCTGGGAACCCTGCAGCCTAATGGCATCAATGTGGATTTCACAAGCTTCAAAATCTCCCCTCCCCCAACCGCATCCCAAAACCAGCCCAGCTCATCTCCACCTCCCTAACCTGTTTTTCCTCTCACCCCAAGCCACACCCCCATCTCCTATCTACTAACATCATCCCGCCCCCTTGACCTGTCCGTCCTCCCTGGACTGACCTATCTCCTCCCTAACCCCCTACCTATACTGACCTTTACTGGCTCCATCCCCGCCTCTTCGACTTGTCTGCCTCCTCTCCACCTATCCTCTCCTCTATCCATCCTCTATCCGCCTCCCCCTCTCTCCCTATTTATTTCAGAACCCTCTTCCCCTCCCCCATTTCTGATGAAGGGTTTAGATCCCAGAATGAAATCTGGCTTGATAGCTCATAACTTGTTTCTTGCTTCTTTTCAACACAGGGGTCTTCCACTGGAACATAAGCATACTACGTTGCTGATTTGGTTTTAACAAAAATACCAAGAAATTTATTATTCAGTAAAAAACAAAGTAAAACAAACCAAGCTATCTGAGTGTAACACAAATTGAAAGATTTCAAAGCACAAGGCAGAACAATATCTCAGCTACTCCACAACTCAATCACATTACAGTTAATTAAAATCCAGATGCATTTTCCTTCCCAATATATCTGAGGTTTTGACATGAATTGCTTCCTCTCAGTTCCTGTCCTGTGAAGCCTTTTTCATGAATACACATACAACTAAGAGCTAATCTTTCTCAGCTTTGAATAACTGGTGCAAGTTTCTAACAAACCACTCCAGGTCTGCAAGTTACACAAACTAAACTTTTTCACTTAGGTAAATCTTTACTTTTCCTCTTAGCACTTCCACATGATAGGTAAAGGCCTCAAGATTACTGTTCTAACTGATGTGACGGTCCTGCTAGCATTGAGTTGAAAAGTGCTTTACGGCAGATTAAGATAGTGCTGAAAGTCAAACACTAGGTTATCATGTGCCATATTTGAAGTGGCAACCATCGTATGTAAGCTACTCGTGAAGGTTGATTGTCATGTTTGACACTCCATGCAATTAGCTTATATTTCCACCTCATCACAAAGGCAAATAACACCATGTCTTTCGTGCCTGAGACAGGCTCCTCCAATCTCTATGTGAGTACAATGCAGCGCAAATCCCTGCCAGGACATTGTACATTCTTCTTGTTATTCCAGGAATAATCTCCTCTTCATCTTCCTCCAAGGAACACCTGCATCCAGTTGAGCTGAACTTGGATGTATCCAAGATCGAGACTGGAGGGTTTGAGCTACAGGGAGAGGCTGAATAGGGTGGGATTATTTTCACTGGTGTGTCAGAGGCTGAGACATGACTTTATAGAGGTTTATAAAATCATGAGGAACATGGATAGAGTGAATAGCCAAGGTCGTTTTTTCCCAAGGTAGGGGAGTTCACAACTGGAGGGCATAGATTTAGGTGAGAGGGGAAAGATTTAAGAAAGACCTAAGGAGTAACTTTTTCAAGCAGAGGGTGGTGCATGTATAGAACAAGCTGCCAGAGGAAGAGGTGGAGGTGGGTATAATTATAACATTTAAAAGGCTTCTGGATGGATATATGAATAGGAAGGGTTTAGAAGGATCTGGGCCAAATGCTAACAAATGGGACGAGGTCCAATTGGGATGTCTGGTAGGCACAGATAACTTGGACCAAAGGGTCTGTTTCCATGCTGCATAACTCTGTGACTTTATGGTTCTATCAGCTCAACTGCTATCCCTGTCTCTACTGTTATTCTTCCTCATTTGAACAGAGTGAATCACTAGCTGTAATCCCAACTATTTTCTTTACTCGTCCCACTGAAGTGTGATTATCTGAGTTTGTGCATGATCTACATAAATCATAAAAATTAACTCATCAGATGCCTTTGACACCAGTAAGAGATAAGACAATAGATTAAAATGAGCATATGTAAAGAGAAGTCTTAGAAATGACCTTGGAAAGCTATATTTGAGAATACACAATGTGCAGATGTAAATAACGGAGTGGTACAATGCATAAGGAATTCAAAAGCCTTACTTAGTGATGAGGAGCAAACAACCACTGGAACAGAGCACCCATAGCACAGAGATCATTCAAACAAGTCTATGAAGTACAGTATTGGCTTAAAGCACAAGATAAAGGGTTCATGATGCCTGTGATGATACAGCTCCAAAGTGAATGGCATCCTTTGAGGATTGATTGTGAACTCCCACAGCCACCTCCTATGGGATGCTTCATGGCCTAGTGAGAGGCCAAAGACATGAATTAGAATTGTTAAGGTAAGAACAATTAAACAATAGTTATGCATTGTACATATTTTGTTTGCTGCTGTCAATCTGAATTTAAATCAGAATAATTTTGAAGAAGGGTTACTGGACCTGAAAGGTTAACTCAGCTTTCTCTCCACAGGTGCTGCCAGACCTGTTGAGTTTTCCACAATTTCTGTTTCTGACCCTCATTTCTCTATCTCCAATGCTCAAGCCTTCTTAGAGTCTGCTGATGTCTATCTTGTTCTCCTCTGGAACTGCTAGTTGCTGGATGGCTGGAAGGACACCTCTTGTTCTCTGCTCCTGCCTCATGTTCTGTGCTCTCCTGCAAAGATTAAAAGGAGATACCTATGGGTGTGAGAAAGAGAATGTGTGGAATTATAAATGGAGGACATTGGGAAAAGTGACTATAAGGGAGAAGCAAATCTTTGAGTAAGGAAGAGCATGGGCGACAGCGGTGAATTGACGAATAGAATGTGAAGAAAACAGAAAGGGAGGGCTACGTTTACAGAGATAATAGGTACTGCCGATGCTGGAGAATCTGAGATAACAAGGTGTGGAGCTGGATGAACACAGCAGGCCAAGCAGCATCATAGGAGCAGGAAAGCTTGACGTTTCGGGCCTAGACCCTTCATCAGAAATGGGGGAGGGGAAGAGGGTTCTGAAAAAAATAGGGAGAGAGGGGGAGGCGGATAGAAGATGGATAGAGGAGAGGATAGGTGGAGAGGAGACAGACAAGTCAAAGAGGCGGGGATGGAGCCAGTAAAGATGAGTGTAGGTGGGGAGGTAGGGGGGAGATAGGTCAGTCCAGGGAGGACGGACAGGTCAAGGGGGCGGAATGAGGCTAGTAGATAGGAGATGAGGGTGGGGCTTGAGGTGGGAGGAGGGGATAGGTGGGAGGAATGACAGGTTAGGGAGGCAGGGACGAGCTGGGCTGGTTTTGGGATGCGGTTGGGGGAGGGGAGATTTTGAAGCTTGTGAAATCCACATTGATACCATTGGGCTGCAGGGTTCCCAGGCTGAATATGATTTGCTGTTCCTGCAGCCTTCGGGTGGCATCATTGTGGCATTGCAGGAGGCCCAGGATGGACATGTCGTCTGAGGAATGGGAGGGGGAGTTGAAATGGTTCGCGACTGGGAGGTGCAGTTGTTTGTTGCGAACTGAGCGCAGGTGTTCTGCAAAGCGGTCCGCTTGGCTTCCCCGATGTAGAGGAGGCCACAACGGGTACAGCAGATGCAGTATGCCATATTGGCAGATGTGCAGGTGAACATCTGCCTGATGTGGAAAGTCTTCTTGGGGCTTAGGATTGGGGTGAGAGAGGAGGTGTGGGGTTTTTCAGGAGTGATAGGCTAGCGTAGGGTTAAGAAGCAAAATAATATAGATATCAGGATGTGTTTGAATGCACCATCCCTATCCAGCTTAGGCTAATCAACCACTGTCAGCATTGAATCCATGAGCATTGCATTACACTTCGATTGTGATCCCCCTCTGCTATCCTCAGCCATGTCTTCTTGGTTTCACTGGCCGACGTCTCCCTTATTTCACTGGGGAGCAGTATTGCCCTGTGACCCCATAGCCCTGATATCACTAGCCAGGAGGTGCCACTAAAATGGGGTGCACACTTTGCACATGTGCACTCCATGCTTTCAATTCTTTGTGTTCCACTTCCAGTTTCAGAATCCATCAAATCTGACCTTCATAAAGTGACGTATATATACGGAGTTTACTTACGCTAATTGATTGGGAGCACCGAAAGCAATATAATAAAGCAAATGCCAGTTAGTTTGACTAAATTCAACAGTGAAAGATGGAAGAGGAAAGATATCAACTAAATTCTAAATTTCAGGTGTTCAAACAAGTTCTTAAATTGTAACATTTAGCTGTAATTCAGTGCCTGTACTGTAAGAATTTTGGATTGGTTTATAATTTTAATATAACTTTAACCCAACATTGCCCCTACCTTATTATCCCAAGTATCATGTTCCTGGTCCCTGTTTAAATAGCTTTGACTATTTCTATATGTTAATTTTTTTTCTGCAGATTTTTAACATAAATTTTTTATTGAGCATGTGTTTCCTGTCAACCTGTTATCATACACTTTAAGAGCAGGCAAGATTTGAACCCAGGCTTTCTGGTTCAAAGGTAGTGGTACTACCACCACACCACAAGAGGGATCTTTATAGAGCTGCTCCATCACCAAAGTGTGAAGCCTGGTTGTAGTTTCACCTAAGGTCACCGTGTCTCAAGTGAAGGGCGACATTGACAAGGAAAGTTCTTCATGGTAATCTCTCCTGGCATGGGAATTGAATCCATGCTGTTAGTACCAGCCATCCAGCCAATTGAGCTATTTATAAAATTTTTTGATGTAACTTGCATTGCAATTTAGTCAGTGCAACTCAAATGTACTCCTTTAAAAGTTGTATAATTTATTATACTAATTATAATACCTTTTATGATGAAAAGAAATTGACACATTTGCTGCATTTTCTTCCACAGAACAGCTTCGTCTCTCAGTCCGAAAGCAACTGGAACCTCAAGTCCAATTCGTATGATACCTGTAATTAGTCCAAACTATGACAAGTTTTGGAAGTTCATTAAAGTTGTGACAAAAGACCTGGAATTATCATCAAATTCTTGACATATATGTGCAAGTTTATTAAAAAAATTCTTCTTTAAGATGTAAAATACAACAAAATTAGCTCTAAACTTACTGTTAAACTATAAAAGGTTGATCAGGGATGGTATTAAATGATGTCTAAATACATTGGTTTGAAAGTTAGCACCATGTACGCAAAATACACTGTTGGAAAAACTGGTGTTTAAACTTCTCAACTGAAGGCAGTCATCAAAACCACAGGCATGCCTATAATCTGTTCCCAATATGGAACAAGCCAGTTCCAAACCTCTTGCAGTCGTTTCCTCGGACAGGAAGGAAAATTGTTTTCTTTTTCTCACCAATTTTGTTTTAAAAAGTTATTTTGCTTGCCTTCTTCACTGAAGGTGTTGTTTCCCTGTGGAATAAGGTTTGATTCAGACCACCAATCACCCAAATCAAGCGATTATTATTCATATGTAAGTAATGACAGCAAATGCTGGCAGGATATTCAATTATAGGAGGTTCTAAACTCTGAGTTATTCTTGGCCACTGACATCCATTCAAACTTCCACATGTACACATTTTTAATATGGTTGCCGAAAAATTATGTGTGGTGGAAAGCTAAAAGACATTGTCCTGTCTAACCCAGGTTGGTGCAAACATTTCTTGTCACCTTGTCTGAAATTAGCTAACATTGGCTAGACCTGGTTGTTCCTGGTCTGGTATTGGTGGAGGTGATGGCCTAGTGGTATTATCACTGTCCTGTTAATCCAGAAACCCTGGTAATGTTCTGGGGACTTGGGTTCTAATCCCACCATAGTGGAGTTTGAATTCAGTTAAGTTCTAGAATTCAATGATGACCATGAATGAATTGTCAGGAATAAACCAAGCTGGTTCACCACTGTCCTTTAGGGAAGGAAACTGCCATCCTTACCCTGGTCTGGTCTAAATGTGACCCCAGACCCACAGCAATGTGGTTGACTCTTAACTGCCTTCTGAGTAACTGGGGATGAGCAATAAATGATGCCCACATCTCACGAATGATTTTTTAAAAAAAGACCAGCATTTATTCCAATGTCCAAAGACAGTGCTTTGGCCTAGAAAGAGAATTTCTTTAACAATCAGCAACAGCTTCATTCTTGCTTTTACTAATTCAAATTCTTATGTTACTATTAATCTGATTCCTCAAGTTGCTGGGTAGCCTGGTGGATTACTAGTTTGGTAGCATAATTACCATGCTATCATCTCCTGGATAAACTTGAACCATTTTGGAGTGAAATTATTCTACTGAAGAAAAGACATGACAGCATGGGTCTAGGATTTGGGAAAGAGGCACTAAATGAGATCTGAGCTAATGGGACATGTCTGTTTGAAGTTTGAACCCCCACAGTTCTGGGGTTAATTGATAATTATCATGAACTACAATCGCGTGGAGGTGTTAAAACAAACTAAAGCAGGTTGAAAACCCAAGTGCTGATTATAAACAATTTGAATCGAGATTTATATGCAATCTGAATGCAACCACTTCTACTAAAGCTGTGGTCTGATTGGCACACTGCTCAACATTTTAGGAAAGTCAGGGAGAGAAAAGGCGAGTTCTAAGATGTAGCTCTGAACATCCAGGTGGGGATGACCCAGATGAGGAGGTGCATCCTGTGGGTGAAATAATCCACTTTTCTCTCCTGCCTTGTTCTCCGTCTCTCTTTCCTGCAGTACCTAGTGCAGCTTTGTCTAACCTCTTTGCATTTGTCCTGCAGACCCAGGGTCGAATCAAGCAATGAAACATTCCCGTTCTCCTGTTGCCTCCAAAAACATAGGGTATCACAACACACTCTGGGCTGAATCTTGCCACATTTTAACTTGTGTCATTTTCCTCATGCTTCACTCTGTGAAGCCTAGTGCATTTTCTCATGCTATCATACCAAATTTGCCTCATTTACTATGTACTATGTCCCCATGACGATACATTTGTCTGATGCTAGTTGATTCTCCCATTCATTGTAATTGGAAGTCCTCACCAATGCTGGAATATCCTGGATTAGAACAACATGCCCAATGGAATTGTGGCTGAACATGCTGTAATGTCCAGAATATCCCAGTAACCACTAACTAACACTTCTCACAGAACAGAGGAGACACGACTGACTCTTTTTTTCATGTGCAAAAGTACATTTCTACCCCAAGTGCCATTCAAGCACTAGGACACACTCTTCACTGGCCTGGTGGCACATCTCATCTTGCACTCTCTGTCAATCACGGTTAGTCTTTGTCAAACGCCTATTGTAGACCATATTATTGTTCAGTGTGGAGTCGTCACATATAGAGAGACTGACAAAGGATGAAAGAAATTAGCTTTTACTTCTTGAAAGGAACAGAATTTCAACAAGCAGAAGCTGCATTTCTCTCTGAATACAAACAAACTGCTTACATGTTGTGTAACAAGTATTTTGCAGTCAGTGTGTGATCACTGCACCTAGCTCACAACTATTGGAATTGGGGTCAATTAAGTCCTGCCTGGCTTGTGGCGCTCATTGCAGCTATAGTTTATAATCCAGAAATTGATGTACTTCTTGCTCAACATCCTCATCGACCTCATTGGAAGAGTTCTCCCACTGTCCCTATTCCATAGCATCCATCACATCCCCTTGTTGCCTGCTCCAGTTGTGCAAAGCACACTATGCTGGGATGATACAGCACGCTCTGACCGAAGTATACTGCAAGGCACCCCGGATCAATCCAAGATTTGGAGCCTTGCCTTGAGGAGGCTTATCATCTGCTCCATTATGGCCCTGAGTGAAGAACGGGCTGCATTCTATCTACAGTGAGCCTCAGTCAGGGGGTTGTGCAATGGAATTACCAACTATGGACACACGGGTTAGCCCTTGTCTCCAAGTAATCGTCCTTACAAGGCATCTGGACCCTCAAATTCAACAGGAACACAAGAGTTCTCGAGGATGTAGGAGATGTGGCAGCTCCCAGGGAACTGGGTACAAACTTCTTAGAAATGGTACTGATGATGAAAGATGAATTGTTCTTTGGTAGAATGGAGCCCTTTCCATTGCTGAACAGGGTCGTGTTGTGACATGCTTTGTCAGTGTGAAGTGAGTATAGTCAATGGCACTCTGCAGCTGGGGAAGCAGCTATAGTGTTGAAAGCTACTGCCCGTACTGCAGCACTGACCACGTCATAGGGAAAAAAAAAGGA
Source organism: Ginglymostoma cirratum (assembly GCA_024137785.1). Taxonomy (NCBI): domain Eukaryota; kingdom Metazoa; phylum Chordata; class Chondrichthyes; order Orectolobiformes; family Ginglymostomatidae; genus Ginglymostoma; species Ginglymostoma cirratum. The sequence continues at coordinate 38,774,721 of JAHRHZ010000013.1, forward strand.
GCAGTGCAATCTCTATCCGCCTCCCCCTCTCTCCCTATTTATTTCAGAACCCTCTTCCCCTCCCCCATTTCTGATGAAGGGTCTAGGCCCGAAACGTCAAGTTTTCCTGCTCCTATGATGCTGCTTAGCCTGCTGTGTTCATCCAGCTCCACACCTTGTTACCTCGGATTCTCCAGCATCTGCAGTACCTTTTATCTCAGTCACAGTTTTAATGCTTTTGTGGGTAGACAATTGAGAGATCCCATACAAGTTTCTAATGGATGCCAGGAAGGAGCCAGTCCCATGGAATGTCAATGCTGCTGTCACTCTGATGGCCTCCAGGATAGGATAGCCACCCACTCCTTCAGTTATGAGGCCTGCTCAAGCAGCTGGCATAGTTCACTCAATATCCTGAGACATCCTCAGTCTGTGCGGATTGTGCCTTACTCATCCACAGGAAGGTTTTGGCCAACTGGTACCTCCTGTGCATTCTGAGGGCCCTTCAGCTGTGACCTCCTCATCTCGAGGCTGTTCGGCATCACAGAGGTTACTGCTGCATCTGTTCCTCCTCCATGCCTCTGTGCCTCAATAGTGTCAATAAACCCTGCTGTGGCTGGATCCATCAGTCACTCTGTGCGGGGAGCGTAGGGCACACAACAGCACCTTAGTAATGTGACCAGTCAGTAATCAAATTATGTAGAAATGTCGGCTTTACATGCTACTCCATGGAGGTAGACAGAGGGCATGCCAACAAAGAAGGCTGTGTATTGACTCATCTTGGTACTTCAAAATAGGACCTGAGTTTGATGAGTGTTCCATCACTCTTTGTAGCAAAGAGATAGCAGCAGAGTGTAAGTACTGCAGGAGCTCTGGCAGCTTCTCCCCAAGCCCAGATCACTCACTGAAGGAATCAATCCAACAATATTCTTTCAGTTCAGGTGGAGAGGGCATCAGTTCCATACGCTGTGAATGCTAGGAGGACTTGCATTAAACTATGTAGATTGTGGCTCCCAGGGTCCCTCTTTTAGGGTCCCTGTGATTATTTCTGCTTTACAGAGATGTCTACCTGAAACTTACAAGGACTAATGACCTGGTTGACATTGCCTGTGACTAGGATTTGCACCCCATATATTTGTACACTGCTGTGTGTATTTCACATACACAACGTGTTGTCTGCAAATGATGTACACACTGAAGATGTAAGAATTAATATAATTGCCCCTTAAATGTCTCCTCCTGTCACACAGAAGTAGAGTTGGCATGTTATGCCATCAAGCTGATATTGGCTGTGCTGGCTTTGGGTGTGGTCTCTGCCATTTTCCATTCGCAGGTAGCTTGCAGCAATTGGTGTGATGGAAGGCAAAACATATCCTTAAATCTCTAAAGGCAGCAGGACAGGTAGATAAGGTGATTAAGAAGGCATATGGGATACTTGCCTTTATCGGTCAAGATATTAAATTCAAGAGCAAAAAGGATATGTTGGAGCTGGACATTACATTAGTTAGGTTCTGGGTGCTCCATCACGGGAAGCTTGTGAGGGTGCATAAAAGATTCATGAAGGTGTTGCCTGGGTTGGAGTGATTTAGCTCTGAACAGAGACTAGATAGACTGGGGTTATTTTCCTCAGAGCAGAGATGGTGGGAGGTGGGGATCAAACTGAGGTGTGTAAAGTTTTTAGGGGCATAGACAGGGTAGGCATTAAGAAACCTTTCGCCTTAGCAGGAAGGTCAATAACCAAGATGCAAAGCTTTAAGGTATACAGCAGGATGTTTCAAAAGGATTTGAAAGAAAAATGTCTTGGAGGGGGGGGGAGGTTTAATGCTGGGGATTGAGATGCATTGGAGAGAGGGAAATGTCATAGATATCTACCATAGATACCTTTGATGTTGTGAAGAGGCTGTTGGCACATGTTGGATGCTAGTGTCTAGTCACTGTCACCCAGACCGTGTCCTAAGATGTTGGGCTGTGTGTACAAGCTGGGGGTCCAGAAAAACAAGTGGGAAGCTGAAGTCGCTGGGTACCTGCTCTGCCTTTTATGTCAGGAATCCTTGGCTTCTGGTTTCGATCTGGTCTTCTGTAGAATTACATTGTGCGTATTAATAAAGTGAGGTTCTGTGTTAATGAGGGTGATAATGACCAATGATCCTTATTCATAGGCATCTCCCTCATGAGAAACTCATCTCAATGTCCAGAACTATGTTGGAAAATGTAGGGTTCCCAATGTTGAGAAAGGCTTCGCTTGACTTCTCACATCATTCTCTCAAATTTCTCACAGTAGCCCACGTCATCCAGGGCATTTTAAAATATTTCTCTCCCTTTTGATGAGGTTTTCAGAGACTTTCCCAAATACAACTTGAGATCAGGGGCTTGATAATGTTTTGACACAGTGTCCTAGGAAATGCCTCAATGTTCCTTTATAATTCCCCTTCAACGTGTGCGTTGTGTTTGTTGCACTGCGCTGTCCCTTTAGGATAGCACTGTAGCTTCATGTATAGTCATTTTAAAGGAATTACCTGTGTGTGGCTTATTTCTCTCCTGTGTGAAAAATTCTGGACTGCTCTTCAAAGGTCTTTTTCATATATCCAGCAGCAGATGAATAGTGAGAACTGAGCAGATTTTCTTTTGAAACAGAGCTCAAAATCCTCAGCAACAACACATTTACTCCTGTTCAGTCGGTCATTGTTAGGAGAGACCATTAATTGAGACCACTGGGATGTTGCATGCCTCATGATCACATGTTTCTGTTGTAGGTCTTTAGCTGAGTGAACAGGCTCATACTTTGATGCTTCAATACACAAGGTAGGGTTTTCCCTCTGGCTAGTAGGATATGGAATGCAAAATTTGCTTCTTTTTCTTTCCTTCGCAGCCAATGCCCGTCCTCATTACTAAGACACTGTGACTCTTAATCTTCTTGATCAGTACAAGAATTACATGTTTCAGGGAAAAGGCAGAAAAGTGGGCATAAGGAATGTTAGATCAAATCTAAGCTTTGTAGTCCTGCCACATCCAGTGGCGAATGGTGATTGACAATTAAACAACGCACTGGAGGAGTAGGGACCACAACTATCACCGTTCTCAATGATGGTAGACCCTAACATATCAGTGCAAAACTTAAGCTTGCAGCAATCTTTAGCCAAAAGTGCCAAGTGGCAACATTCTAGCAATAGTACTGAAGACTGGTGCTTCAGAACTTGCCGCTCCCCTCGCCAAGCTGTTCCATATATATAACACCGGCATCTACCCAACAATGTGGAAAATTGCCCAGGTATATCTTGTACACAAAAAGCAGGACAAAATCCAACCCAGCCAATTACCACCCATCAGTCTACTCTCAATCATCAGTAAGGTGATGGAAGATTCATCCAACAGTGCTATCAAACAGCACCTGCTCAGCAATAACCTGTTCAGTGACACTCAGTTTGGGTTTTACTTGGCTCCTGACCTCAATATAGCCATGGTTCAAATGTAGGCAAAAGAGCTGAATTCCAAAGTTGAGGTGAGAGTGACAGCCCTTTCTAGTAAAGCATAAATCAATAGGCATGAAGGGGAATCTGTCCTCTAGTTGGAGTCATACTTGGGACACAGGAAGATGATTGTGGCTGTTGGAGGTCATTCATCTCAGCTCCAAGACATCCCTGCAGAAGTTCCTTAGAATTGTGTCCAAGTCTCAAACCTCTTCATCTGCTTCATCAATGACCTTCACCCCATCATAAGGTCAGAAGTAGGGATGTTCGCTGATGATTGCACAATTTTCAGCACCATTTGTGACTCCTCAGGTACTGAAGCAGTCCGTGTTCAAATGCAACAAGGTCTGGACAATACCCAGCCTTGGGCTGATAAGTGGCAAGTAACAGTTACATTACACAAATGCCAGGTAATGACCATCACCAATAAGAGACAATTTAACCACCACACCTTGACATTCAGTTGTGTTAACATCACTGAATCCCTGCTATAAATATCCTGGGAGGGTTACCAATGACCAGAAACTCAAATGAGACCCACCACATAAACACAGTGGCCACAAGAGCAGGTCAGAGGCTGAGAATACAATGGCAAGTAACTCACCTCCTGACTCTCCAGAGCCTGTCCATTATCTTTAAGGCACAAGTCAGATACGTCATGGAATACTACCCACTTCCCTGGATGGGTGCAGCCCCCAATAACACTCAAGAAGCTTGACACCATCCAGGACAAAACAGCTCACTGGATGGCACCATATCCACAAACAGTTACTGCCTCCACCGCTCATGCTCAGAAGCAGCAGTACGAGAGCAAAAGGTGTTGGAAGAATCCATAAAATTTAGAAGAATTGGAAGCTCAGGGGAAAAAAACTTCCATAAGCACTGACAAGGAGAATTGCAAAAAAAAATCATTTCACATTGCTATGAGTGAGTGCTTTCTTGTGGTCAATACTCTTACATGTAATGGGTTTAACTAATGGTAGATGATTAAAAAAATGCTTGGAAATTCCTGAAATGTTGCTGACCAACAGATTGAAGGGTTAAACATAAAACAAGGACGGTTAATGGAGATAACAAGCGTGGGGCTGGATGAACACAGCAGGTCAAGCAGCATCATAGGAGCAGGAAAACTTGACGTTTCGAGCCTAGACCCTTCATCAGAAATGGGGGAGGGGAAGAGGGTTCTGAAATAAATAGGGAGAGAGGGGGAGGTGGATAGAGGATGGATAGAGGTCTGACACGGTTAATGGAGAGATGAGTTACAATCAAGGAACAAATACAGTGCCAGCCACTGGCACAAACTGCTTTATGTGTTTCTCATATTCATTAAAGTTTAAAAGTTGAAAAGATGTTAATACAGTGAGTTACAGCAGCAGATCTAATCAACGATTACCAGTCTCAATGTTTTCTTTAACAGTTCAGAACTGCTGAGTCTGATGGTTTAACTCAACTATTTGTGTTTAAGAAGCAATTGTGATGGACATTTTAAAATTGAATTTTGTGCCTTTTTCATTTCCAGTTTTCTTGTTTTTTAGATTATCTTTCTTTTAACCTTAATGTTTTTGGACTCCATACCTCTTGTTATTGTAGCGTCTAAAATTAATTTAGAGAATTCGACTCCAGTTTCTGGTTTACTTCAGCTGCCAGCCAGCTCAGCAACATTTCAGTCCTAAGTTTTTAGGTTCCCTTCAGAAAGAGTTTTCAAGCTCATCAGTATAACCCATTTCTTCCTTTATTTTGTTTTTTAAAGAAATATTTGCACGTTCTTTTCTCTGCATTGTGATCATAATCTAACTATATTTACTGCTGTTCCTAGTTTGAGTGTTTTACAACATATTTCAATAGATGTTGATGGTTTCAGCAGTCTGCCTCAGATAATCTCAATATTCTTATTTCTAAACAAGCTGTTTCTTTTGTAGAACTGATTTACATGTAACGTTATTTTTGTTTATTGTTGTGCTTATCATCATTTCCAAATCATTCTCTTGAGATTTCCAGTTTTGGTTTACTTCGGTTGAAACCATTTTTGTGACCATTTTTAGGTAACTGGATGATTTCTGTCATCTAATCTACCTAAGTTTCCTCATTTCACCTTGTTAAATTTGATTCCAGAGGATCATGACTTAAGGAGACAGCATCTACGTAAGTAATGAGCAAAATTTTCCCCAATTATTTATAAACTTACAATGTGAACATGCTGGTCAATTTGCGTTGGGCTGATGTCAAAAGTTATTTGTTTTCATTGTTTGTCCTCGGTAGAATTTTTAAAAATATCATTTAAGTACTCTGCCCCATTTTTGTTATTTCGTGGGTTGCAGATATTGCTGACTAGGCCAGGATATACCTCCCTAAATACCCTGGAAAAGTTGGTTGTGAGCTGCCTTTTTGAGCCCCTGAAGCCCTCAGTACGTAGGTGCACCTACAGTGCTATTAGAAAGGGCATTCTAGGACTTTGACTCAGTGCCAGTTAAGAAATGCAAGCCAGGATGATACATAGCTTGCAGTTGGTGACGTTTCCCTGTATCTGCTGCCCTAGTTCTTCTAGGCAGTAGGGGTTGCTTGTTTACACGATGTTGTTGAAGGAACATTGGCAAATTCCCATGAGTTTTAAACTGTACTCCTAGCTTTGCGTTGTTTCTGTCATGTAAGAGCAGTTGCTGCTGTGACTGAATGGTTTCATGGTTAGCTCAGATAGGGCAGTTTCCGTGGAAACGTTGTTTGACTGAACACCTTCCCTGAGATGCTGATTGCCTCACTGTTTTGGCAAGTACCAAATAATAACATTCTTTCATCTTCTTGCTTTTTAATGAGTTTCCGCATTTCATTTAAAGCAGACCTTTTATAAAGTGTTTTTCTTATACCCTCACTTAAATATGATGCACAGAATTGTCCATACTGTTTCTAAAGTTACAGGATCGCAGCAAGTTTACACGACAAAAAGAGGCCATTTGGCCCCATCTTCACTGCACCAGCAAAACAAGCCACCTTGACTAATTCCACTGGATACAATTGTAGAAAGTTTAAAAAACATGAATTTAAATCCAAACAACTGCCTCAGTGGGATTGGACACTTCTGGAGAAATAACCTGGGCTTCAGGATTTATAGTCCAATGATAATACCACCGCACCGCCAATCCTCTTAATCTTTTCCTGTATGCTCCCAATATTTTTAATGTCTCCTCCCTGAATTTCTTTGAAAATATTGAAGAACTCCAATTAAGTCATCCATCATTTTTTTTATTCTCAGGGAATGCAAATCTCTCCTCAAAAATTAACCTCTGGAATTCTGGTAACATTCTGTACAGTAGTTCTTCTGAAATCAAAATGTTTCTAAATTGCAATTAACGGCACAAAACATGGGACCTTGGTGTAATGCAAAGAGGGCTTTGTACTGTTGCAGGAAGATGTTCTCATAGGCACAAGTGTGTTTGGTACACTTAGAGGTTAAGTTTAAACTTCCCCAAAAGACGATAAGATATTGAAGCAGAATCAGGCTGTTTGACCCATTGAGTCTGCTTTACCACTCAATCATGGCTGGTATGTTTCTTCAACCCACTGTCCAACTTTGTCCTTGTATCCCGTGATTCCATTATTAATCAAGAATCCGCTTATTTCAGCCTTAAATGCATAGAAGGGCTTGGCCTCCACAGTCCTCTGCGGAAATGAATTCCACTAATTCATTACCCTCTGGCTGAAAAAATTCCTCCTGATCTCAATATGACAGGATTGTCCCTTCACTCTAAGGCTGTGCCTATGAGCCCTAGGCCCCCCCAATAGTGGAAATATCTTCTCCATGTCCACTCTATCCAGGCCAATCAGAATTCTTTATGTTTCAGTGAGATCCTCCCTCATCCTTCTAAACTCTATCAAGTACAGATCCAGAGTCCTCAACCGCTCTTAATTCATCCCTGGGATCATTCTTGGAAACCTTCCCTGGACCCCTTCAACACCTTAGTTAGATACAGGGCCCAAAACTGCGCACAATATTCCAAATGCAGTCTGACCACAGCCTTAATACAGCCTTAGCAGAACACCTCTCCCCTTGTATTCTAGCCCTCTTGAAACAAATGCTAACACTGCATTTACCTTCCTAACTTTCAACTGAATCTGCATAGTAACCTTAAAAGAATCCTGAACTAGGACTCAAAAGTCCCTTTGTGCTTCAGATTTCTGAAGCATTTCCCTGTTTAGAAAATAGTCTCCTCCTCTTTTCTTCCTACCAAGGTGCATAATCTCATACTTTCCCATATTGTATTCCACCTGCCACTTCTTTGCCCACTTTCCTAACTGTCCAGGTCCTCTACAGCCTCCCTGTTTCTGCAACACTACCTGTCCCTCCAATCATTTTTGTGCAATTTTAGCAACAATACCCTCAGTTCCTTCATCCAAATCATTAATGTATAATTTGAATGGGTGTGGACCCAACACTGACCCCTGCAGAACTCTACTGGTCACCGGCTGCCATCCTGAAAAAGACCTCTTTATCCCCACTTTCTGCCTTCTGCCAGTCAGGCAAACCTCTATCTCAGCCAATCCCTTGCCCCTAATACCATGGGCTCTTATCTTATTTTGCAGCCCCCTGTTCAGCATCTTGTCAAAGGCATTCTAGAAATCAAAATAGATCACATCCATTTTGTCTAAATTGCTCATTACTGCCTCAAAGAATTGTAATAGATTTGTCAGGCGTGACCTGTCTTTTAGAAAGGCGTGCAGACTCTGCCCTATTTTACCATGCACTTTTCATAACTCTGCAATCTCATTCTTAACAGGTCTCTAAAATATAACCATCGACTGAGGTCAGACTAACCAGCCTATAGTTATCTGTTTTCAGCCTGTCTCAGGCCAAATCTTGTGAAGGCAATAGAAATCTCAGCTACTGGTATGATTGCCAGTGAGAATCCTAAATCATGTCTTTACAAGAAACTCAGGCATATCTTCTGCTATTCAGGTATTTAATTGACCAGTTGTGGGCCTAGCCATGAACAAGGACCACAGGGGTGGAAACCTCTCCAGGTCAGAGCTATCTACTTACAGAGATGAAGACATTTGGGCGAACATATGTTTTTCTAGCGCGGTTTGTGGACAAGGAAGAGCGGGAATGCTCCCCTTCAATCTACAAATCAAGCTTATCTTTTAAGGTCCCACCACCCTTCCATTGTGACTTGCAACTCTCTCTCCCTTTTCCAAATGATTGAAACACTTCCCTAATAATCTTCTCTCAAGAGACAATATTCTTGCTCATATGTCCAACCTCCTGGCTTTACCTTCCCTCCTCCTCTTGAGTGAGGCCCATGATCTATCCCAAAACCCTTTCAATTTTTCCCAGCCCAAACCTTCTGATTGTCCATCCACCATAACTCCTGGTCATCTAATATCCTCTCCAGACACTTTGATCTTGGCCTTCACCCTCACCTTCTGATCTACCTTCCCAACTTTTCCTATCTTTCAATGCATACCTTGCATTTTCTGGCTGAAGCTTGGTGTCAAAGGATTAGCCGGCTGTCAGTCAGCCCACTTGCGTTTTATCCAGTTAGCTGTGGCTGGGGTGCAGTAATTTCAGAGTCCTATGGAACCTGAGGAAATGCCATTAACAAGGTTGAATAATCGGAAGCAAGCTCTCTGAGCTGGAGAGACTCGAATTAGGGCCAACTACAGCCTCAGAATAAGGGGTTCACCATCTAGATCTGCTGTTTAGTATATCGAAGCTTGGAATAGATATCGTTTTGGATACCAAAGGAATCAAGGATGTGGAAATTAGGCAGGAAAGTTAAAGTTGAAGATCAGCCATGATCCTATTGAAATTTAGAACAGACTCAAGGCACAAGACCTACTCCTCCCACTATTTCTTATCTTCCTACTCTCCTGTATCTTTTGAAAATAAAACTACTTCCCACATCGTGGGCCATTGAACTGATTACAATTACCATTACTGAGCAAGTGGTTAGATACAACCAGTGGGTCAAAGTTTATCCACTATATAATCTACACTCTACATTTCCAAATAAAAACCAAAAGAACTGCATATGCTGTAAATCAGGAACAAAACCAGAAGTTGCTGGAAAAGCTCAGCAGGTCTGGCAGCATCTGTAAAGAAAAAAACAGAGAGAAGAATAAATCAGAGGTGACCCTTCCCCAGACCGGGAGGAACAGTTGCCTCAAACTACCTGGGGAAAGCTAATTGGTCCTCTTTCTATTTGATTGATACTTGCTACATGAGACAATCCATGATTTGCACAATAGAACTAAATTAATCAAGGAAGGTAATAGTTGATCTTGTGTTACGCTTTCATTTTTGGCAAATATTCCCAATAAACCTTTTCATAGAATCCCTACAGTGCATGCACAGGGAGAACAGCAAACGCCACAAAGATATCACCCAAGACTGGAATTGAACCGAGGTCCCTGGTGACATGAGGCAGCAGTGCCAACACTAAGGACCGTACTGCCCACAGCATCTGCTAAACAACGTTCTTCTGTAAAGCAGAAATGGATATGGGTGGACCCACGGTAAACAATTCTTCAATCATAAGAACTGTTTTAAACAGGCCTGAATATACTGCCGCTGGGAGTTGGAGTTTTTTTCCTGCACTTGGTCCATTTCAGTTGCTGGCATGACTCATTCAGGAATAAAGGAATTTGTTCCTGTTAAGTCATTGATTGCTACTTAGTGATCTGTCAGTCAGAACCTTAGGAATAGGAAAATAATTTTCCTTTTTCCTGTTGCCATTTATGTTCTGCTCATTTACTAACATTGAAATCACTCTGATTTCCTTTGCTCATTCATGTTTGTCCCCGCCTCCCTAACCTGTCCTTCCTCCCACCTATCCCCTCCTCCCACCTCAAGCCCCACCCCCATCTCCTACCTACTAGCCTCATCCTGCCCCCTTCACCTGTCTGTCCTCCCTGGACTGACCTATCCCCTCCCTAACTCCCCACCTACACTCACCTTTACTGGCTCCACCCCTGCCCCTTTGACCTGTCTGTCTCCTCTCCACCTATCTTTCCCTTTATCCATCTTCTATCTGCCTCCCCCTCTCTCCCTATTTATTTCAGAACTCCCTTCCCCTCCCCCATTTCTGAAGAAGGGTCTAGGCCCGAAACATCAGCTTTCCTGCTCCTCTGATGCTGCTTGGCCTGCTGTGTTCATCCAGCTTCCCACCTTGTTATCTCAGATTCTCCAGCATCTGCAGTTCCTACTATCTCTGAAGCAAAAGGACAAATGTTGCCTCTCTTGTGCCTTCAAGGAACAATGCCTTGGAAAGGGAATGGGGATGAGAGAGTGGGCTGGGAAGGGAATAGCCCCTTTGGAATACTGAAAGGAGAGGCAAGGACAAGAATTATTTATTGGGGAAATCATACTACAGGTAATAAAAATGGCAGTGAATAACTGGTTAAATAGGGAGGCTGGTTGATGGAAGGAATCTTATCATGGTCCTGGGAGGACAGGGGAGAATAAGGATAGAAGGGCAGGAAATGTCAAATACACTCGGGGATTCCTATATTGAGGAAAAATAGTTGTATGTCAGAAACACTAGTGTGAAATTTGGCATTATCGGAACACTCTGCCTGTGGCCTTACATTAACCAGCCATCTTTTGGTTGCTGCCGTCCATGTCAAGGTGATGTAATCCAAAGCTGGGCCTTCCAGCACCAGAGATAACAAGCATGGGGCTGGATGAACACAGCAGGCCAAGCAGCATCATAGGAGCAGGAAAACTTGACGTTTCGGGCCTAAACCCTTCATCAGAAATGGGGGAGGGAAGAGGGTTCTGAAATAAATAGGGAGAGAGGGGGAGGCGGATAGAAGATGGATAGAGGAGAGGATAGGTGGAGAGGAGGCAGACAAGTCGAAGAGGCGGGGATGGAGCCAGTAAAGGTGAGTGTAGGTAGGATGGAGCCAGTAAAGGTGAGTGTAGCTAGTGGGGTAGGGAGGAGATAGGTCAGTCCAGGGAGGACGGACAGGTCAAGGGGGCGGGATGATGTTAGTAGATAGGAGATGGGGGTGTGGCTTGAGGTGAAAGGAAAAACAGGTTAGGGAGGTGGAGATGAAGTAGATAGGTGATGGGGGTGTGGCTTGAGAGTAGATAGGCCTCTTCGACTTGTCTGCCTCTTCTCCACCTATCCACTCCTCTATCCATCCTCTATCTGCCTCCCCCTCTCTCCCTATTTATTTCAGAACCCTCTTCCCCTCCCCCATTTCTGATGAAGGGTTTAGGCCCGAAACGTCAAGTTTTCCTGCTCCTATGATGCTGCTTGACCTGCTGTGTTCATCCAGCCCCACGCCTTGTTATCTCGGATTCTCCAGCATCTGCAGTACCTTTTGTCCCTTCTAGCACCAGAGCAGTTCAAGGTCGGCCTCACAGAAGTCAGCAGTCTCCCACTGGCATAGCACAAACAGCAACAGCAGGACAAACAAAGGTTCAAAGGAACACCAGGAACTTGGGAAGCACTGAGGGTCAGAGGGAGTCAATAAATATCGAGCTGGAAAAACACAGCCGGTCAGACAACATCCGTGGAGCAGGAAAGTCAACATTTTGGGCTATAACCCTTTGCCGGGACTGGGGAGGGGGAGGGGTTCCCCAAAATAAATAGAGGGAGAGGAGTTTAGGGGAAATGGAGATAGGTGTATGCAGGTAGGGGGTTATTGTGCTGGGTCAGTGGAAAGGATGGAGCGGATAGGTGAGTAGAGAGATGGACAGGTTGGAGGCGGAGAGATTTTGAAGCTGGTGAAGTCAATATTCAGGCCATTGGGCTGTAAGCTCCCAAGGCAAAATATCAGATGTTGTTCCTCCAGTTTACATTTGGCCTCACTCTGACAGTGGAGGAGGCCAAGGATGGACATGTCACTAGGGGAGTGAGAGGGGGCGTTAAAGTGGACAGCAACCGGAATCAACCACTGATCAATGACAATAACCTGCATCCATATGTCTCCACCTCACTTACCCTGTCCCCAGCCCACCTCCTCCCTCTATTTATTTCTGGGCTCCCCTCCCCCTCCACAGTTCTGACGATGGGTTTCGGCCTGAAACATTGACTTCCCTGCTCCTCGGATTCTGTCTGAGTGACTGTGCTTTTCCTACTCCTCATTCATCGACTCTAGCTTCCAGCACCTGCAGTCCTAACTGTCTCCAAGGATCAGAGGGACCATGTTGAGCATGTTTACCAGTCCCTTAAGGCAGTAGGTAAGGTAGATAAAGTGGTCAAGGAGGCATATGTGAAATGTGTCTTTATTAGCTGAGGCATAGAGTTTGGGTGCAGGAACGTGATGCTGGAGCCATACAAAACATTGGTAAGGCCGTACCTAGACTATTGTGTGCAGTTCTGGAATCCACGTTATAGCAGGGAAGTGGCTGCACTGGAGAGGGCGCAGAGGAGATTTACCAGGTTGCTGCCTGGGCTGGAGAGTTTTAGTTAGGAAGAGAGGTTGGATAGGCTGGAGTTGTTTTCCTTGGAGCAGAGCAGACTGCAAGGGGGAACATGATTGAGATGTATAGAATTACGAGGGTGAATAGACAGAGTGAACAGAAAGAGACATTTCCCCTTGATGGAGAGATCGAAGTCTTGGACATGGATTTAAGGTAACAGGCAGGTGGTTTAAAAGGTATGTGAGAGAATACCTTTTTCAGCCAGAGGGTGGTGGGAATCTGGAACTCATTGCCTGTGAAAGTGGTAGAGGCAGAAATCCTCATAACATTTAGGAAATATTTAGGTGTGCATTTGTGATACCAGGGCATACTATGGGCCAAGTGCTGGAAAAAGGCATCAGAATCGTTAGGAGATTCTTTTTGACTGATGTAAGCTCGATGAGCAGCATGGCTTTTTCTGTGCTGTAGGTCTCTATAACTCTACGAGTACACATGGAAGATAAACGTTACAGGAATGCACTAAGTGTGGTTAGTTGGTGCCTGTATTATTACTAAATGATTTTATTTGATCTTGAATGTTGTGCTGGTTTTTATTTCAGAATTGGGACCAAATAAACATTGTGAAGGTAAACAATCCAGTATGAAATTCTTGGCAAATGGGTAATTGTGGTTGTGTTTATGTTGACTAAGGCAACTGAGTTAAGAAGGGGGTGCTGTACAGTCATATAGTCATTTGGAATGGAATTTGACCCTTAGGTCCAACAAGCCCATGCTGAACATTATCCCAAACTAAATTAATCTCACCCGCCTGCTCCTGGCCCACATGTCTCCAAGCCTTTCCTATTCATCTACTTATTCAAGCATCTTTTAAACATTGTAACTGTGCCCACATCTATCACTTCCTCAGGGAGTTCATTCCACAAGTAAACCAACCTCTGTGTTAAAAATTTGCCCCTCAAGTCTTCTTTAAATCTCTCTCACCTTAAAAATATGCCCCCTTGTCTTGAAATCCCCCATCCTAGAGAAAGGACACCTACCATTATCGCCATCAATACCCCTTATGATTTTATAAACCCTATAAGGCCACCTCTCACTCTTGTTTTCCCTTGCTTCCTCAGCTGTGTGCCCTGTCACTGATTTTAACTGTGTCCTCATGCTGGTGAGTGTGTACAAAAGATAACCACAAACGGTCTTGTGTTACTCACTTTGCTGAGTACTGCTGGCCTCCTCCACTTAGGACTACGCAGGGGAAATGTTTTGCACCCATTGATCTTCATAGAATTCCTACAGAGTGGAAGTAAGCCATTTGGCCCATTGGGTCCACACCAACACTCAGAACAGCATCCCAACCAGACCCACCACCCTATCATATTCTTGTAACCCTGCATTTCCCATGGTTAACCTACCTAGTCTGCACATTCCTGGACACAATGGGCAATTAAGCATGGCCAATCCACCTAACCTGCATGTCTTTTGAACCGTGGGAAGAAACCAGAGCACCCGGAAGAGACCCACACAAATACGGGGACAGCATGCAAACTCCACACAGTTACCCAAGGGTGGAATTGAATCCGGGTCCCTGGCGCTGTGATGCAGCAGTGCTAACTACTGAGCTACTGTGCCACCGTGATGTCTTGAATCACCTTCTAGAATACATTTAATTTAATGTGTACAATTAATGGCGGACTGAATCAATCCATTCCCTAATTTTTACCAACAGAGAAGTATGAACGACTATTGTTATTCCCCCTGCTGCTTCTGTGTACAAAGAAATGTTTTTTTTTTCTTTATTCATTCATGGGATGAGGTCGTTGCTGGCTAGGACAGCACTTATTGTCCTTCCCTCATTGCCCAGGGGGCAGTTAAGAGTCAACCACATTGTTGTGGATCTGGAGTCATATGTAGGCCAGACCAGGTAAGGATGCAGTTTCCTTCTCTGAAGGACATTAGTGAACCAGATGGGTTTTTCCCAACAATCGACAATGGATTCACGGTCATCATTAAATTCTTAATTCCAGATATTTATTGAATTCAAATTCCATCTGCCATGGTGGGATTTGAACCCAGGTCTCCAGACCATCATCTGGGTCTTTGGATTAACAGTCCAGCGATAATACCACTTGGCCATCACCTCCCTGTAATATACTCATAATTACAGATTTTGACATGAATTGAAATAAAAATATTGGGAATGCTAGCACCATTGTATTATCTCAAAGTCTTCTTATAAAATCCCTTACAAGGTAAGGGGAACACCCATCCATCTGAGAACTCCTTTGAATGCAGAGATTGCAAAAGTGAGGACATTTTGCACCCAGCATTGTTCAGAATGTATGATTAATAGCTGGACTAGTACAGGGTTAAAAAAGTTAATGAATGCTGTAGTTTAAGAGGCAGTCTCTTCTGTTCCTTGGGGTAGTGAGCATGGAGGTCGGAGGGGCCCTTGGGGATGGTGAAAGGTACACAAATCCCACTGCTTTCTCACCTTCACCAGAACTAAGTTCAATCTTCCATGGATGGCCCAAAGAGGAGGCCATAGATGGTGCTCTAAGTGCCCCTGCAGAGTCCCAGCATCACAGAGGACAGAGGATGGCCCACCAAATCATCAATGCCTGAAATATAGACACAGAAAAAAAATAGGAGCAAGAGTAGGCCTTTCAGCCCTTCAAGCCTGTTCTTCCATTCAATCTGATCATGGTTGATCATAAAACTCAGTACCCTATTCCTGTTTGCTCCCCATACTTTTCAATCCCCTTACCTCTAAGACCTTCTTGAAAACATTCAATGCTTTGGCTTTGACCATTTTCTGTGACAGAGAATTCCACAGGCCCAAGATTTTCTAGGTGAAGAAATTTTTCCTCACCTTAGTCTTATAGAGCTTACCCTGTATCCTTGGAATGTGGCCCCTGCTTCTGGACTCCCCCATCACTTGAAACATCTTCTGTGTATTTGCCCAAACTAACCCTGTTAGAATTTTATAGGTTCCGATGAGATACCCCATTTTTCTAAACTCCATTCGATATAGTATTAACAGATCCATTCTCTCTTCATACTCCTGATCAAGGGTCTAAACATTGGACAGGGTGTACCTTGTGGAAGCCACCTCCATACCCTTGCTTCTATCTCCTGTCCTCCTCTCCTTGCAGCCCAGTACCCAACAGAACACCTCCACCCTTGCCCACAAGACAAACCTTTGTCTCAAGTCCTCTGTGCTGCTGGGACTCTGCAGGGGCACTTAGAGCACCATCCATGGCCTCCTCTTTGGTGCTATTACACATGAGCTGCTAACTGTTAATTGGCAGGCAACACTTGCTGGCCAGGTCTTAATCCTGATGTCAGGTTTCTGATGGTCTAACCAAAACTTAATTGACATTTGGTTCAATGGGCCTTCCCTGGGAGAGGCAGCCTCGTTCTTGACAGAGCTGGCATGGGTGAGATTCTTGATGCCTCAACAAAATTGTGACCCTCTGAATAAAGTCATGAAAAGGCAGAAAGGACACTTCAGTTAATAGCTTTAATCATGATATAAAATATGAATTTATTTTGTTTTTGTCCTTAAACCTCATAACAAAAATTTAAAAATAAGAAAAATTGGCACTTGTAATTAAAGATAATTATCATTTGTTCTTTACTGTGCTACCTAGTGATGAAAGCATGGAACTACAGTTACTGACTCAAATGAATAACTCTTTTTAAAACTTGCAAAAACAGATGTCACCATTTGTGAAATTTCTGTAAATTTGTCTTTTCTGTTATTGGCATAACTTGTTTTTTAAGTCAAATTCCACATTCTTATAAATGCTGTGGTTAAAGCAGTTTACAGCATACTTTGTACGTATCATTCACTATGAAAAGTTGGTGCAGTGGGTGGATTTAACAACTGAGGGAAAATTAAGCCCTTCCAATTTAGTGTCTTGAGCTAAAATTTCTGCAAATTGTAAAATGGCCTGTCTAACAGAAACTGAAATATTCGCAAGCATCTGAGTAATTTTAATTATTTCACTTGTTTAGTCTAAATTACATGAGCTAAACAAAAATTAAAAAGACAGGAAAAACACAAATGTTGATTCGGCAACAATGGAGAATCTGGTCTGCCTGATTAACAATCGGAAGGGGAGGATGAAAATTTCTCCTTATGTATGTCGCCAACTAATGGATGTTAAATGTGTTCTGGGCATCCAAATTTCATTTTTGCTAACATGCAAATGACTCATGTGCTGTTACGTTTTTTTCTTAGGGGGGAACATCATTATTCACATATAATTGTTTCAATATGCCCGAGTGTTAAAAAAAGTCCCAGATGCTACAGATTTTGAAACGTATCCAGTTCTAATGCTCGTCTTCAATTGATACGTATTCAGATTTGCACTTGGATTCAATTGTGCTGAACTGAGCAGAACAACAACAGCTTCAGTGCAAGTTAAATCAGTTAGCACAAATCCAGCTCTAGGAAGCAATCTAACACATACTTCTTGCATGCTATGTGTTCGTAATGCTGACAAAATAGTTAACAAGTCTGTTTTTTTTAAACTAATATCAAATTATTTACTGCTGTTTGGAAGCTGGTTACATGTTTAAATACGGAAGAGTGGACAATCCACCCTAGTATGGGAATGCTGTGGGGGCCAGCAATAACCATAACAATGACCAACTTACATCTCGCTGCACAGCTCACCTGTGTAAATCCAGCATTTCAATATAGCAACGTTGAAAAGGGTGTGAATAATTTTGAGTACATATGTTAAAATGAAAGTGTAAACAAATACATAAGTGAAAGAAGTAATAATATAGCAATTAACTGCAATATATTGAGATTGTTTTGATTATTATTCATTTATATTTTACTTCTGCAAAATGTAATGTATATATATATATAGATGTTTCAATCCTTTGAATGAGATTTAAAAACGGGATAATTCTTTTTGCGAAAGTCCATTATAGCAGGCAGAAGCAGACACTAATCTAAAACATCTGGAAGTTAAACATTTCTTTCATTTCAAGTCCTAGTTATTTGTACTGCCAGCTCAGTTATCCAAATGCCACGTATGTCTCTTAGCATCAGTAGAAATTGTCTCCAAGATTTACACACAAACCAAAGGATTTAAGCATAGAGTGGTTTTATGTTTTGCACCAATTAATTAAAATTAGTATAGATTAAAATGGGCCACATTTTGCAGCACCATAAAGAAATTTTCATTTTGTACTAATGTGACTCATTCATTGTAGCTTGAAAATGATGGAACATGACTTGCACTGAAGGGGAGTATAATCTTATAGCTTCACTTTGACTGCAGTGTTACGACCACCATTACAAAGAGACTTTTACAGGAGAGAGTTTTTTTTGCTTAATGTGCTCAGCAAAGCAGATCAGAAACATATAAAGGAATTTATGTGAGAATGTCATCATACATCTTTGTTGCCATGCTTCACAGCTTCTCAAACCCATGACCACTTCCATCTGGAAGGACAAGAGCAATAGACACATGGGAACATCAGGGTCTGCGTTTTCCCCTCCAAGCCTCACTGCAATCTGACTTGCAACTATATTGTCAATGTTTCATTATTGCTGGGCCAAGTCCTAAAATTTCCTCCTCAACAGTATTGCGAAGGTACCCAAACGAGATGGACTATGGTGGTGCCAGAATGTACTTCACCACCACCTTCTCAAGAATCAATTAGTGATGGGAAATATATGTTGATCCAGACAATAAAGCCCACTTCATGTGATTTCTTTTCTATTACCTCATGGGATGTGCATTTATTGCCCATCCCTAGTCGCCCTTGAGAAGGTGGTGTTGAGCTGCTTTCTTGAACTGCTGAAGTCCACATGCTCTAGGTTGATCCACAATGCCCTTAGCAGGGGATTCCAGGATTCAGACCCAGAGACAGTGAAGGAATGGCAATATATTCTCAGGTCAAGATGGTGAGTGACTTGGAGGGGAACTTGCAGGTGGTTGTGCTCCCAAGCATTTGCTGCCCTTGCCCTTCTAGATGGAAGTGGTTGTGGATTGAGAGGTGCTGTCTAAGGCTCTTTGGTGAATTTCTCCAGTGCATCTTGCAGACATTTCACACTGCTGCTACTGAGGGTCAATGGTGGAGGGAATGGATGCTTTTGGATGTTGTGCCAATCAAGCGGGCTGCTTTGACCTGGATAGTGTCAAGCTTCTTGAGTGTTGGTGGAGCTGCACTCATCCAGGCAAGTGGGGAGTATTCCATCACACTCCTGGCTCATGCCTTGTAGATGGTAGACAGGCTTTGGGGAGTCAGGAGGTGAGTTAGTCACCACATTATTCCTAACCTCTGATCTGTTCTCATAGCCACTGTATTTATATGGACAATCCAGATCAGTTTCTAGTCAATGGTAACACCCAGAATGTTGGTAGTGGAGGATTCAGTGCTCCTGAATGTTAAATGGGCAAATGTCTCTTATTGGAAATGGCCATTGCCTGGCATTTGTGTGGCACAGATATTAATTACTATCGTTCAGCCTACACCTGGATATTATCTAGAAGTTGCTTCAATATGGCCTGCTTTAGTGTCTGAGGAGTTGTGAACAGTGATGAACATTGTGCAATCATCAGCAAGCATCCCTGCTTCTGACCTTACGATGGTGGAAAGGCCTTTGATGAAATAGCTGAAGGTGATTAGGCCTAGGACACTACCCTGAGGAACTCCTGCAAAAATGTGCTGACACTGCTCTGACTGATCTCCAACAACCACAACCGTCTTCCTATATGTCATTTATGACTCCAACTAGCAGAGAGTTTTGCCCCGATTGCCATTGATTCCAGGTTAGCCAAGGCTCCTTGGCGCCACTTTCAATAAAATATGGCCTTGACTCAAAGGCTGTCACTCTCACCTCACCTCTGGAATTTAGCTGATTTTGTCCATGCTTGAATCAAGGCTGTAATGAGATTAGGAGCTGAGTGGCACCAAAAAATGAGTTAAAGAAAACAATTAAGAAGCTTGACGTAATTTTTTTCTCTCAATTTTACATTTCAAATTAACCCTGTGCTGTTTTTGGTAAGAACTATTCAACAGGAATAACAGTAACAGATTTATACAGCATCCTATTCCAATAAAAGATTGCCAAAAAATGCATTTCGCAAGAACAGTCGTGATGACATGGTGAGGCTGGTGGTTTGCTGAGGCCAACCTGCTCGGAGAAAGGTTTGAAGAGAGTGGTGGACGTGGATCATACTTTGACCAAGACGTGGTTGGATGGTGGCCAGGAAAAGCAATCAACAAACTGTTGATGTCAGGTACCTGCTCTCACTCACATCATAAATTTGCGCTGTCTAGCTACTCAGGGAAGGCCAGGAGAATGGGAAGTGACATTTAATAAGGTGAGTTAGGACAAAAAGTGGGATGCAAGTGCATGGAACTAGGGTAGTTGTTATTCAGCAGTGAGATTCTAAACTCAAAGTTTCAAGCCAAAGCGGAAAATCGGGCAATTCTCTTGGTGTCAAAGATATGACTTTTTCACTCTCACCGTATTTTCCCAACTTCCACGTCATTACTCATGCTGCATCAGGGAGGAGAAAACTTGATTCCAAGCTTTAAGGTATCTAGTGCCATATGAGATCCAGTTATTACTGGGTTGAAACCATTCTGCCTGGTGAACAATGTGCTCTAATCCAGGACTGGGTCAAGTCTACGGTCTAGCAATCGGAATAAACAATGTAGAAACCTATGTCAAAGCTCAACTTTATCTATGTTTATTGTTTATACAGTAGTAGGATCCTAATATTTGTGGGGATCTGTAAAATGCACTAAGATAATTTAAATGGTGGATTTTATTGCATTAACGTTAAGACAAGCCTGGAGCTTGAAATCTAAATAAATCCTCTCGTCATGGTATTTTCTGAAAAACAGGTGAAAGGATTAGGGTGTATTGCAGTCGAATTTGTGCAGAGGTCAATGATACAGATGCTATATTTTACCCCTGCAATGTCTGTATGGACTGTTGTTGTATTTGGTGGACACGGCTTTTACATGAAGTTATATATATTTAGAATTAATTTACACACTAAAATGAAACTTTTGTCCAATTGCATGGACAGGCCTTCTATATCAAAAGATAATAGGGGGCTAACAATTGAACTTCAAAATCCTTTGTAAAAGTGGCTTTATCCTTATTATGGGCCAACAAGTAAGTTTTCACACATCAAAACCACCTCATGTGGGCAACCGTGATGTAAGATGAGATGATGTAAGTCCTTCACATCATACCACATTTGACCAAGTATAGCAGAAAGATGCTGGAGCAAAATGGGAATTAACAGGAATCTAGGGGGAAACTCTCCACTGTTGCATTTGACCGAGTGTGGCATCAGGAGCGCGAGTAAAACTGGAATCAATGGGTATCAGGGGCAAACTCTCCAATGGCTGGAGTCATGTCAGGCACACAGGAAGATGTTTGTGATTGTTGAAGTTCAGTCATCTCATCTCCAGGACATCTGTGCAGGAGTTCTTCAGGATACTGTCCTAAGCCATCTTCAGCTGCTCCATCAATGACCTTCCCTCCATCATAAGGTCAGAAGTGGGGATGTTCGCTGACGATTGCACAATGTTCAGCACCATTCACAACTCCTCAGATACTGAAGCAGTCC
The DNA here is from genome assembly GCA_024137785.1 of Ginglymostoma cirratum. Lineage (NCBI taxonomy): Eukaryota > Metazoa > Chordata > Chondrichthyes > Orectolobiformes > Ginglymostomatidae > Ginglymostoma > Ginglymostoma cirratum. The sequence continues at coordinate 38,796,140 of JAHRHZ010000013.1, forward strand.
GTGTTCAAATGCAACAATATTTAGAAATTGTGCTGACTTGGGCTGAAAACTGACAAGTAAAACTCATGCCACGCTAAAACCAGGCAATGATCATCCCCAATAAAAGACAATCTAACTACCATCCCTCAACATGCAATGGTGTTACTATCACTGAAACCCCACTATCAACATCCTGGGGGTTACCATTGACCAGAAACTAGACTGAACTGGCTATATAAATACAGTGGCTATGAGAGCAGGTCAGAGGTTAGAAACACAGTGGTGACTAGCTCACCTCCTGACTCCCCAAATCTTTTCCATCATCTACAATGCATGAGTCAGGATGGAATACTCCCAACTTGCCTGGTGGAGTGCAGCTCCAACAACACTCAAGAAGCTTGACACCATCCAGGACAATCCAACTCCTGGATGTAGTGCCAATTAAGATCACTTAATTGGCACTACATCTCCAAACATCTGTTCCCTCCACCATTAATACTCAGTAGCAGCATTATATAATATCTGTAAGATGCACTGCAGAAATTCACTACGGCTCCTTAGACAGCACCTTCCACATCCACAACCACTTCCACCTCGAAGGACAAGGGCAACAGATACTTTGGAACACTACCACTTTCAAATTTCCCTCCAAGCCACTTACCATCCTAGTTGGAAATATATCGCCATTCATTCACTGTTGCCGGGTCAAAATCCTGTAATTCCCTCCATAATTTGTGGATCCACCTCTGGGACATGAATAATAGTGGTTCAAGAAGACAACTCACCACCACCTTCTCAAGGACAGCTAGGAATGAGCAATAAATGCTGGCTCAGCAAGAGAGACCTTGATTTAGAAAGAAAATTGCTTTTTTTTTGCATAAAAAAGACATATCCAGAAATATGGAGTACCGTCAAGAGAAAGGACTCTTCTTCTCTTTAGAAGTTACGCCTATATGTGCAAAAAATGCCCAGCCCAGACAGAAAACTGACTGCAAACAAATCTGTTGAAAATATGAAAATCTGCTCTACTACAGTTGACAGGAGAACTACCAGTTCAACATATCATTTCTTCATCAAAGAATGACAGTTTATTTTCTTTTATTGTACCTCTCCTCATCCTGCATATCATTCTATTTGTTTGTATGCGAGTGTGTGTGCGCATGAGTATTTCACAGAATTTGGGATGTGTTTTTAACTTAGTGATGTCTTACTGATACTTTTTCCATTTGAATGTTTTCTACATCCTTACACAAAGTAAAGAAAATGCTGGCTCAATCATTAAATGTCAGACATACACTCCATACAGTGCAATTAAATGGTGGAAAACTATGACAAAGTACAGGGGGTTAAATGTAAGTTTTGCTGGGATGAGAATTAAAGTGAACCTAATTGTATGTTTTAAAGGTAGCACATGATATTACTTGGTGCCATGTTGTTGGAAAGCCTAACTGAACCGTGAAAAATGCTAAGAATATTTGGAATATAGCCACAAGTATTCGTTTTGCTAGAATTATTAATGAATTGCAGAGATAGCACAATCAACACCTCAGAGTGTGTAATTACACAAGTAGTGCTAAGTAGTAATCCCATTAATAACTCTTACAGCCTCACGCAACAGAAGCACATCATTCAGTATAAGATACATGAGTAGAAGTCAGCCATTCAGCCCATCAAATCTGTTCTGCTACTCAATAAGACTGTGGCTGATCTGATAATCTTCAACTTCACTTTTCCATAACCCCTGATTCCTTTACTGATTGTAAGTATGTTTTGATTAAACTTACCAAACAACCTCTCCAGCTGTCTACAGTAAAGAATTCCACAAATTCACTACCTTCTCAGAGAAGAAAATTTTCATCTCTGTTTTAAAAGGGTAAATCCTTATTCTGGAAGTAAAACCACAACACCATAAGAAATAGGAACAGGAGTTCCTGTTCCTGAAGTAGAGTCCCGACACGAAATGTCAACTTTCCTGCTCCTCTGATGCTGCCTGGTCTGCTGTGTTCCTTCAGCTCCACACTGTGTTATCTCTGACTCCGGCATCTGCAGTTCTTGTTATCTCACAGGAACAGGAGTAGGCTACTTAGCTCATTGAGCCTGCTCTACCATTCAATAGGATCACAGTTGATCCAGCATTCTGCATGTCCACTTTCCTGCCCTTTTTCCCAAAACCCTTGACTTTTTCTCAGCCTTAAATATACGCAAGGACTCTGTGCCTACAGCTCCCTGTGGCAAAGAATTTCAAAGACTAACAACCCACTGAGAGAAGAAACTCATTCTCATCTCAGAAATGGAATCCTTTTATTCTGAGACTGTGCCCTCTGGTCCTAGATTCTCTGACAAGGAGGAACAATCTTCCCATAATTAATCAATCAAGTCCAAAAGACCATAAGACATAGGAGCAGAAAATAGTCCATTTGGCCCATCGGGTCTGCTCTGCCATTCAATCATGGCTGATATATTTCCCCATCTCATTCTCCCGCCCTGTCCCTGTAACCCTTGAACCCCTTACTAATCAAGAACCTATTTATCTCTGTCTTAAATACACTTAATGACTTGGCCTCCACAGCCCATTGCAGCAATTAGTTCCATAGACTAACCAATCTCTGGCCTAAGAAATTCCTCCTCATCTCAGTGTCCCCCAATAATCCCCAAAGTCCCCCAAGAATTTTGTATGATTCAATAGGTTGTCCTTTATTCTTCTAAACTCCAATGAGTAAGCTGAGGGGTGACCTTATCGAAGTTTATAAAATAATGAGGGGCGTGGATAGGGTGAATAGATAAGATCTTTTGCCCAGAGTAAGGGAGTCCAAAACTAGAGGGAATAGGCTTAAGGTTCCAGTACAAAGATTTAAAACAGATCTAAGGGGCAACCTTTTCACACAGAGGGTGGCGTGTGTATGGAATGAGCTGCCAGAGGAAGTTGTGGAGGCTGGTACAATTATAACATTTAAAAGTCATCTCAATGGGTACATGAATAGGATGGGTTTAGAAGGACAAGGGCCAAATGATGGCAAATATAACTAGATTAATTTAGGATATCTGGTTGTCATGGACGAGTTGGACCAAAGGGTCCGTTTCCATGCTGTACATCTCTATGACCGTATGACTGATGAGTGTGGGCCCGACTTACTTAACCTCTGTTCATAAGATAGTCCTTCCATACCCCATATCAGCCAAGTGAACTTTCACTGCACTACCTCTAATGTTAGTACATGTTTCTTTACGTAAGGAGCACAAAATCTTTCACAGTATTCCATCTGTGGTCTGACTAGTACCTTGTGTAGTCTTAGCAAGACCTCCATATTTTTATGCACCATTCATTCGAAATAAAGGCCAAAATTCATTTGCCTTCCCAATGTCCTGCTGAACATGTATGCTATATATCTTTTTTTGATTCATGTATTAGGACGCACACATCTCTGCTTTCTGTAATTTTTCTTCATTTAAATAATATTCAGTTCCTCTATTCTTCCTGTGAAATTGCATAGCCTCACAATTTCCCACATTGTATTGTACCTGCCAAATTTTTGATAGGATCCATGAATCCCATGAATCTCGGAATTCCCTCTACAATAGCATTGTGGGTTTATATACAGCAGCTGGACTGCAGCAGTTCAAGAAGGCAGCTCACTGCCACCTTCTTAAGGGCAACTAGGGATGGGCAATAAATGCTGGCCAGCCATTAATATCTAGATCCCACAAATGGATTTTAAAAAGTCTATGCTTGCATGGATAAAAAGCATAGATATTGAGTAGGCTATCAATGCTTAAATAGCTACACGGAAATAGAACTTATAAGTGGTGTCATGCATGTGCTCACATTTTCAGACAATGAAATCTAAGAATGATCCTCCTGTCAACTTTAGTCATGGCTGGTTTGATCATGAATATGATTTGATGTATAACTCTGTGTATATTGACTCTTTCAACTGATCCATCCACATGGAACCTGCAGCAGATGAGACAAAGATAAGTCAACATTAAAGTAACCATCCAACTACCAATCTTACACCTGATTTTTAATTCATTAAGTAATAAACCCTGTCTTGGATCACAGCATGGTTCTTTTCAGATTCGGGTAAATACAATTAAGAGAAGGCTTGACCACAGCAGTTTGCTTAAATATGAATGTTTATTATGTAAGAATAATGACTATAACAGCAATAATAAATGATTATAGTGGTATTAATAAATGGAAAAGAAATGAGAAAAAAATGCAGCAAGTCTCATGCCTTTCTAGAAAAAGCAACAAGTCTCATGTTCTTCTGCCTGTTGGGAACCCCTCAATTGATGGTTGGTCTGGGGGCTTAGGTTCGTTCCTGGCACTGTTCATGATTCCGAGCCAAGGAGAAGTCCAGCAGCCTTGGAATGAAACTCCCTCTCTCTGAAACAGTATCAAAAACACCCAGTACAGAAAACAACAGATACAATAGACAAAACTGCTGGCTGAAATAGAAAAAGTATGGGAATGTTCACAAGACTCATCCAAGTTCAGGCAGCTTGTCCAGTATCATCAACAATTTTAGCCCTTCAACCCATCCATACAATCTATCTTCTCATGCAGTTGTCGAATATCATCATTAACTTTTAGTCCTTCGGCCCATCCTATACAAACTTAAAAGAGATATTTTAGGGTTAAACAAACTAAGATCTGATTGAGGTTCTTACCTCTTTATTCTTTGTCTCTTCTGTGATGTATTAGGACCCATTGAAGAGGATGACAGGAGTTATGGGAAAATGGAAAGCCTGCTTGTGAACTGTTCAATAAAATAAATCAGTGTCAAACTACACAAAGTCATGGAACCTACTAACTTGACAGAGGGTGACATCTTATCAGGTATTGAATGATGTGGGCCCTGGGAATAAATGTGACAATCAGACAAGCAATTCAGTGAGGCCCAGCCCAACTTTGTGAACAACTTGTGCCATCTTTTATAGTTTTCACAGTGTCACGGTGAATTGCCAATTAAAAGGGATTATTGTTTGTTAAACACTTTGTTGATGGTGCTATTAATATTCCACTTCCTATTTTATCAAAGTCACCAAACCAGTTAGATTCAGCTTGTTGCTTGCTCTTAGTGACCCCCATGTTGTATATGAACAAACTGTAGCTCACAGTGTAATCCCTGGGCCCCAGCTGCAAGCATGCCAGCATCTGCCAATTGGCACCCAGCATCTTCCAATCCTTCATGACCACCATAGTATTTTTTTGATGTATTGGCAGTGCCCTCTGGAAGCTGAGACTTGCATTGCAGGGTGCACTGGTAACTAGCATTGGAAGGCTGCAGATACTTTGTTAGTATGCACAGGCTGCATCTTGGGTAGCACTTGATCACTTAGCGCCTGCCTGGATGCTAAAGGAAAGGAAGACAAGAGTGGTTATAGCCACAGGAAGAAGAATCATACCGTAGTCTTCTGGACCAGAAACTGCAGACTCTGGGGAAGGAAGGATTACAACTGTGGAGGGCATGGCGACAGAGACCAGGTGTTGGGGGTGTTGGGTTGTGGGTGGGAGGAGTGTTGGGGGTACGGGAGGGGAGGGTAAGGCGATGGTATAGTAAAATAAGGTTGGATAGGGAATGATCAGGGAGGGTGACGGTTGTCCATAGTCAAGAGTACTCCGGCTTGATGATAAAGTCAGCACAGTCACACCAAACTTCTCACACAATTATCCTGAATTTTTCACCTTAGCCCATGTTATTCAGACCCTGATAAGATTCCACCACCTGCTATAAAATAAGCCACAGCCTCCAGGTGGGACTCAGCTAATTTTCTTACTCTAGTCATGATTGTTAGTTCACAACCTGACATTTACTTGGTGTAGATCAATTACGTTGATTGAAGTCAGTGCCTTCTTTACATTTTCACCATTTCTTACAAATTTACGATAATCACTAAACCATGTTTAGTTATAATACCAATTAAAACAAAGAACTGTAGATGCTGCAAATTTGAAGCAAAAGCAGAAATTGCTGGAGAAACTCAGCAGGCCTGGCAGCATCTGCAGAGAGAAAGCAGGGTTAATGTTTCGGGTCCAGTGACCCTTCTTCTTCAGTTATTGTATCAGTCTGCCTCCATCTAGTGACAACGTCTCAAGATCTTTCATTTCATTTAGGTTTCACATTGTATCCAATATTCAACTCCATTTCAATCCCACAGTAGGTTTCTAAACATGATTCAGAAAAGAGTTAATTTAAATTTTCTCCCAACAGATGCTGCCAGACCTGTTGAGTTTTTTCCCAGTAATTTCTGTTCTTGTTTCAGATTTCCAGCATCCACAGTATTTTGCTTTTATCTGGATATTTCTGTAAAATACTATCTTCCTAAATACTCCATTGAACCAGCTATAGTTTTTACTCTGTTCATCTTATGGAGGTAGTTAGACACCACTGTTGACAAATGTAGCCTGCAGCGAATGTCTGGGAGTGGTTAGAGAGCAAACATGGGCAACATGATACAGTCCTACTAGTTGGCCATAGGATTTGACAGGGACTAATCTGAGATCAGCCTCTGCACTCTAACTTTAAATAGGAGAGTCAAAACTGACACGATTGTTAGAATCTGCAATGGTTTATGGAGCTGTCAATCTTGTATATTTCAGTACTGTCAAGCTTTTAAAGATAAAATAGGTGTGGTTGGATTGAATAGTTTATAGACATTGCACGGTTTAAAATATAAGGTCAGCATTCTGAAGTCCTTTCCACTCAGCAAGCCAAGCTGTTTTGAATTTCATTATACCGCATGAAGTGAAATGAATCATTATAAAAGACACTGCACCCAGCATGAATTATATAGTAGGACAAAGTCTAAAATTATATAGATTGTGAGTTTTAGTGGTACTTTCTGATAGATTTATATGATTACTTTCTCTATTCATAGTAAAGATTGCTACTATTTATTGCCCAGCTCGATTTAACAAGAAATAATGCATCTGAAAATCCGATGTATGGTGCGATAAGTTGAATTTTTTCACCAAAATGTGATTTAAAAGATCAGAATGAGCCATAAAAAATGTAACTTTGACGTCATTTCGTATGTGCAGCTCAGCTTTTTAAATTCCCCATTAAAACCATAGTACCCAACATTACTGTTTTATTCAGTGCTTTACATTTTGAAGTCAGAAGTCAGATGACACCAGGTTATAGTCCAACAGGTTTATTTGAAATCTCAAGCTTTCAAAGCACTGCTCCTTCATCAGGTGAAGTGGGGGGAAGCAGACAGGCACGGAATTTATAGGCGGAGAAATAATGGTAAAATAATTCCAGCTAATTAAGTGTGTCAAAAGATAAGTACAAATCACATGAGTGGGGTGTCAACAGGTTGAGTAACAGGTTATTGCACGTGTCAGTAAGGTGATAATGCACCTTCCTATTTTTGATTTTTTGTAATTATCTCTCTGCCTTAATTAATCTGTTCACAGGTCATCCCTCACTTGCTAATCAGCTGTTGACACTTTACTCACACCATTTGACACTTCTGATCATAGACTTGTTATTCAGCCGATCGACACTCCACTCACACCATTTGTACTTATCTTTTGACACTCTTAATTACCTGGAATTGTCTTGCCATTATCTCTCTGTGTATATATTCTGTGCCTGTGAACTTCTCCACTTGACCTGACAAAGGAGCAGGGGTTCGAAAGCTTGTGATTTCAAGTAAACCTGTTGGACTATAATCTGGTATTGTGCGACTTCTGACTTTGTCCACCCCAGTCCAACACCAGCACCTCCACATCATTACATTTTGAAGATTGCAGTAAGAATTAGGCTGCTCCTGCCCTTTCATATTCATTACGTCAATAAACAGATCTCTAAAGTTGTGAACCACGTTTACTTAACAGTTCTTTACAGAAGTTATATACATTGTAATTACCCAATTTGGTTATTGCTGTTTTGATATAATTTGTGTTCTTGCAACTTTTAAATAATGTGCAAAATCTGTTTCAATTGCAATATTTTTAGCTGTATTAAATTAAACCAATTTCTTTGATGGTTAATTGGCACTGAGCCATACAATTCAGATTGAACCCCTGTCCTTTTGCTGAATTAGGTGATAAGATCTGAAACTGCAGTGCAATTCAGTCACCCTATTGTCTAGCCAGTAGCCCTGGCTAGAAAGTTGTTTTGATTGCCAGTCAGTGGGGGGCAAATTCAGGCTTACCTATGATGCCTCCTGCAACTGAGTAACATTTTGACGATAACAGTCGAGGATGATGACCATTTGGATGAGGTGCTGTCACCCACGTTTCAACATGAATCAGAGCAGAAGGGAGAATAATGGTCAAGACTGAAAGAGAAAACAAATTCCTGAGAACAAATTCATAACTGTTTGAAATAACACAGACCTCTTGTATTATCTAACACTGCTAAATATTTTCACTACATTCCTCAAATATTACAAATAGAATTTTTAAATTGTAGTGAATAACACTATGTCTAATCACTAACATTCTCTAAATAAAATGACAGAAAAATTAGAAAATAGTGCAAAGATTAAGAGGGTTTTTATTGTGGTGTTTGTACATGAACAGAGTTCAGCAAACTATTCTGAAAACATTTTGCCTGCTTTTTATTTCAACTGTGCTTGTGATGTTCATAACCTGCCTCACATCAACAGTACATGACAGAGTACAACTAATACTCTTGCGTTGAATTGCAATTATTGTTTGAACTCAGAAAGAAAAGATGATCTTAATTGAATCAGACCACTGAAGGTTCCCTTGTTTCAGCTCATCGCATCCATAGAGGAATCACAGAATTATCACAGTACAGAAGGAGGCCATCCATTGTACTTGCACACGATAGGGAAGTGAAGATACCAATGGCATATTTTAACTTATGTCACTATATGGATGAATGAAGCCAGTAATAGTTAAACAGAGAGGAGGCAGCAATGGGAAATTATTCATTCCATTAGAGAGTTTTTAAGTCACACCGTTAGGCCCACTTAAAACATAAATCTGAACCACTACATTAATCTCGTTTTGTGAACCAATGTTACCATGCATTTTATCTGCAATTATTGGCTTTTACAATGTATAATTTTCACATATGTCATGATTTTCAGAACTTATATGGTTACCATGGTTAAGAAGTGAAGAATGGGAAATGGAAAGATGCAGATCCAATCTTAGCATATCTGATGCAAAGGTAAATCCATCCAACTTTGCCAGGGACTAGAGTTCCTGCCAACTTTATCAACATTTTTATATGTTTGCTGGAAGTAGGTTCTAAGTGCAAACAGATCATTCTAATCATGAAGGAAGAGATTAAAGACAAAATGAGGACTGCAGTAAGGCTGGAGTCAACACATCATAACCCAGAATAAGCAGAGAGTCTGGCAGAATAGGCAATTAAATATTGAGAATGGGAAATCAAAAGACAAATGAATTGAATTTAAATTGTGCAATATTTGTAACAAATACTGATCTTGAAAATCCATGAAGGTTGAGTATCTGATTATCCTTGACTTTTCCCACTGATATCAGAGGAAATCCACTCGGAGATTCCTGCACCACTTGGATTCTGCTGGCGTATCTGTCACAAATATAAAGAGAGACAGCCTAGCAAATGCAACTTGGACGGATTCTCTAGAAATAAGCCAGGGATTAAGCCACACTGAATATTGTTTACTTTTATTCTATCATTCCTCAGTTGATATCAAGATTTGTCTGGTCTGACCTATGCTAGGTGCATCCCACTGATGTATGAGACCGCAATAACTCCTAAGGCCAAATATCCCCATTTCTGTTTTACCTTCCCCTCCTGATAAAGGTCATAAATTAAGGAAGTGGAGTTCCCATTTCCAACATACTAGCCATCTCACCTGCTCGATTGCAAGACCAAGACTCATAGGAATGGTGGGTAACAAAACGCAATAACTAAGAAGAGTGGTGTGTTCAAATATGTGGGATGGTTTTCGTGGTACATGAATTCTGCCGGTCGCATACACAACCATTACACTGAGCAAATTAAACGAATAATAGGTTATCTAAGACTAAAATTTTGGTAGGGTTGATTTGCAGATGTCTAACTAAGGCACACAATTCATAAACCTAGTATTCTTTTATCCCCCATAATTGTGGTGAACATTGCAGTTGCTCAGACCTATGGGTGGCCTAGCCTGACTTAAACTAGCTTCTTAATGCCAGCCTGCACCCGTTAAATGACCTGAAGTTCTGAAGGGGGTCATGAGACCCAAAACATTGACTGATTTCTCTCCATGATGCTGCCAGGCCTGCTGAGTTTCTCCAGCTATCTCTGTTTTTGCCTTTTAAAGGGGATATCTGTTCTGACTGCATTGGGTATTGAAGCTGAACCACAGATTACTTCTAACAAAGATAAAGGGTTCCAACCAAGTAGCAGACAGAAAGAGAGCTCATTAATTCTCTGATGCAGCAATGGAAGGTTCAGTCCAAGAGGTAGAAAGCAGTAGAGACGTTATATCTTCATGGAGAAGAGGATGGGAGCAGGTTCATGTCAAAGCCAATACAAAAAGTCTGGTGCTAAAGCCTATGCCAGAATTCTGCAAAAGTTTCAGTGTCACTGTGCATTAATAATATTAAACATTTTGTAAAGAAGGCTAATGTGCCTTCATAGTGGACCCTGAATCCTACAATGAGTTTCCTAGCAGTTAAGTAACTAATCAGGTGCATTGAGCTAATATGACTAGATTGTACTCATCTCAGGATGAGATCACAAGAGACTTTTTATTCAAATTCAATGATTATTTACAAGAGTACACAGAAATTCCTTGACATTGCTTCCCCTGGAGATGTGAATATGTCTTCCTCACTTACTGTAGCCTGAAATTGAAAACTTTCAAAGTAATAGCTGAAACAGTTAAAAGTCCTTTACCTTGACTAAAGGACAATTGGTGGCTCTCTTTGCAAATATGGTAACACAGTTTTGGGATAGTCATCTTAAGTTTTGATAAGTTTAAGACCTCATGTTTGAGATCGTAGTCGGGATGATGCTAGAGTCCATTATCAAGGTTTCAGCATGGATTTACAAAAGGGAAGTCATGCTTGCCAAATCTCCTGGATTTCTTCAAGGATGTAATAAATAGAGTTAATCAAGGAAGCCAGCAAATGTAGTTTATTTAGACTTTCAGAAGGCTTTCAATAAAGTCCCAAATAAAAGATTAATAAGTAAAACTGAAGTGCATGGGATTGGGACCAGCGGATTGAGACAGACAGAAAATTAATAAACAGGCAAGAGACAAAAAGTAATAATAAATGGGTTTTTTTCTGAATGGCAGGCAATGATTAGTGGGGTACCGCAGGGATTAGCACTAGGACCCCAACTATTCCCAATGTATGTTAATAACGTAGATGAGGGAATTAAAGGTAATATCTCAAAATTTGCAGATGACATAAAGCTGGGTGGAAGGGTGAGCTATAAGGAAGATGCAGCGATCTTGCAGTGTGATCTGGACAGGTTGAGTGAGTGAGCAAATGCATGGTAGATGCAGTATAATGTGGATAAATTGAGGTTATCAACTTTGGTGGCACAAATATGAAGGCAGATGATTATTTAAATGGCTGTAAATTGAGAGAGGGGAATGTTCAGTGTAAACTTGGTTGTCCTCTTGCACTAGTTGCTGAACATAAGTACACGGGTGCAACAGACAATAAGGAAGGCAAACTTTGTGTTGGCCTTCATGGTGAGATGATTCGAATACAGGAACAGGGAGGCCTCACTGCAATTACACAGGGCATTGGTGAGGTCACACCTAGAATATTACATGCAGTTTTGGTCTCCCTATCTGAGGAAGAATATTCTTGCAATAGAGGGAGTGCGGTGAAGGTTTACTGAGTTAATTCCTGGGATGGCGGGACTGACATATGAAGAGAAATTAAGTTAGTTAGCATTGTAATCAGTCTAATTTTGAAGAATGAGGGGCGTATCTCACAGAAATGCATAAAATGCTAACAGGTCTATACAGGTTAGATACAGGAAGTATGATCCTAATGGTGGAAAAGTCCAAAACCGGGGGTTTGCTTAAGGATAAGGGGTAAACCTTGTAAGGACTAAGATAAGGAATTCACAGAAAGTGGTTGAGGCCAAAAAATTACTTGTTTTCAAGAAGGAGGTTGAAATAGCTCTTGTGGTTAATGGAATCAAGGGATACAGGGGGGTGGGGAAGTGGGAGATGAGGGTAATGAGCTTGATGATCAGCCATGATCATATTGAACGGCTGAGTAAGCTGAGGCGTCGACCCCTGTGCCTATCTTCTCTGTTTCCGTGTTTCAAACCCTTCACTTTGGAAAGAGAAAAATTCGAGCAATCCAGGCCAGCAATGATTCAGACGGATTTTTACCTTGATCTTGAACCACTGCAGTCACATCTTTATATGCATCAATATCCATACCTACCTGTAAACTTTGTATTTTAGCTAATAAGTTTTTCTTTACTTCATAACATCCATCCACAATCGTGTAGTAAACTAATGTTTAACGAGTTTAAGGCTAAAACTTTGCTAAAACTTTAAATCGGATACTCAAAAAGCTATAAAGGTGCATTAATGAGGTACACAGGTTTGCAGTTCACACGTTTCTCTGTAGGTATGTCTAGTGTGGTATTGTCAGTCTTTACTCAGTCAGTGAATATATCTTCAAATGACATCCCATCTCCACCACAGATTAATATTCAAAAAAGAAATGGAAAATTTCATCACTTGCAACTTCCGTTAGGTTCTGGTGATATCAGGACTAACCTCATAGATTATTCAATTTACTACACATCCCTTACCCATTCATTGACAAACTCTAGCAATCAGGACTCGTACTTAATTTTCATAGACTACATCTCTCCCTCACATACTTGACACTGTTGCAACTGTCATACAATTGAAGGTTGGATTTTATGTACCCTTGGTGGGTGTGTTTTTGATGGATGGAAAGTTATGCTACAGGACAGCTGGCAAACTCACCACCTCGCCACACATTCCCAAACCGTGGATGAACCGGTGGGGGTGTCGCAGCAATTTTCCAGTTAGACCCCTATCATCTCAATGAGATTCAGCCCATTAGCTGAACATTATAAAATTAGAAAGGAACATTAGCATTTTGCAAGAAATTAGAGGGGCAAACTTATTTAAAACAATAACTTAAATAGAGGAAAAAGAAATATCTTATTAGTGTATTAAATTGTATGTCTTAATCATAACACAATGTAATTTTGACCAAAAGGGGTATAATTCCTTCCTGCTCAGCTGTGTCGTCTTCATCTATTTAAACACACTAGGTTGTAAAATGACAATCATTCTGAGAATTGCTTCCAATGATAAGCTATTTGTGTGATTGTTTGATTACTGTTAGACAAAATGTCATCACCTTGTCAATTGTTTCTACATAGTTACGTAATGTAACCTTCTCGGTGATTGTATGATCTTGCATTTCCTATATGGAATCATATTCAGTGGGGACTTGGAGGATAGAACCCACCTCTGACTTGCATGGTTTGCTGACTGGAACACAGAATTGCAGAGGCACCTCTTTCTCAAGTTTCTCTATTATAATAGCAATCAGCTCTTCTAGATTAAGAGGTAGAAAATAGGATTTTCACTCAATTACTAAGCAGTGATTGGTGATGGAAGTCTTTCCAATAGCAATAGGTGAGGTCTGATCAGGTTCAATTGCAAAGTCCTGCAGGAGTCAATGATCTTAAAATCTACTTATTCTGGCTGCTTCCCCAGTGTCTAGATTTTAATTGAAGAGATGGAGATATATGGAAATTTACATTTTTTCCCCCCAATCTTTCACTCGGTAGTTACTATGCCACTCCAGAATTGCAGCCTATGATGCCCGTGTAGTCTTCAGCTATATGTGTATCATAGGCTGTAACGCTGGAGCGGCATAGTAACTATCGAGTGAAAGATTGGGGAAAAAGATGTAAATTTCCATATATCTCCACCTCTTTAATTAAAATCCAGACACTGGGGAAGCAGTCATAATAAGTCAGCCACAGTCTGTCTTTTACATTTCAAATGCTGCAAATCCAAGGATAGCTGCTTGAGAACGTTGGAAAAATTCCAGAACAAACTAAAAATCCAGTGTGAGCAGCCAAAAAAAATTATATTTCATGCCTTATAAAAGCACCAAACTCTTTCTTTTCATCTCTAACTCTTCCATCTCTATGTTGCTAGCACTGTACAAAACAAAACCCAATGAAGAAACAAGATGTAAAAATAATGTGGGTTGGGTTCAGGAGTGTTTTGAATAACTATTTGGAATAAAAGTAATTAGTTTACTTTAATATGTTTTTTTAGATATGATTGTGCCTTTCCTTTTTGGTGGATGTTCACATTTTGAATTTTTGATTGATGCTGGCACTCTCAAACTTTAGAAATTGAGTATAAACTGGTGAGCGGATAGAAAGTTAATGCAAGCAAATAATCAAAATAAGAACACAGGGCTAGATGGGAAAGCAAAGTTAATTTAATGAACCAAACAGAAACAATGAATGAGAAAGCAAAAGAGAACATTTGAACAGCAAGGGCAGAAACTGAGTGAGAGAGACGGGAAGTAAATTTGTCTGAATGAGTAGAGAAAAAACAGAGTACAAGTCAACATGCAGGGCATGGAAACTATTTGTCAATTTATGTTGAGGGATAGTTTTCTATGAGGTGAAGGCGTGGTCAGGTATAGTCTGAGCTAGAAGGCTATGTGTTCAAGTTCACTCCGGAACTTGAGTAGAAAATGGCTGAAGCTGAGGAAGTGCGGCCTTCTTGAAGGTTTTATTTGTTATTCATTCATGGGATGAGAGTGTTGCTGGCTATGCAGCATTTATTGCCCATCCCTAATTGCTCAGAGGACAGTTAAGAGTCAACCACATTGCTGTGGGTCTGGAGTCACATGTAGGCCAGACCAAGTAAGGATGGCAGTTTCCTTCCCTAAAGGACATTAGTGAACCAGATGGGTTTTTCCCCTGACAATTGACAATGGATTCATGGTCATCATTAGATTCTTAATTCCAGATATTTTCTTTTTATTGAATTCAAATATCACCATCTGCCGCGGTGGGATACAAATCTGGGTCCCCAGAACGTTAACTGGGTCTCTGGATTAACAGTCCATTGATAATACCACTAGGCTCCAATCCTTGCACTCTGCTTGTATCTTTTGGTTTAAAATGATTCATTCATGGGAATGTCAGCATTAAGAGGAAATGAGAAGAGGCTGCGTGAAGAGAGACTGAGTGACCTCCCTCATGCATAAATATGCTACAATTTGTTGCTTAGGACTCCAACAGCAGCTGGGAGAAGCCTGCCTCAAAACATAAAGGACCATGGTCACCTCGACAATCACAGGCAGTTACTCTACTTTGAAGTTCTAGTTGTGGTTGCATCAGTGGACAGATTTCAATTCCATCCTCCCTTTCAGGCATTGGATGCTTTTGCAGTTAAAAGAAGAGATTAAGATCCTTCAAGATCTCTGGTGTCCTGTTATAAGCCTTATTGTCCTCCCTCTTCGAGAATCTGTTCTGCATGACACCTCTTTGTTTTTTCAGTCATTCTCAATTTCCAGAGGAAGCCATACCTGGCCACCCATATCTGGAAAATACTTGTTTCAGTATAAATGTTTACATTGACAAGGAGTAGTTCAGCGTAAGCCAGTCCACTTCCTATGTACTGTTTAAACTTTAGCTAAGTATAGAAAAGCTTCAAAAACATGTAAAATCATATTAAACGCCAGAATAAATAAACCAGCAACCAACCCTCGAGTAGTTTATCATTCCCTTTAAGGTTTCACTGGTGAACTATTTCTCATGTTAATCAGAGTACATTCCACTTAAAATAAGGCATAGGCTGGAGTTTGGCTTTTAAAATGGTAATGGTAGCCTCAAATTTGTGTTTCTCATGGATTGATTGTCATAATCTGTCTGATCTGCTAGTGTGTATGAGCAAATAAATCCCTTTATTAGAATATTGTCCTGGGCACTTGAAGGATGTGAGCATTTTGGATCTGCATTTTCAAGCCTTTGGAAGTTGCAATATCACAAAGAGTAATGTGCAGCTTAATTTCTCAACAGTCTGTTGGCACCAAGGCTACGAATCCCGGTAAGTGAATATCTCACATTGAATGAGGTGGCTGTGGCAGCCAGCACTGCATTATATTATCACCAACAAGAAAAAGCTTGTGATCTGAATGTTCACCTTTTACCTGGTGGTGTTTCCTACATGTTTCTTCTGCTAGTCTGGTCAAAATCCAAGAACACATGGTCACACTATTTGGTAGAAACCTTCATCCAATAAGAAGACTCCAGCACCAGTTTGTTTCCAATTTCTTCCCTTCTCTTCCAACCCTTCTTGCCTTTCTGTGTTTATTTTACTTTCCAATATTCAGAAAGTCTCATAACTTTACTTTCTTTGATGCAACTCCCTATAGTGTCTCCCATTGTAATTGGTAACAATCTTGCCTCAGAGTCAAAATCCAAAACCCTCTTCAGAATTTCAACACTATCTGAGAGCCTGAAAGCCTTGGGCTGTCTGTGAGATCTGAATTTCCATTTTCTGCTGAGCATTGTGCAAGTGGTCTGAAGAAAAGAACATTTTCTCAGGAAGGAATGTGGTGGTATGTGTAAACGTTACTGGAATATCTTCATTTGGTCACTTGTCTTCACAGTAAGGGAATGATTAAAAGAATAATACAAGGCCTTATAACCAATGAACAATTCAGAGATTGAGAAGGTGAAGAACATTTTGCTGCCTCCATGGGTGAAACCTTAAAGGGACCTGAATGACATTGGCTATGGCAAGAAATCTGAGAAAATCATATTAGAACTCAAGCAAGGCCATGATGATACATGAACAGAAGTAGCCCATTCAGACCATCAAGTCTGTTCTACCATTCAGTGAACCCTCTGTGATAAAGACCATGGCGCAGCAGCTTCTGAAGTTGGAACATCATGTACAGATCAAGGCTGACAGTTTCATTAGTAGCTAGACAGAGACTCAAACAAAGAGATTATGTAGAACAGTGCATATATACTCATAAACATGAGCCTTAATGTACAGTGAAATGTCAGACACATCACCACTGCACTGTCAGAAGGTCTTCTTTCTTTCCTGACCATTATATCTCAGGGCAGTGTCAGGTTCTGCAGCTGGGGTAGAGGGAGTCTGCCCTGCAGTGGGGCCCATTGGTCTTGGAGCTTTGGTTGAGTGATTTTGGGGATGTTTGTGTTGAGAGTGCCCAGACACACAACGTCTCCAAGGTGAACTCTCACAGGCCTGAGTGGGGCAGGTAAGGTGGAGGTGGAGGACCTGAACACCTCTGGAGTGTCCTGACAGGAGACTTCTTTCTCAGGGCCTGTGTGTGTTTCTTCCTTCAACTGGGTATCTCCTGGCACTGCTCTGTCTCCCTGTGAGGAAGAGACATGTAGAATAAGGTCAAAGTCCACCTGCCCATTGCTCCCATGTAACTGCCTGCTCCTGTTCCTCCCTGTGAATGTGGTGAAAGTCCTGGATTGCTGGGAACGCAGGGTCGTCTCCTACCTGGGGCTGAGCTAGTGCCTGGTTTCCAGCAGGCATCTGAATGCCAGCAGCCCGGGCATTTACTACTCAGCTACGTTAAGAGACATCACTGTAGCGTGTTTCTGGAGGAAGAGGACACCCTTCCTCTGCACCACCTTATATACCAGGACCTCCAGGTCCTTGACAGTGAATTGCAATGCCCAGTTTTCCCTTATCTGATATGTCCATGCTAAATGCCTAAAATCTTGAAGGGTACCTAAGGAATGCCAGAGCTTGTGTGGATGTGTAGTCGCATTTTAAAAATGGAACCAGTGCCAGGGATGCCAGGGATGTCTAGGATATATGGGTTGTGTCAAGTACTTCCTACTATAGTGAGCAGGTATTGGACGAGCACTGGATGAAGGTCTCGTCAGAGGGAGGTGGTAGGTAGTGAATGACACAAGCTTGGGACAAAAACACAAGCAAACTCACCGGGTTTCATGGAGAAAAGTCCTTCAGGAAACTTGACAGAATTGACTCTTAGCTAACAAATGTAAGATTTATTGCCATGTTTTTATTTTTATGTCATTGGGTTGTAACTCCGATTTGTTTCACATGGAATGTAGAGACTAAAAGTAATAGTATTAGTATAAGAGATGTGAATAAGAACTGGATTTTCATCCTCAATGTGGGGATTGGGAGTCAGGAAAATTCCCACCTTAACCCAACTGCTTCAGGAGCAAGTGTTGACAAAGATGGGATTTCCATCAGATGGGGTTGGGGGGAGGGTGGCTTGTGGGTAATGGGAATGTGCGAGTGAAGCTACCATTGAGCTAGTCAACTAGGGAAGGGGCTTGGACCCCTACCAAATAGCGAGCCGAGTTGTGTAAAAGGCACACTTCAGTGCAGTGGGGCCCTTCCTAACCATAATGAAAAATGTAAGGCCTCCTTGCCCTCATTACTCACATACTTTCCATGCCCATTTGTGCCTCCACCAATATCTCCACCCAACCCTGCGGCCCCTATTGTCTACATGTCAAGCTATGCTAACATAGTTTCCCCTCATTGCCCCTCACCCCTCTATGTCAAGCAATGGCACTTCCACCCCATTTATTCACTATGCACTGCAAAGAACCAATGAGCCCTGGAGTGATAATAGGATGTCTTTAAAACCTGCTTTAAAATCAAAGCATTTCTACTCCTTTTACTGCAGGTCAATAAAACTGCCAATCATCAGCGCCCCTTGTCAAAACTAGAAATTGCAAGCACCGGAAAAGTTGTCATCACCTGGAAATAAACATTGTGCAATTGATAGAAGAGATCAAGGAGCCAGAGCTGTCAATTGAGCATTGTTTACCCAGAGGTTCAACTTTTCCAACAGGCTAATGGATGCCTTGACTCTCAGCCAAGCCTCTTCATGCATTTTTGGCCTGTCAGCCCGCTGTGGATGGAGGATGCCCCCCTCCATTTCAACTCTTCTATCAAGACCCCTAGTGTAGTATCCAAAAACCTCAGTGCATGTTTTCCACATGTTTAGTTATTCTACAAAATATCATGTTCAGTTTTAAATGATTTAAACTATTTCTTGTGAACATAATGTAGCTGCATTTTGAGAGGTGTGGACTGTTTTTAAGTACAGGCGGTCCCCGGTTTATGAACAAGTTCTGTTCTGGAATCCGTTTGCAAGTCAATTTGTGCGCAAGTTGGAATGCAATGCAGGACAATGGAAAGCAACAGTGTTAGGACGGGAAATGTTCATATGTCAAGTCTTTAAAATTGGGATCGCATTTTTACGCATGAGCGTTCGTAAATCAGATGATCATAAATGGGGGACCTCCTGTAACCCCCCTCTGCTGTTGTGTGGAGCTGATGAAAACCTGGGTAGAGTTGGCTGTGAGCAGCATTTGCGCAATGAACGGGTGTGGGTTATTCATGTATGGCAACCTCAAACCTTTTTTCAGTAAATGAACTCACAGAATGATCTTTCCTCTTGCAATGATATAGCATCCAGCACGTGTCAATGGTGCACTGCTGTTTAACATATGTGACTTTGGAACTGTAAATTGCAACACAAGATACCATAACAAGACAAGTCTTTCCTTCTGTTCCTACCTATAGTAGGGGTTATCTGTAAAAAGGAAAAGTGTATTTTTATCTTTTACAGAACTTTTGTATTTCTGGCTAACAATTAGAAAACCTGTAAGTAAAAATAATATATTTTTAAAAAATTTCTAAAAATAACCATAGGAGAAAGAGGTTAATTTTATAAGATTACCACAGAACAAATTTAGAAAATTATAATAAATGGGTGGAATTTCCTTTCACAGAGAAAAACAGCAGTTAAAATAATGAGCCATTTCAGGATGTGGTGCAGTGGCAGAGCAGACATTTAGATTTTACTTTTAAATTTATAATAGTATTTAACAATGAAGCGTTTTTTTAAACACTGCAGGTCATATAATAAAAATTATAATTGAAACGCTTTTGTCCGTGTTTACTTGGTACTATATATATATATATACTGCAAGAATCAACATTGCATTTAGTCCATCAAGCTGATTGTGAGAACTTCAATGACATTATGAGTTCGGAAGATGGGTTGCACCTCAACAAAGCCAGTATCACTGTCCTTGTGGAACAGTTTGCTCCTGCTGTAAGAGTGGGATTAAACTAATTTGACAGGGAATGGAATATGAAAAAGATTTTAAAAATTGTAAAAAGGATATAGAAAGAAAGAATGCGTGAAAATAAAGAAACAATAAGGTATTATGTCACAACCAGGCTGAGAAGTAATGTAATAAGATTTACGTTGGGTTTACAGTGCATGTACACATATTCATTTTGTTGGAAAAAAGTCATTATCTGAATGTAGGCTTTGTTGCTCGTTTAGTGTTTACTACTTTTCCCTAATTGCCCTTGAGAAGGTGATGGTAAGCTGTCTTCTTGATGCACTGCAGTACATTTGACTTAGACCCACAATGCATTCAGGGAGAGATTGCAAGATTTTGACACAGTGACGCTGAGGAACGATGATATATTTTCAAGTCAGGATGGTAAGTTACTTGGAGGGGAGCTTGTAGGTGATGGTGTTCCTACATATCCACTGCCCTTATCCTTCCAGATTTTAGTGGTTTAGAGGATACTGTCTAAGTAACCTTGGTGAATTTCTTGCAGCGTATCCTGTAGCTAGGACACTCTGCTGCTCCTGAGTGGTGGTGCTGGAGGGAATGGATGCTTGCAGATGTGAAGCCAGTTAAATGGACTGCTTTGTCCCGAATGGCGTCAAGCTTCTTGTGAGCTGCACCATGCAGGCAAGCAGGGAGTATTCCATCATACTCCTGATTTATATCTCATAGACGAAGTACAGGCTTTGGAGAGTTAGGAGGTGAGTTACTTGCTGGGGAATTCCTAGCCCCTTACCTGCTTTTATAGCCATGGTATTTATATTCATAGAATCCCTGCAGTGTAGAGAGAGGCCATTTGGCCCACTGAGTCTTCACTGAACCTCCGTACAGCAAGCTACCCAAGTCAACCATTCACGCCCCTCTCACACCCTCACCACACTTCAATTTTCTATGCAGCTGAATATGGTAAGGGCTAGGTCACTACCCTGAGGAACTCCTGCAGGGATGTCCTGGAGCTGAGATGCCTGATCTCCACCAACCACAACCATCTATTTTCCAGGTATGACTCCAACCAACAGAGAGTTTGCCCCTTGATTCCAGATTTGTTATGGCTCTTTGGTGCCACACTCGGTCTAAGGTAGCCTTGATATCAAGGGCTGTCACTCTCAGCTCACCTCTGGAATTCAGCTGTTTTGTCCATGTTTGGACAAAGGATCTAATGAGGTGAGGAGCTGAGTGGGCCTGGTGGAACCCAGAGAGTCACCCATGTCTGCGAGGGACGACCAATGACTGACTGACTATTGCTGAGCAATAGCTGCTTGATAGCACTGTTAATCACATCCCTTCTTTACTACTAAAGATCAAGATTTGACTGATGGAGTGGTAATCAACCAGATTGGTTTTGTCCTGCTTTTTGTTGATATCATGTGGAGTAAATTGAAGTGGCTGAAGACTGCCATCTGTGTTGCTATAAAAAGGATATAGAAAGAAAGAAAACATGAAAATAAGAAACAATAAGGTATTATGTCACAACCAGGCTGAGAAGGAATATAGTAAGATTTACATTGGGTTTACAGAGATGACCAGAATGACTATCCACTTGGCACTTCTAGCCGAAGATGGTTACAAATGCTTCAGCCGTATCTTCTACACTGATGTGCAGGGCTCCTCCAGCATTGAGGATGGGATATATTTGTGAAGCCTCTTCCTCCATTGAATTGTTTATTGTCCACCATCATTCACAACTTGATATGGCAGGACTGCAGAGCATAGATCAGATCCATTTGTTGTGCATAGCTCTATCTATCACTTGCAGCTTATGCTGTCTGGCATTCAGGTAGTCCTGTTTGGTAGCTTCATCACGTTAACGCCTCATCTTTAATCATGTCTGGGGTTGCATGGTTCAGGCATGCCCTCTGGCACACTTCATTGATAAAGATTGATCCCTTGGCTTATTGCTAATGGTAGAATGGGGAATTCACATTATACATTAATAGTCTGGATGAAGGAACTAAGGGCATTGTTGCTTGGTTTGCAGATGACATTAAGCTAGGTGGAGGGACAAGTAGTGTTGAGGAAGCAGGGAGGCTGCAGAAAGACTTGGACAGGCTAGGCAATTGACAGATGGAATACAATATGGTAAAGTGTAAGGATATGCACTTTCATCAGAAGAATAGAGGTGTAGACTATTTTCGAAATGGGGAAAGGCTTCAAAAATCTGAATCACAAAGGGACTTGGGAGTTCTAGTTCAAGATTCTCTTAAGAATAATATGTAGGTTCAATTGGCAGTTCGGAAGGCAATCACAATATTAGCACTTGTTTTGAGATTAGAATACAAGAGCAGAGACGTACGCTGAGGCTGTATAAAGCTCTGGTCAGACGGTATTTGGAATATTGTGAGCAGTTTAGGGCCCTGTATCTAAAGAAGGATGTGCTGACATTGGAGGAAGTCAAGAGGAGGCTTATAAGAATGATCCCAAGAACGAAGGTTTGTCATATGAGGAATGGTTGAGGATTCAGGGTCTGTACTCAATGGAGTTTAGAAGGATGTGGCTTTGGGGGAGGGAGTGGAATCTCATTGAAATCTACAAAATACTGAAAAGCCTGGAGAGAGTGAGGATGCAGAAGATGTTTCCACTATTAGGAGAGACTAGAAACCTGGGTGCACAGCTTCAGAATGAAGGGATGACTTTGTAGAACTGCGATGATGAGGAATTTCTTTAGCCAGATGGTGGTTAATCTTAGAACTCTTTGTCACAGAGGGCTGTGGAGGTCACGTTACTGAGTGTATTTAAGACAGAGATGGATAGGTTCATGATTGGCAAAGGGATCAAGAGTGACAGGGAGGAGACAGGAGAATGGTGTGGAAAACATATCAGCAATGATTAGGAGGTGGAGTAGACCCTGATTCTGCTCCTATGTCTTGTGGTCTTATGCGCCATGAGGTTGCAGATTATGTAATAGGTTCATGCTGCCGCTGATGGCCCATGGCGCCACTAGGATGCCTAGTCTAGAGCTGCTAGGTCTGTTGACATCTGTCTCATTTAGCACAGTTAGAGTGTCGCACACTATATTAGAGCTTATCCTCATGTTATGGCGAGACATCTTCCCCATAAATACTGTGGTAGTCACCAACGTTCCCTCTGTGCTGTGCTCTGAATGTCTGCACATACCAAACTGCATGCTAATGATGCTCCCAGCATTGACTTTCAGTTTCCAAAGATGGTGTTGTGCATTCACCTCGGAGATTTGTGTAGAAGTAAAAACAGGAACATAAGTGGTCACTCTTACCACTACTGTCATTGACACATGTATCTGCAGCAGGTAGATTGGCGAGGATGAGGTCAGCTATGCTTTTCCCTCTTGTTGGTTCCTTCACTGACTGCTGCAGACCTAGTATAGCAACTCTGCCCTTTAGCAATTGACTAGCTCAGTCAGTAATGAAGTTAATAAAACTTTTGTATTTCCTTAGATGGGTTACCATTACATGTGTAACAGAGTCTTGAAAATGAAGTGTACTGTCTAATAATTTTAAAAATGTCATTAGCATGGCATGGACAAACTTCACAATTGTGACTGCTAAGCTTTTCTTAGTGATGGATGTCAAATTCCTCCACTCAGACTCATCTGTGTCCTTGCCACCCTCAGTGTTTGCTCTAAGTGTCCCTGAAGCCATGAGACTTCATGCGTATATTGAGGACGCCAAGGGCAACTCCCTCCTGACTGTATATCATTGTGCCCCAACCTCTGCTGGGTCTGTCCTACTGTTGGGACAGGACCCATCCCAGAATGGTGATGGTGGTGTCTGGGACATTATGTGTAAGATACAATGCTGTGAGAATGATTATCTTATGCTGTTGCCTAACTACTCTGTGAAAGTGGTGTCCCATTTTGGTATAACCCCCGGAGATGTTAGTGGGGAGATCTTTGCAGGGTTAACAGGGCTATGCTTCCTATCATTGTTTCCAATGTCTAGGTCGATGTCTGGTGGCTCATCCAAATTTTTTTCCTTTCTTTACACTTTGTATTTGTTTGATATGACTGAGTGACTTGCTAGGCCATTTCAGAAGGCAGTTAAGAATCAATCCACACTGCATTGTGTCTTGATTGGCCCAGAACCTGGATATATAGCTTCATACAGGGATAACAAATTTCCTTTCTTGGGCACTAGTGAACCAGATGGGTTTTTACTACACTTGACAATAGCTTCATGGTCATTACTACGTTCTTAATTCTGCATGTTTTAAAAATTCAAATTTCACCATCTGCCATGGTGTGCTTCAAACTTGAGCTCCCAGGTCATTCCCTGGCTCCCTGGATTACTAAACCAGTGGTCATCATCTCTCCAAGTGAAGTGTGGCACAAAATATTGGTGAGCTGCAGGCACAGCCATGTGGAAATATAATGACAGTGACAGTGGAGATTGGGAGGCAGGATTCATAAAAAGTCAAGACTGTGTTTTAAAATAACCCTGGAAACAAGGTAATCAAGAAAGGTAAGGAAGGAAAGAGGAGGGAAGGCAGTGTTGATTAGGGAGATGACTACAGTAATAAATAGAAAGGATTTTTTAGAAGAATCAAAGGTAGATGGGTGGAAAATTGCCAGCTCCTGAATAATGTAAGCTTTGGCGAGGAAGTTGGGAAAATTGTATGAGATTGGCAGAAAGGAACTTTGTGACTTCAAGAGCAAAATGTCAGATTTTTCAAACAAGTGTCTAATCGTAAGGCAGATTTCTCACTAGTGAGTGGTGAGAGGCCTAAACCTACGTATGAGCATGCATTAACATCTCATTATTAATTAATCTTGTTTCATTAATATGCAGTTTCCTTATCTCCCACCTGCGACATATAAACTAGACAGCAACAAAGTCAGAGTGGTTACCTGTTGACTTTAACTCATTGCTTCCTTCTCCAGTCCCCAGTCTTAGACACCAGTCACCAACATTTCAGGTTATGTTGCCTGGGCAGTGACGTGCGTACCTGCCCATAATATGTGTGCATCGGACAGGTACCACACCCTTGAGGCACATCGCTGACAGTTCTGTATTCCATGCTGCAGTTTGGACTACACTGGCACCTCTTGTTGGAATGCTACTGCAAGGACACTTTGTGTGCAGGGACAGGCACCCAGCTCACTGATGGACCAGGCTGCATCTCAGAGATCCTTGCTCATTCTTCTTGTGCTCTGTGTCATTGCTCCTACTTGGAAGCTTAGAGTATCTCTGATTTAGAGTCATAGAGTCAGTTTGCCTTGTCCCTTTGCAGTTTTTCCCCTTATCCAAACATTAAAGCCTCACATTACCATTAGGTTGCCCTGCCCTTTAGCGCAGATACAATGGCAGATACCTTGTGCTAGTTGTCTGTCAGTACATGGTGGGTATGTTGCTGTATGTCACTGTGCTATGTCAATCTCACCCCGTACCATGTGTCAGTAATTTAAGTGACATATTACATGTGCATCAACCAAACGGTCATGTCTCAAAGTCTAAAGGCAGTAGTCTTCAGTCAAGTCGAGACAGACGGCCTTCAGTCATGGGATCCCCACAAACTGTCCAGGGCAGTGTCCGCGATCAGTCCAGAGGTTTGGATATGGTCAGTCAGCTGCTTGAGGACGTCAGAGTTATCACAAAACCGGGGAGTGGGTCAAGCCTGCAGCTCCAGGGAGTCAAAGTAAGTTAGTCATGGAGCTGCACAGCTCAGTTACCTTGATGGCCAGGTTGTGTTTGCAAGTCACTGAGCCAAGCAAAGCCTGTGCTGCCATCCATATTCATATGAATGGTAAATGTGCACTGCAAATGGAAAATGGCTACAAGCACGCCCAGAGCGGGAAGAATCAGTGCTTTTCTTTTTCTGAGCATGTGGGCTCTACTTGTGAGTGATGTGAGGCCGTGCATGAGGCAATCGCATTAATCAGGCTCTTACGCAGTACAGTTTGAAGACAGTTTTAATCATATTGCCCTGCATATGAAAAGCACACATTGTCCAACTTGTAGGATACAAATCCTGATCACAAACAATCTTGAGCGTGTCATTGGTCAGTACAGATTGAAGATAGACATCTCTGAGAAGCAGAAGTAATCAGTGATGGCCTTAATTGTGACAACTGTGGGCCACAAAGCACAAAAATAACAAAGGATTTTCTAGGCTGCACAGGGGGCTGGAACAGATTTCCTGTCACCTTCAAAGGTAAGCATTGGCCAACAAGCTCGAAAATGTAATTTTGTCCTTTTTGGGTGACATAGGGGTAGAACACAATTTTTCAGTACTCATACAGCATCCACAATCTCCTCCTGTCTTTTGCAACGTGACTTGTGCTGCATTCATTAGGTCCCTATGTCAAAGTACCATGTAGAAGCATCCCATGGGCCTGTTTATCAGAGTCCTCTATGTCCCACTGTATTGACGACTATGCTAGACTATCGTTTGTGTGTGGTGCAAATGCTGACTGCTCACAACAATAATGAGCTGTTCTGTTTCTATTATTCTCCACTCAGGTTCATTAGCCCTAAGCATCACCAGACGGATTACCATAGTTATGGTTGTGGTTCATGAAGGTAAGGGCAATGA
Organism: Ginglymostoma cirratum; assembly: GCA_024137785.1. Lineage (NCBI taxonomy): Eukaryota > Metazoa > Chordata > Chondrichthyes > Orectolobiformes > Ginglymostomatidae > Ginglymostoma > Ginglymostoma cirratum. Next base: position 38,822,773 of record JAHRHZ010000013.1, read on the forward strand.
AGGAAGAGCAGATGTGTGTGCCTGGAAACCCAGGATGAGCAACAATCTTTAGCAGATGCCAAAGATCCTCCATATGAAGAGGACACAGCTAAAGGGCCCTCAGGATGTGGAGGAGATACAGGAGGTAGTCTCGTGGCTTTTCCTTCAGATGAACGAGGTACAGTGTCAGTGCAGACCGAAGATTTCCTGGAACACTGACCAAGAATTGTGTCAGCTGCTGGGTGGGATTGGTGATCTGAAGGGGTGGGTGGCCATCTAATCCCAGTAGCTGCCAAGGGTTATCTGCACTAAACTTCTATGCAACTGGCTACTTCCAAGGTTCTGGGACTTGTGTGGGATCTCATACCTCAATCCACAAATATTCCCAGAATTGTGCAGATGAAATATGTACCAGATCTCAGAGCTTTGTCTCATTGTCTCCCTGTGAGAAGGTCAGTGCTGCAGCCTGGACAGTAGGCTTTGCCAATGAGGCTGGCTTCTCCAAGATGCAGGGAATGATTGACGGTATGCACAATGCATTGAGATAACCAGAACATAATGTAATTGACTTCATCAATTAAAAAGAGTCCCACTCCATCAATGTGCATGTCATCTGCGATCATTGGCACCTTATTTTGGAAGTCTGGGCCAGATATCCATGCACATGATGCCCATATGCTTGAATACTCTCATGCTCCAGGTTGCTTTCAAGGGTTGGATGTCTTACAGGAATGGTTACTATGAGATAAGGGTTACCCTCTTTGGGTCACTGACTGCATTAAACAATGCCCTAACTGAGGCTGAGTGTTGATATAACGCAGTCCATTAGTTGACCAGTGACCAGCTTGACAGCATAGTTCCAGAGTGTAGAAGGAATGAGTCGGTTTGGGTAGATAGAGTGAGAATATTCACCAGGACTCATGGAAAGAAGTCCTTTATGAAAATTGCTAAAATTGACATGCAATCTCTGGTAAAATTTAGCCAGAATCTATCCAGCTAGAGTTAAGGCACAATAGTGGTATTAGGACCACACTGGGTACATTCTGTAGCCCATCAACTGGGAGGAAAGATGTGGAGGAGCAAATTTATGGAGAAATTGTAGAGATGTTCAGAAGCAAAGAATGATAATGAAACAGGGCTTTAATTATACTAATATAGACCTGGATAGTAATAGTGTGAAGAACAGAGAGGGGGCAAATTTCTTAGTGTGTTCAGGAGAAACGGCATCTGTGGAAAACAAGTAGTCTAGTTTGACAAACCAAGGGGCTGCATTCTTTTAATCTTTCATGGGGTGTGGGTGTCATTGACAAAGCCATGATTTGTTGCCATCCCTAGTTGCCCTTGAACTGAGTGGCTTCCTTGGTCCATTTGAGAGGACAGTTAGGAATCAACCACACAGCTGCAGGTCTGGACTCACAATTAGGCCAAACCGGGTAAGGATGGCAGAGTTCCTTCTCTAAGGGATATGGGTTTTCTGACAAACAATTATAGCTTCATGGCCATCATTAGTGAGACTAGCTTTCAATTCCACATATCCTAATTGTATTTAAAATCTTTCACTTGCTGCGATGGGTTTTGAACCTCAGGGCATGGGGCACATCCTCAGAGCAGTAGTCTGAGTTACTAGTCCAATGACATTGCCACTGCATCACCTTCTCCCCATATTATGCTATAGTTTAGAACTTTGCTCTATAATCTTTGAAGAAAGAAAAACTTTTTTCCAGATTTTCTGTCAGAAGATTAGCATGTAAAAACCAGGAGCAAGAGTAGGCCATCTGGCCCCTCGAGCCTGCTTCGCCATTCAGTAAGATCATGGCTGATCTTTTTGTGGCCTCAGCTCCACTTACACACCCTCTCACCATAACCCTTAATTCCTTTACTGTTCAAAAAAAATCTATCTTAGCTTTAAAAACATTCAATGAGGAAGACTCAACTACTTCACTGGGCAGGGAATTCAACAGATTCGCAACCCTTTGGGTGAAGAAATTCCTCATCTATCCAGTCGTCAATCTGCTCCCCCTAATTTTGAGGCTATGCCCGCTTGTTCTAGTTTCACCTGCCAGTGGAAACATTCCCCCTGCTTCTATCTTATCTATTCCCTTCATAATTATATATGTTTCTATAAGATTCTCCCCAGATTCTTCTAAATTCTAATGAATATAATCCCAGTATACTCGGTCTCTCCTCGTAAGCCTCGTTAACTCCAGAATCAACTTAATGAATGACCTCTGTACCCCCTCCAGTGCCAGTCCATCCTTTCTCAAGTAAGGAGAAAAAAACTGCACACAGTACTCCAAGTGTGGCCTCACCAGCACCCTATACAGCTGTAAAATAATCTCACTGCTATTAAATTCAATCCTTCTAGCAATGAAGGACAACATTCCATTTGCCTTCTTAATTACCTGCTGCACCTCCAAACCAACCTTCAGTGATTCATGTTCAAGGACACCCAGGTCCCTCTGCACAGCAGTTTGCTGCAACTTTTTACTGTTCAAATAATGGTCCTTTTTCCCGTTATTCCTACCAAAATGGATGACTCCCCATCTGTACTCCATTGTCCAGACCTTTTCCCACTCACATAAACTATCTATATCCGTCTGCAAACTTCCAGAGTCCTCTGCATACTTTGGTCTATAAAGGTGGGTTGGGTACTTGTAAATATTAATCATGGATGGTAAACTGTATAAAATCAGGTTTGAATTTCATTGCTCCTTCTTATTGTTTCTCCCAAAGTTGTTGTCTGTTCACTGAAGGATGGTTTCGAAGACAACCATGACAATCCAGTGGCTTTGTAACCAGGCATCATAACCAATCTAAATCAATGCTGTCCCTACTCAGCACTAGCAAATACATACCTCCAACAGGAAGAGATATGAAAACTGTTGACCCAATAGAATTACACTTCCTTAAGTTAATGTTATTGGCCTTTTTTGCAGCAGCCTTTCTCCCTCTCCAACTGAGATCATAGATTCAGGAAAGACAAAGGATTGAACCTGGGGCCTTCCTGACTATTCATTATAATCACAACTATTTTCTCTTTTTCCTCCCTTTTCTAAGTTGTGATAGATTCTCATACCCTCTTATGCCTCAAAACATTAGATATCAACTTAATTTTCAGCTTACCTTGATTTGTTAAAGCACAGTAATCAAGTTAGACAATTTCATTTTTAATAAAGTGGGTTTTCTCATTGCAAACCAATTTGCCATGTCTCATCACTCCCAAGTGACAGGAGGAGATCTATCTCCAAAATAAAGGGGCATGCACTCAGTGTTTTTGTGCTAAGTCCATTTGAAATATTCTTATCGGTAAGTTTCAGCCCTTCCATCTTTCGCTTAACAAAAATGGCACCATGGTTTGAGAAACATATTTGCCTTGGAAATGAGTTCATCAAACAGGCCAAATCAAGACCCATATTCAGTTAATTCTCTGCTGGTACTAATAAATTCCATATGTTGACTGTGTTTCAGTTAGGTAACTATTTCCATAAAGGCTATAATTTCCTTCAGTTGTTGGCAGATCATGAAAACAGCATTCCCAGTCCTTTCTCATTACTGTTTGGCATGTATATAGAGTCAAATTCCTACATAGGCCCCTATAAAATATTTAACTTAACTATCTCAGCGCTGTATTCAAGTCTTGAGGCATTATTTACAAATTTCTTTGAATTCATGTCTCTGCAGCTCAGAATTTAGTTTTAAATAGAAGTATCCCCGCAAAATCAATTGCTGTTTCAGCTACAGTATGATTGATGTGAAGTAATTTGACATGATATAATTAAAAGCCACTTATTTAATGCGCATCAACTTCCTCAAAGTCGGCACATAACCTTAGGGCAAATAGGATTGACTCGGTTCTGGCATCTATTGAGTTAATAATGCTGACCATTTTCAAATATCTTTGAGGCACTATACAAACCAATCGAAACTCAATTTATTTCACCACCCAGAGAAGAAGAGCAGCAACCACAGAGAAATGGACCAATCAAATCATGTGCAACATTGCTCTTAAACTAGTTGTGGTAGAAATCGTTGAGTTTTGATTTCACAGAAAAAATGTTCAGATTCTGGAAATTTCTAATCCCAAGTGGTTGGGATCGTGTGCAAAGCTAGCAAGAAGTATACATTTCTAGGTAGCCTTTCTGAACCAATCCAGGGCTGGCATCAGTATCCATCCGCTACATATGTGCAGTTTGGTTTCATCCCACATTCCTGGGGCAGGGATATTAGCAGAATCTCATACATTTTGTCAGTCAACAACTCCTCCTTATGTGGTGATGAGGCCTTTTTGAAGGCAGTGTTTTCACAATGGTACTGTACCACAGTTTAACAGGGCCATCTCTACTGGCAAACTGTTTTCTGTATATTTTATTGGCTCCAATTCCACCAGGATCACATGCTAGTGTATGTGACACAAGGGTTCACAATACTGCAATTAAAGGAGCTGGAATTGATAGAAACTACCAAGTCAGATTTCTTCAGTATATCCACCCAGTAAAGAATGTGTATGCCCAACCTCCAGCAGAATTTTAGAATCCACAAAAGGCAGGTTTTTACAGTTTGCCAGGGCTGCCTCTTGACTCCCTTATCAGTGGGAGGAGGTGGTGTTCGTGCATGGTATTGTCACTGCACTAGTAATCCAGAGATCCAAGTAAAATTCTGGGGACCAGGGTTCGTCTCTTACCGTGGCAGCTGGTGGAATTTGAATTCAATAAAAATGTGAAATTAATAATCAGCGGATGACCATGAAACCATTATCAACTGTCAGGGAAAGAAACAAATGGTTCACTAATTCCCATTAGGGAAGGAAACTGATGTCCTTGCTTGGTCTGGCTCACATGTGACTCCAGACCCATAGTAAAGTGGTTGACTCTCAGCTGCCTTCTCAGCACTTAGGGATGGGTAATAAATGTTGGCTTAGCCAGAGACACCCATTAATGAATAACTACTCTCTAACAACGTGAGTTTTTGTCGAGGTTTGTCCCAAAGCAGCTCCGTGATGCAGGACTCTGTGCTCTATGGTCTGTTCCCTGGGACGCAAACTGAGACAAACATTGACTGCACCTGGAGGACCATGAACTCTGTGAAAGACGCTCTTTGATCTGCCTGAAATTTGTTGGTCTCCCAGGGCAAGGAGTGGCCTCGTCCAAGTGACACATTCCAAGGTCCAGGACTACATGCTGAGGGACACACGAAAGCTTAGGGCAGCCATCGTCAAGGCGCAATGAGGAAAGACCACGGTTGGAGGTATTCCTGATGAAGCTCAGTTATTGGACCCTCCTGGTACCTCAAAGTGTATAAATGTGGTCTGGTTCAAGTAGGGGAGGTCTTTGGTTTCTTTGGATACAGTCAAATTCCACTGTTTGTTTGTTTCCTTGATAGGCTACTGTCCAGAACTGAACTGAGTTTGTGACGAAATACATAAAGATATTTTTATGAATAAAGTATATTTTGAAATAAAATAAACTCTCTTACCAAGTGAGCAAAATGCTCTTGCCCCAGCCTATTGACCTGCAGCCAATTAATTGACTCAGGGACAGATTTCTGCTCCCTCTGAGCTGCTGGCTAATCAAATCACTGAGATCTCTTGCATCCCAGCAGTGCCACCAATGGGCAATGGTTATTGCTGGGACTGCAGCAGGTTAAAACAGAGATTGTCTTTGGAACTGATCCCGGCCATACGTTAGGAGGGGTGGGGAGCATGGTTATTGGTGAGATGTGGGGCCAGCATAGGCAGGTTAGAGTGAGGGAAGAGGAAGTCTGGGGGTGGGCATGCCTTGGTGCAAGAGGGCGTTATTTCTCATACGTAGCCTGAAGAGATGGGCAAATGGACTGAGGAGTGGCAGATGGAGTTTAATTTAGATAAATGTTAGGTGCTGCATTTTCGTAAGGCAAATCAGGGCAGGACTTGTACACTTAATGGTAAGGTCTTATGGAGTGTTGCCGAATAAAGAGACCTTGGGGGTACAGGTCATTATTCCTTTCCTTGAAAGCAGAGTCACAGGTAAACAGGGTAGTGAAGAAGGTGTTTGGTATACTTGCCTTTATTGGCCGGTGCATTGAGTATAGGAGTTGGGGATCATGTTGCGGCTCTTCCCGGACCTCAGTTAGGACATTTTTGGAATGCTACATTCAATTCTGTTCTCCCTGCCACAGGAAAGATGTTGTGAAACTTGAAAGGGTTCAGGAAGATTTACAAGGATGTTGCCAGGGTTGGAGGGTTTAAACTATAGGGAGAGGCTGAATAGGCTGGGATTATCTTCCCCAGAACGTCGGAGGCTCAGGGGCGACCTTTTGGCAGTTTATAAAATCATGAGGGACACGGATAGGGTGAATAGTCAAGGTCTTTTCCCCAGGATGGGGGAGTCCAAAACTAGAGGGCGTAGGTTTAAGGTGAGAGGGGTAAGATTTAAAAGGGGCCTAAGGGACAACTTTTTCATGCAGAGGGTGGTGTGTGTAACGAATGAGCTGCCAGAGGAAATGGTGGAGACTGATACAATTACAATATTTAAAAAGGCATCTGGATGGGTATATGAATAGAAAGGGTTTTGAGGGAAATGGGTCAAATGCTGGCAAGTGGGACTAGATTAATCTAGGATATCTGGTCTGAATGGACCAGTTGAACTGAAGGGTCTGTTTCTGCTGTACACCTCTATGACTCTATGAATGGGGCTTGACAAGCATCAAATTTAGCTCTGTTACCTATCTGCTGTGGCAAATCTGCAGCAAGGTGGCAGCTGAAGAGTTCAAATTAGACCAAGCTGCATGGGCTCCAACATTTCTGTTACCACCTGTAAAATTGTTGCTATGGAGGCTGGCAACATTTTTATAGTTTTCAAAAAGTCACAAATCACAATTCAACTTATTGGCACATCTAGAATACAAACAGAACAGAGAAGTTGCAGGGGGAAATTGCTTGCTTAAATAATACTGCAAGTGTGGAGAAAAGTTTCAGCAGCACATAACAACTAAAATCCTGTGACGTGGCTAATGAAATGGGTATTCAGTTTGACTTCATAACATTCAGGTCAGCATAGAAAACATGCATGCAAATCATCTTGTCTTACCTGCTTTAGCCCTTCAAACCTTTACTTCTGCATTGAATATCAAGGAGACCTGGAGAACCACTGAACATGGGCACCTAGGGATTGAGTAAGCCGTGACTGCATGCCTACTGTCTTCATTGTCTTGCCATTTCAGTGATATTCATTCCACTTCACATTTGGGGAGTCCTGTCATTTAAAATTACTCTCAGCCTGAAAATGCATGTGAGGGTCAATAAGTGTAAAGCTCAAGTATAGCAGATCTCTTGCTCATGCCCCCATTTCTGCATGATATATCTATTTATACCTCCTATGGATCTCAAATGATCCCTATGCCTCAAAATCAATTACCTGGAGGACAATAACGTCATGATATTTGGTGTTGAGAGCTTTTGTTAGGATTGGTGTTGTTGAAGATTCAGAATGGAGCAGTTTCTCTCTCTATCTTTTCATGGAATTTCAAAGTATATTGAAGAAGTGGCACATGTCACCCATTTCTGAAGGAGGGTCGAGGCCCAAAACATCAGCTTTCCTGCTCCTCTGGTGCTGCTTGGCCTGCTGTGTTCATCCAGCTCTACACGTTGTTATCTCATGTCACCCATTGTCATTTTCATGATTTCTATACATCTTTAAACAGATGGACTTACTTAAAATGGCAGTACGTGCCTAAGTTTATTCTAAGATTTTTGGCGATATATTGGGATATTTTGTAGGCACAAGAGGGAATGTTTACTGTCAAACTCTCGTACGTTCTGCAAACCTTTGAAAAGCATTAACTTTCAAGTGAATGACAAGAGTGTGATAAGCGACACACAGGGAATTATGCTTCACATGATTGACAATAATAGGGGAGAGAAAGAAGAAATGGAAGACTGTAATTTTGTTATTCAATGTCCACTTGGTCTCTGGAAAAAAATTTTTCCCCTATATCTGTGTCTTCACCAAGACCCTCACCGATATCCACCTGCCATTACCTGTCCCAACACATCTGCTGCTCAAACCCTCATTCCTGCCTTTGTTTGCTGTTGAATTGATTACTCCAAGCATCTCCTGACTGACCTCTCATTCTTTACATTCTGTAATTTGAGATCTGTAATCTAACCCGTAAATATCTTGTGCGCCCATCAGCCCTGTTGATATGTTGGCTCCTAGTCTGGCAACTCCTTTAGTTTTAAAACGTCTTTCTTGTTTGAAAATCCCTCCATGCCTTTACCTCACACTAGCCATATGTAAAATAGGACCAGGGTCCTTGAGTCCATTTTACCATCAATATGATCATGGGCAATCCCCATCAATTCCTATATCTCTTGATTCCCAGAGAATTAAAAAAATGTATTGATCTCAGTCAAATTATGGATGACGATTGAGGATCCACAGTCCTCTGGGATGGACAGTTGGTAAAAATTCCCAATGTTCTGAATGAAGAGATTTCTCCTGGTCTGAGTTTTAATTTCCCATCCCCTACTTCTGAGACAATGGGCTGGATTTTGGGCTTCAAGCTGGGAAGTACAAGCAACATCTCATAATGTTGCATTCCCAGTTTCTACAGGGCAACACTTTCACTCAGTAGCTTTGGCTCCAGGAGTCAAATGCAGGCTGGAGTTGCAGCCTTTGCCTGGGTGGCAATGGAAGTAGGTAGAGAGATGTTGCACATTAAGGAGAGTTACCCCTATTTACTGGGATATTCATTCAGTTCTACTCATAGCTCTCCAGCCCTTGGCCCTCACCCAACATTTACTCATGTGCAGGTAAAAGCAAAGCAATAAAGGATATAGGAGCAGGACTAGGCCTTTTAACTCATCATGTTTGCTCTGCCATTCAATATCCATGGTCATATTTTTGATTTGTTGAGATACCAAATATCTGTGTATCTCAGCCTCATCCAACAGGCCTCAGGGTCGGAGAATTCCAAAGGTTCACACCCCCATGGAAATAATTTATCCTCATCTCAGTCCTAAATGATCGCTCCCCATTCCTGAGATTATGCCCTCATATCTCAGATACCCCATCATAGGAAAAAACCTTTCAGTACTTACTCTATCAATTCCTTCTAGAAACTTGTATGTCTCAATGAGATTTCCCCATCATTCTTCTAAACTCCAGAGAATATTGCACAATTTATTCACCCTGTTATGACAAAACCTTCATCTCAGGGATTAATTTGGTGAACTTTCTCAGTGGTGCCTCCAATGCATGAATGTCCTTTGTTAAATGTAATAACCAGAACTGCATTTGGTTCATTAGATGTGGTCTCACCGTATCCCTATTCATTTGTAGCAAGACTTCTTCATTCCAGTACTCCAATTCCCAAGCAATAAAGGTCAGTAGGTAATTTGTCTTCCAATTGCATACTGCACCCCTTGCTTATATTTTTCATTCTTTGTGCGAGTACCGAAAACTCTTTTAACATCCATATTTACAAATCTCAAGCCTTTTTAGAAATAATCATGCTGTTGTGGCTGTAATGAATACTGTCACATTTCCCAACATTATACTTGCCTGAAACAGGAATTGGGAAAGGAAGACAAAAGGGAAACTTATGACAGATGAATGACTATCACATGACTCACTATGTGTATTGGAGCCAAAATGTCATCTCTTTTGCCCTATGCACCAAACTCCTAACAATTGCATTTTGTGATGGGGTGTCATGATTGGGTGAGAAAATGGTATTATGGCAATGTCACTGGGCTAGTAATCCAAAGGCCCAAGCTAATGCCCTCGTGTTGTGGATTTAAAAATGACCAGGCAGCTGGTGGAATTCAAGTTCAAATCATAAAAAAATTCCAACATAAAGCTAATCTTAGTAGTGGAGACCATACTAACTACAATAGATTGTTGTAAAAATCTATTTGGTTCACTAATGCCCTTTAGGGAAAGAAATGTTATCCTTACTCAATCTCTCCTACACGTGACTCCAGCTCACTGCAATGTGGTTAATTGCTCACCTAACTGTCCCTGCAAACTATTCACTTCAAGGACAATTAAGCATAGGCAACAAATGCTGTCAATACCCATATCCTTTAAAAGAATAAAGAATAAATTAAGACTTCAGAGATAGCTTAGATGTATCAGCGAGGGATGACCCAGCCACTTTCCACTGTGGGTCAAATATTGCTGACATGGCAACCTTAAACTGAAGACAACATGGCATCACCTTGGATGAACATTAACTCGGAGAATCTTAGTTTGAACTTAGCAATAACTTGTCTGGAAAAATTAATCAAATACATACAGGAAGTTGTGCAAAACAGCACAGTGAACCAAATCGATAAATCATATAACGTATGACTGAGGGACTCTGCAAATTTAAGAATTCTGGGTTCTGTTATATACGCTCTGAAAGAGTTAATACTGAGGTGCACAGGAAGCAACATCTATGAAGAAGATATCTTATGGTCTAATGGGCAGAAAAGTTTAGGAGAATAGAGGAGTAAGAGCTAATATCTGGTCCTTCTAAAGTCCCAAAGTACCGATGGCTATCATAGTAACGTAACCTGTAACAAGATGCTAACATGCAACAAACTGCTTCCTATTAACTACAAAAGACTCTTTTAGACAGATAAGGAATTGCTTTTCCTCTATCACACTTAGCAAAGCAAACCCTGTAGTTTCTCATTCTTAAAGAGAATGATGGTAGGAACCTTCATCATGAGCAGTAGCAGGGTGAACCAAATTGCTCATTAAACAGATTTTCCCTGTTTCTTTTCCCCAAGTGTCAACTCCATCTCTATGGACCTTGGATAGTAGGAACTGCTGATGCTGGAGAATCTGAGACAACAAGGTGTAGAGCTGGATGAACACAGCAGGCCAAGCAGCATCAGAGGAGCAGGAAAGCTGATGTTTTGCGGCTAGACCCTTCTTCAGAAATGGGGGAGGGAAAGGGGATTCTGAAATAAATAGGGAGAAAGGGGGAGGCGGATAGAAGATGGATAAAGGAGAAGATAGGTGGAGAGGAGACAGACAGGTCAAGGAGGCGGTGTAGGGGCACTGCCCCCCCTCACCCCTACCTCAGACCCTAAGAAGACCTTCCACATCAAACAGATGTTCACTTGCACATCTGCTAATCTGGTATACTGTATCTGCTGTTCCCGTTGTGGCTTCCTCTACATCGGGGAAACCAAGCGGAGGCTTGGGGACCGCTTTGGGGAACACCTACACTCGGTTCGCACCAAACAATTGCACCTCCCAGTCATGAACGATTTCAACTCCCCCTCCCACTCTTTGGACAACATGTCCATCCTGGGCTTCCTGCAGTCCCACAACGATGCCACGCGAAGGTTGCAGGAACAGCATCTCATATTTCACTTGGGAACTCTGCAGCCCAATGGTATCAACATGAACTTCACAAGCTTCAAAATATCCCCTCCCCCGACTGCATTCCAAAACCAGTCCAGCTCGTACCCCCCTCCCTAACCTGTCCTCCCACCTATCCCCTCTTTCCACCTCAAGCACCCCCCCCCATCTCCTACCTGCTAGCCTCATCCCGTCTCCTTGACCTGTCCGTCCTCCCTGGACCGACCTATTCCCTCCCTAACACCCCACCTACACTCACCTTTACTGGCTCCAACTCCCTCTCCTTGACCTGTCTGTCTCTTCTCTACCTATCTTCTCCTTTATCCATCTTCCATCCACCTCCCCCTTTCTCCCTATTTATTTCAGAATCCCCTTCCCCTCCCCCATTTCTGAAGAAGGGTCTAGACCCAAAACATCAGCTTTCCTGCTCCTCTGATGCTGCTTGGCTTGCTGTGTTCCTCCAGCTCTACACCTTGTTGTCTCTATGGACCTTGAAGTCAGATATAGACCAAGCCATTTCCAGATAGATTTTCACAACAATTGACAGTGGTCGTCATGAGGCTTTTAAGTCTAGATTCTTATTGAATTTATGTTCCATTTCCTACTGAGGTGCATTTTGAATTCAGGTCTCTGGATTACGAGTTTAGTGACATTACCACTAGGCCATCACTTCTCCTGAATTTACTGTGATGTTGACAGTGCAAGATAATTATCTCATGCTCTTTACTTTCTATTCAAGATACGTAAATGGAATACTCCAGACCTTCTGAAGAAACTCTGAATGGGACAATTTGAAAAGTTTAATGAAAAAGAGCAGAAGTTTGGAATTGTATAGAGAAAGAAATCTACAACACATTACTGAGGTCAAGAGATAACGTTCTCACAAAATCACTGCCAATTGGAATGATGCAGAAAGGAAACCCAAAACAATTACTGGCTCAAATGATTGGCACTTGAAATGTAACCTTGATCAGTTAAATATTGCTCCCTTTAAAAAAAAAAACTTCTTGTCCTTTACAAACTGGACAGTAAATGAGGAGGATAGATTAATAGGTTTATTTGATCATTTGCATGTACAGGCATCATGCTGCACGATTATGCTATACTTGTTTGAGGCAGGCAGCGCACAAATTTTCTACTTCCTGATCACCAAGATAATTCCACTGCACAAAATAGCATGAAATGTACTTCTGATTGACTGCACGCTCATTGCAGGGTCGAGGTATATGCATGGCTAGCTGTTACCCTGATGCAGAAAGCCCAGGTTGCTTCAGCTTTGTGGGGAAGCGGCACACTCCAAAGCAGGTCTCTTCGGGGTCAGGACCCCTTGCGGTGAGCTGTCTATCTGCCATCTTTCATATTGAAGGTTAGCAGGCCCAGCAACTATGCTGCAGATAGAGGCAGTACATTGGAAAGATTGTCAAATTGTTATGGATTATAGAGAGTGCAGGATACAGCTTGTTTTGGAAAGCAATCTTACTTGAAAGGTTTAATTAACATCAAAAGATAGGCTGCACCTATTAGTTTATAAAAGACTGTTCTTGAAAGGAGCTAATCGATTCTATGATTTAGATCCTAAGTTCAATATTAGTTCCAGTTGGATAGTCCCAGTTAAATTTCATGTAGCTCAACGGTAATCTGTACTTAGTCTTAAGTCTAAGGTCTTAGGTCTTAGTCTTATGTCACACAACAGATAATCACGTATTGTAACTAGCTATTAAGCAAGATGTAATAGACCTGCTTTGTTAATCAAAACCAAACCTCTCTTATGTCAAAGACTTTGTGTGAGTATCCTTCATTATCTAGTCCCAGTATGTTAGACTAATACCAAAAAAAGGATTGGTGACAATAGTCAGAGCCTTATAGGGGTCTGAATGATGTGGACTGTAGTGAGTTTTGTGGCAGTGTTATATGAGAGATCTGGCAAGTCCGGTCTTGACATCGGAGCAACTCACTGCATCTTTTATGCATTTGCTGAGTGATGGGTCGAGTTTTTTGCTGGTCAGTGGTGAGTTGCCAATTAAATGGATTATAGCTCGCTAAACATCTTATTAATACCACAATGTGCATCATTCCTAGTCAGCTTCTTACCTGACTAAACTGATCAGACATGCTAGATATCAAGAATTCTTAACATGAAAGTTAGAGCGAGTTCCCGGTGACTCCAGCTCAAAGCAAGTCCGAGTTGGAGCACCAAGCATCAACATCTCAGGGCACACTTCATGGGCACTGGCCACAGCCACAGCACATCCACCGACATTGGCACTTCTCCTATCTACTTTCAGGACATCTCTGCACTTCAATGCTGTACCTCAGGCTATCATGGTAATGCTGCAGCAAGGACACTGTGCTCTCAGAGACATGCACCCAGCTCACAGACCAAGCTGCATTGCCAGCATGTTCGCATGCTGTCAAAGTGGTCACTCAGTCGGGACTTAGCTGGATGCTCACAGAATCTCTGCCTTGCATTTCCTTGGCTTTTTGTACATTGTCCCCTCAGCAGAGTCCTTTTTATTCATTTGTGGCATGTGGGTGTCACTGGCTGGACAGTATTTATTGCCCATCCCTAGTTGCCCTTGAGATGGTGGTGGTGAGCTGCCTCCTTGAACTGCTGCAGTCCATGTGGGTACCAGACACCAGATACCAGGCACATAGCATGCTGTTTTGCCTTGCTATTTATTACCAACAGAAAGCCAGGAAACTTGCCATGGTGGTCAGCAGTCCTCAGTCAAGTAAAGTGTGTTAGCTTCACTCAGGAGGTCCTGGCACAGGAAGTCAAAAGCAGCCTAGGGTCTTGGTCACAGTCAGTCAGCCACTCAATGTGGTCAGATTCAGGATAAGCTCAAAACATGGGATGAGGAGCCCAACACCAATCTCCCCCCTTCTGCCTTTCTGCGTGATGTTTTCCGCGTGGAATGAAGGAGGGACTGTTTACAAGGGAGATGAATGTGGTTGGCACGTCTGTTATTGTTGATGCAGATGGGTCTGTGCCCAAGTGAGTAAGTAGGCAGTTCAGAGGGGATGTCAAGTTAGTGGTGAGAGGGGTTGTAGTGGGTGAGAGTGAGTGAGGGAAGACGTTGCAGGCAATAATAAGAGTGAGAAAATATAAGCCTTGGTGAGAGGTGGGTGCAGAAACAGAGACAAAATGAGTGTGAGGTACTGGAGAGAAGATAATGACATGAGTGCTGGCAGAGTCAAATTGGTCATTGACATTCTTTCGACACTTCCTGTGGTAGTCCTGCAAATGGCTGAGATTACTTTACCTGGAGCAGGGCCAGGGTCCGCCTCAGACCAAAGTAACCCCCTCTGCTGGTCCTCAGGGAAGAGGTCATCCCACATGTACATCATCCCATCCAGCAGGAGCTCCAGACCCTTGCCCACAAAGCAGGACACTGAATTTCCCTTCTCTGCCATGTCCAGGGTAAAATGTCACAACCCCTGCAGGGCAGCTCCAGACTGACAATGCTTGTCCAAGTACGCAATGACCTTTTAAAGAAGGCACTGCTGGTAGGGATGCCAGTCAGTTCCAGGATCTTGCCGAAATGGTGAACTGTTCCAGGAATGGTGAGTGATAAGATGGGGCTGGAATTGGACAATATTGATGTGAGAGGGGTATGGTGGGTAGTTAATGAGAGAAGTTTGGTAAAATATATCAAAAAGATTCATTGGCCTTGTGGCTAAAAAGCTTCCAAAAAACTCAGCACAACTGGCACTTATCCAAAAGAAATTAGATTCAGACAGGCATATCTCACCAAAGCATCTCAGATGGTACCAGGGGACATCACCACAACATGTACCATAGTCCATTGTGCCTGCGATCACACTTTTGAGAAAGCTATCGAATTATTCATCTGCTCGTTCCACAGAGTCTTGGGATGCTTGGTTCCCTGAGATAAAGTTAAAGTGGAGGTAATAATTTTTCTGAAAGTTTAATTCCATGAGCTGAATCTTACCATATTTTGTTTTATCGTCATCGGTTTTGTTGAGGGTTTTGCCCATGAAGTCTTGCATGTTTTCTCACAATATCGTTCCAAACTCCATTCCTCTGTGGCTCCCCCTGTTATCAAATGCTAGTTTGTTTCTCTGGCTTGCCATAACTGGAAGTGCTCACCACTTTCTGGATATTTTGTGATCCCTGGCATTGGTGCTACCTTCAAAAGGTCATTGTGCACCCAGTCAGAGCTGTCCTGTACAGTTTGTGATATGAGCCCTGCACATGGCAGAGAAGGGGAAATTGGGACCCAGCTTTCTGGACATGGAGTGGAAGGTCCTGGTAGCTAGCTTCTTCCCCTAGGATTGTCAGAGGAGGCTGTGACCGCTGCCAGCCCAGTCTGAGGTTGCCCAGGTTACTGCAGTCTCAGACATTTGACGGAATGCCCAGCAATGTATGAAGAAATGCAAGCCGAAAGAACTGCAGATGCTATAAATCAGAAACAAAAATAGAAATTGCTGGAAAAGCTCAGCAGGTCTGGCAGCATCTGTGAAGAGAAATCATAGTTAATGTTTCAGGTCAAATGACCCTTCCTCAGAACTAAGAGTCACTGGACATGAAATGTTAACTCTGATTTCTCTTCATAGATGCTGCCAGACCTGCTAAGCTTTTCCAGCAACCTCTATTTTTGGTCAGGAAGTTTAATGAACTTTTCCATTCCACTAGGGTAAGTGCCAACATCTTGTTTGTGATATTTCACTCTCACTCTCACTCTATCTTGCTATTACACCTACCTCTCACCAACTCTCACTATTGCCTGAAACATCTGCTTGTTGTCACCCACACAATCCCCTCCCAACACCTCTATGCCCTCTGCACTGCCTGCTCACTCCTCTTGGGGCACCTCATCTGCACCAACACTAATAGCAGTGCCAGCCACTTTCATCTCCCTCAATCCCTCCCTTCCTCTCAGTTGAAGAGAAAATGGCCCACAATAGAGCAGCAAGAGCCATGATGGATGGTGGTGTGCCTGATATTTGGCTTCTTACACCCTACAAGGAGAAGGCCCTGTCCATTCCGAATGGTTGACTGACTTGCCCAGTCTCCTGGAACCATAATGGAGGCTGCGTTTGATTTACTTTACTGGGACCCCCTGACGGATCAGTGACTCCATGGGCTTCACTGAGGGCCACTGCCCTTATACTTGCAGATGTGGCTGTTATCTTGCAGCATTTGTAATGCAGTCAGCATGTACACTGCTGGGACCTGGTGCAGGCGTGAGATTGATGTAGCAATGTGCTGTACAGCAACATGTTGTAAAAATACCTTTAATTTATCTTTATATTTGATCGTGGAATAAAATCAGAAAAACAGTTTTAAAACCAAGGAATTGCTGCTCTTTTAAAAACAAGTTACTGGAACCCATTGTGAAAGCTGTGATTACTCTGCTGCTTTGTTGGATCAGTGGGAAGAGGGAGAGGTAAGACAGTACAACATCGGGGTATGTGTGCAGAGGTTTGGTTGGCAACAGACTGATTGGTTCATGGAAATGTGAATGGCTGTGGGTGCTAGAAGTCAGCAGCCTGACAACTGCTGCCTAGCTCCTGGACGAGTGAACAGTTTGGGTGTTTATAACAGAGGGTGAGAAGCACAAGTTCTGAGTACCTATGTCTCTGCAATAAAAATACCTGGAGCCTAAAGAGGGCCAGTTATTTTCTCTCACCACTTGCTGTAGGCTGTTGCCTTTAACCAGTAACTAATAGACTTATTAATTTACGCACCAATCACCCTGTGCCTCTTGCAAAGACATGAAAGAAAGTGGAGACAGAAGATCTTAGATCAGAAGGTTTTGGGAAACTAAAGGAACATCACATTGAATCCTGTGGACTGGTGTTATTGAACGGTGCTTCTCCAGTTTATTCCCCTCCATCTATAATGCCCTTTTTTGTGTTTTATTTCATCTTTCCAAATGTTTTTGTAGGATTTTAAATTAACTTAAAGGTTCAACTAGTTGAGTTATATGTTGATGGTTCATAATTTTGTTTATATGTTGATGTATTTGGTTGAAAGAAATAGTATTTATTTAGTATAAGAACATTGTGCCTGTTTTCTGTTAACCTCATTTCAGCAAACAGGTAGCTGTGAACTGTGATTAAATTATTCACTTTTGGTGACTCTGTATAGCGGTGCTCGAGAAACAGTGCCCTTTCTCAAATGGGTCATAAGATGTCCACCTCTTGGCTGATGACTCCTGACCAGCATAGGGAGCTGCCTGGCTCTGTATCTGCGAGCTGCAGGGTAATACAGCAATACTGTGAGCCTTTAAGCTCTGGCTGAGGGAACAATGTTCAAAAAGACAAGGCAGGGCAAAGCAGGGATATTGTGAGCATCCAGGTAGGCACTAAGTGCATGAATGTTAACAGACCAAGTAAACAGTCGCGAGGTGAAGCCTGGTCCAGTCCATGAGCCGGTCTCCTAGACCTGTAAGCAAAGTGACCCCACAGCAACATGACAATGAAAGGTGCACTCAAAACTGCAACATTAAAATGCAGAATTGTACTGTAAGTGGATTGGAGATGTGCCATGAGGGTGAGTAGAGACTGGTGTGTGTCACATTGAGGGGGCATGTGGTCGCTGCCTATGGGGTGTGCTCTGAGATGTCGGTGCCTGATTTTCAAGATGGAGGTCTTTGTGGGAAGGCAATATTTGCTGACACTAGTACTGTAGGATAACTGTGCATGCATGTTCACTTAGACGCGCATATGTATTGTTCTTGTATGTCATTGCATCACGCACAAATTGCGCACTGTGTATGTGCACAGAACAGCCATAGCATTGAAACATTGAATCGCACAGGACTTTGGAATGGAGACAGAATTGACAGCAAGGGGCAATGAGAGAGGGAAGAGAACAGTGGGGAAGGGAAAAGAATGGGGGCAAGGGAAGAGAATGGGGTGTAAGAGAACAGATGGCACCTGCTCCCCCCTCCTCCTGGGATCCCGAAGAAGGATAATGCTCGAAATGTTGACTGCTCCTTTCCTCCAGATGCTGTCTAGCTTGCTGTGTTCTTCCAGCCTCCTATTTGTCATCCTTCTACTATACTTCCATCAGCCAGATCTCTCCCGGCCTGATCTATACCCCTAAATCATTCAGCATGTTCTCTTCCCCCACTCCATTTTCTGACGTGATCTCTCCCCCTGATCCCCCTGACCAATCTCTCTGTTCCCATCTACCCCATCCCCAGCCCGATCTCTTCCCCCCAATCCCCAGCCAAATCTATTCCCTCCCTCGTCTGATATCTCCCCCTCCCCACCCCCGGCCCAACCTACCCCTCACTTGTCCGATTTCTCGCCTTCCCCACTCCTGGCCCAATCTACCCCTCACAGCCCAATCTCTCTATCCCCCTCGTCCCCCTCATCCCTTGGCCTTACCTCTTGCCCTTTCCATTGATTCTAGTTCCTGGGAAATGAGGGCATGTATCTGAGGCGTAGACTGCTTTGAAGACCTAGACAGCTGGATAATAGGGTAAGTGGCCCTATGTATATTGGTTCTGACACTTCCATTCTACCCGTGATTGGCACCATATAGCTTGTGAAAACAAAGGACTCATACGAAGTCTGAATGGAAAGAAAAAGAAGCAAAAAATAAAAATAAACTAAATGTGATTGTGACCCAAATGTCTGCACATACATTTTATCCGAAACGAATAATCCAAATTTAACCCCGGTGATCATCCACCACAAGGACATATGTAATCTTACTTCAAAGAAAACTCACCACCATTTCAGGCCCATTCTGCCCCAAGCCTCACTGAGGCAATCTAGTGGCAGAATTGGATAAATAAAAAGCTCTTTCGGGTTACTCAAACTGGCTGGGAATAAAGTGGATGTTGGGCTTGGCCTACTGCCCAAAATGGAATCCAAAAATGAAGAGTTTCGAGGAGAGAACAAGAATCCCTCCCACTCTGTCTCCAAGTAAGTGGTTTCCAATTGCAAGCTCTCCTGGCAGGTTTTCAAGAGGACATGTGGAAATTACTTCAGTTCTCTGAGATGCTGATTTTCTTTTGAACCAATCTATTGCTGTTTCTCCTGTCTACCTCTCCCCCATACTGATATTATATCTAAGATGGGGAGCCGAGCCATTTCTCTTTCTGTTTGATCACACAGGAAAGTAAGGTTCCATTTAGCTGTCTACAAACATGTTTTTTAAAATCGTTTCAGATAGAATAAAGCTGAATAGATCACTGAAACAGTATAGTAAGCCTGGACAAAAGACTGGCTATGTTTGAAGAGTTGGTCTTCACATTTATTCATCACAAAAGTTTACTATGAGTTCCAGCTGTGAAGCACTCAATGAGTTTCGATTTCCTTTCTGTCTCTTTGGGTTATAACATCAGAGAGGGAGAATTTTGCTTTGGGGAATGAACGGGCATGGCATTGATGGTACACGCAACAACGTGACTTGACTATGCATTCTTGTGAGCTGACTTCTTCTAGACTTGAGGCTAACTAACGTAATTATCATTAGCTGCTGTGAGCACATAGACTGACCTGTTTGTTGCAGAATGCAGTTGCTGATAATCAAGGCCTATTGTGGTGTGGCAGGAGGATCCCAAGGTGGTGCAAACGGAAAAAAAGATACTTTTAGAGAGGTGTGTATAGGTCCATAAGGATCACCATTGTTCTACTTTCAGATCTGGAGAAATGTGCCTGTCGTACACCACGTATGGTACCTCTATTTCTCTTCACGAGTGACAATTGGATTCCAATAAGTCTGACATTTTCACTTGCATAACTAAATATCTTCTCAACTGCTTTGGGTGGTACTGCTAGGTGCCAATTTAAAAATTTTCCTAAAAGTTGAATTAATAGGGAAAATAGGCATTCATTAACAGGCTAGAGATGTGTGGTTAGCAATTGGGGGTCATTGTTATATTAAACTTGTTGTTGTAATGGCTGTTATCTTCTTGAAATCTCCATCTCTATCCCAGTATAGTGCCCTCAGAAGTGAACCCAATCTTGCCCTCTCTGATGGTACCATCTATTGTAAGAATACATCCTGTGCACCTCTTCAAAATGTGACTTTTTCGATATCAATACATATCAGTCAGATCAATATCACAGCATCATCATCATGAAATTCAATATGACATTTAACTTGAGCTATTACATTAAAATGTTTTATAGATGCAGCACAGGAAGCATTCTATCTGGATGCATCACAGCTTGGTATGGCAACTGCTCTTCCCAAGACTGCAAGAAACTACGGAGAGTCGTGAACACAGCCCAGTCCATCATGCAAATCAGCCTTCCATCTATATACTCTATCTATATCTCCCCCGCTGCATTGGGAAAGCAACCAACATAATCAAAGACCTCTCCCACCCTGGTTATACTCTCTTCCCCCTTTTCTGTCGGGCAAAAGATATAAAAATTTGCATACACATACGAATAGATTCAAGAACACTTTCTTCCCTGCTGTTAATAGACTTCTGAACAGACCTCTCAAATGTTAATGTTGATTTCTCTCTCTCTGCACCTTCTCTGCAGCTGTAACATTGTATTCTGCACTCAGTTCTGCTACCCTGTTGCACTTTGTATGGTACAATCTACCTGTATAGCACACAAAGTAACACTTTTCACTGTATCTTTGTACATGTGACATAAACCAATCAATCGTATTGATTAATTATGCAAGTTGGCCAGTAAGGCCTGTTACAATTCCGCTTGGTACACTGCATTTGCTGCTAGTGATGCACTGGATGTAGTCAACGCAATATCAGCTTTGTGGACCTTGTTTCAAGCCTTTTCATCACCTGTGGAATCTCTCATTGGGAGGGGGTACGTAGTATCTTGGAGTTATCAAAGAGAAATTTTGTAATCAACGATAACACAGTGAGGAGCTGGAGGAACACAGCAGGCCAGGCAGCATGAGAGGAGCAGGAAAATTGACAGTTCGGGTCCCCTGCATATCCCATCCCACTCACATACATTTATGATGTCATTGAACATAAGTGAGTGCGATTAAAATCACTGCAGATTGACATAACAGTAGTAGGTGCACCTCTTGAACTGTAATTCCCATTCTACCCAGTTTATACCGAGTTATGGCATTTAGAAATTTTCCCATTGTGACCCCTATGTATAATTTTTTATGAACCATGTCTCCTTTCATTATAAATTTGCCTTAATTCTCCCATGCAAGCAAAAAAACTAATTCCAGGTTACCTTAAGAAAGAGGAAAAATAGGGATGTGCAGTGTAGTTGCACCAAAATGTCTCTGGTTTTGCTCTGGAGAATAACACAACTAACAAAAATTGGGTTATTGTGATTTATTCACAATCACAATTAGTTAAGGAAGGAAAATTCAAACTACTAAATGGAGTATAAATCTCGTGTTAGAAAACGTACAGCTTTAAATTCAGATTTTAACAAAAGCATTTTTAGCGACAGTAATGAAAGAACAGCACTCATTTCTCAGCACTGAAGTGAATTGATACTCAATTTCACTCGATTGAAGACTAACTGAGCTACACAGTTTGCCACGTGGAGCTCCCAACTGGAGACACTATGATCACAATCAGCACTTTGATGTGATTTATTTTCCAGAAGAGATTGTGGAGTTGAGCTTGTTGTTCTGCAGCAGCCTTCGACAGGACACTGGCCTGTGTACACTGCTCCTCCTGGTGGTGTTCTTTCACATTACTCGATTGAGCAGTTTTCAAGGCGATAAGCAGGAACTACAGATACTGGAGTCAGAGTCAATACAGTGCGGAGCTGGAGCAACACAGCAGGTCAGGCAGCATTACAGGAGCAGGAAAGTCGATTCCTATGATGCTGCTTGACCTGCTGTGTTCATCCAGCCCCATGCTTGTTATCTAGGAAAGTCGACGTTTTGGGTTTACACTGTGCATCGTCGACCTGCTCCGTTCCTTCAGATCCAAACTGAATGTATAGTCTTCAAGACTGTGGTGTGACTGTCGGTGGATTTCAGGATTATTGCTAAGCGCGGTGGCCAGGAAGTTGTTGAAGGTAGCAGCTTTCAAACCAGATACTTCCCAAGCACAAGTCAATTACAAGTCCCTTTTTCAAGAAGAAAACAACAGATGGTATCCAGTTACGTTTTAGTCTGAAATGTTAATAGACATCACGTGGTCACTTTAATTTTAATACGGGCGGGTCACGAACGTTTCTTCATTGAGCTGCTCACTCGGTAGATTCAAGGATTTGAGATTTTTGTTGATAAAAGAAGGGATGATATCCGCAGCCCGAGAAGAACGGACTGCTGCGAATTTGCAAAAGGAAACAGTTCTGAAAGTGAAAGGAGATTATTAAGAAGAGAAACGCACAGAGGGGAAAAAAAAACAAGCAGCAACATGGAAAGAGACCAGGCCAAAACATTTTAAGCAAAGAGAATGAAATAAGTGTAGCCTAATGATGAACTAAAAAAGAACTTGCTGTAGCCTCGTAGCCGAGGGAGTGGCTCATCGTTTCAGACTCTTAAATTCAGCAGGCGGGCAAGATTTGTTAAAGACTTTTTTTGGGGAGTGGGAGAAACTGGGATTCTAAGTGATCTAAATAGATTAGAACTTTTAACTAGTTGCTGGATATCATCCCTACTTAGCAACATTAGACACATATGGGCAAACTGAGCACTAACATGTGACACTCAAGTTATTTTAACGATAAGTTTAGTTCAGATAGGCGATTATTTATTTCCAAATGACTTGGAATTAGACAGCTTTTCACAGCCCTGATGGTTCACCTTCCATTGGCCATTTTACCAGAACATGCCAATTCACTAATTGTTGGAGGCAGTTTTAATATATTTCATGCACGTAGCAATTGTAATGGAGGTTAAAACCTTGATTTAAAATAATCTTTGTTCTGAACTGTTTGCAGATTGGTCTGCAAACAGTCAATAACTTTGAAACATATTTTGAAATTGGAGGTAATATGATTTTTGGCAATCTGATTAATGTTTTGTGGTATGCTGCAGTAACTTCAGGAGTTAAAGGTGAGACAGATTGCGAATGATCATTGGCTATGCAGCAGAAATAGATCATTTAGCCCATTGACTCTGCTCTGCTGTTCAGTGGAATCATGGCTGATCTAATCACCCTCAAGTTTACTTACCTGATAAGCCTTGATTCCCTTACTGATTAAAAATCTGTCTCTGCCTTGAATACACTTAACCAACAGCCTTGAAAACCCATTGTCGTAAAAAAATTCCACTACCCTCTGAGAGAAGTAGTTCCTCCTCCTATAAATCTTTAAATGTCAAACCCCTTATAGAACATAGAACACTACAGGCCGTTCGGCCCACGATGTTGTGCTGAACTTTTACCCTAATCCTAAGGTCTATCTAACCTCCACCCCCACCTTATACTATCATCCATATGCCTATCTAATAGCTGCTTACATGCCCCTAATGAGACCAACTCCACTACCCTCTCCGGCAATGCATTCCACGCCCCTACCACTCTCTGAGTAAAGAACCTACCTCTGACGTCTCCCCTATATCTACCTCCACTCACTTTAAACCTATGTCCCCTCGTAATAGCTACCTTCACCCTAGGAAAAAGTCTCTGGCCGTCCACTCAATCTATACCTCTGATTATTTTGTACACCTCTATCAAGTTACCGCTCATCCTTCATTGTTCTAAAGAGAAAAGCCCTAGCGCTCTCAACCTTTCCTCGTAAGACCTTCCCTCCATTCCCGGCAACATCCAGGTAAATCTCCTCTGCACCTTTTCCAACGCCTCCACATCTTTCCTGTAACGAGGCGACCAGAACTGGACACAATACTCCAGATGTGGCCGAACCAGGCTTTTGTATAGCTGGAGCATAACTTCATGGCTCTTGAACTCAATCCCTCTATTAATGAAAGCTAACACACCATATGCCTTCTTAACAACTCTATCCACCTGGGTGGCAGCTTTCAGGGAACTGTGAACATGAACCCCAAGATCCTTCTGCTCCTCCACACTGCCAAGAATCTTTCCGTTAACCCTGTATTCTGCTGTCAAGTTTGTCCTTCCAAAATGAATCACGTCATACTTTTCAGGGTTAAACTCCACCTGGCACTTCTCAGCCCAGCTCTGCATCCTATCAAGGTCCCTTTGTAACCTAGAACAGCCCTCCGCGCTGTCCACAACGTGACCCACCTTCATATCGTCCGCGAACTTGCTAATCCACCTTTCCACTCCTTCATCCAAATCATTTACAACAATCACAAATAGAAGAGGACCCAGGACAGATCCTTGTGGTACACCACTCGTAACTGAGCACTGTGTGGAATATTTTCCGTCCACTGCTACCCTTTGTCTTCGAAAGGTCAACCAATTTGCCACATTTCCCCCTATCCCATGCCTCCTTACCTTCTGCGTGATCCTACCATGGGGAACCTTATCAAACGCCTTACTTAAATCCATGTCTACCACATCCACTGTTCTACCTTCATCCACATGTTTGATCACCTCTTCAAAGAATTCAACAAGGTTTGTGAGGCATGATCTACCCCTCACAAATCCATGCTGACTATCACAAATCAAAATGTGCCTTTCCAAGTGATCATAAATCCTATCTCTCAGAGTCAAAGAGAGATGGTGAGATTATGCCCTCTGGTCTTAGACACTCCCACAAGGTGAAACAACCTTTCCATATCTAACCAGTCAAACCTCCTAAGAATCTTGAAAGCTTTGATAAGGTCACTTCTGGTTCTTCTAAATTCCATTGAGTACAGGCCCAATATACTCAGCCTCTCCTCATAAGACAGTCCCGCCATATCTTGTATCAGCCTTGTGAACAGTCTATGTACTGGTATTGAAGACAATACATCTTTTCTTAGATAAGGGCCCAAAACTGTTCACTGCAGTCCGCTGTGGTCTGAATTGTGCCTTGTGTAGTTTTAGCAAGATTTCCCTTTTTTAAAACTCTATTCCCTTTGAAATAAAGAACAACATTCCATTTGGCTTCTCTCCTACCTGCTAAACTTGGTTGCTGGAATTTTGTGATTCATAGATGAGGATTCTAAATCTGCAGTTCC
Source organism: Ginglymostoma cirratum (assembly GCA_024137785.1). Lineage (NCBI taxonomy): Eukaryota > Metazoa > Chordata > Chondrichthyes > Orectolobiformes > Ginglymostomatidae > Ginglymostoma > Ginglymostoma cirratum. The sequence continues at coordinate 38,848,066 of JAHRHZ010000013.1, forward strand.
ATAGCTTTCTGGAGTCCAACTGTATTGAAATAATTTCCAGCTTCTCTATCCTTCCTGAAAATTTAGCAAAATCTTATATTTTCCCATCCTGTATTCCATCTGTCAAGTATTTGCACTTAATCTATATCCCTCTGCAGACTCTTTATGTCATCCTCAGCACTTGCCTTCTCACGCAATTTTATGTCATCTGCAAACTTGGCTATAGCATTGCAAGGGTTCGAAGAGACTGAGAGTGACAGAATGGGAAAGCCTAAGATGTGGTATCGGAAGCTCCAACAGATGTTAGTTGACAGCTAATCTCACCAACATTTCCCTGCCTGCTTCAGGGGCATGGCACTCTCTACTCTTCATCCATTGCCAAATCACCACCCTTACCACATCTTCATGTCTGTTTTCAGAACTGTTTCTCTCATATTTCAGCTCTTCAGGAATTTGCTTTGATCTCAGGGACACTTATTAATCACATGTTTCTTCGAGGTTGTTCTCCATAGGATGTATCTTAAGCATCCACTCACTTTGCATTATTTTAGGGTTCTGAGCACTGCTAGCTTACATCAGCTTTTCGTACAGATAGAAAGGTAGGTAGCTTGTCCTGAATGTTTGTACTGAATAATGAAGCTCTGTTTCCTGGAATGTCAACAGGAGACTATCCCGATTGATGAAGTCAGTCTGAATTGAGGTAGCTGCAGAGGCTGGTTCCCATGGGTGGCACAATAGAGCCAGGCTTCAGGCCTTTAAGAGAGTGAATAACCTGCTGTATTATGCCAATGCGTGTGTTACTGTCTATGCAATGAAATATCACACCCTGAGGGTATGAAGCACTGTAAGCCTGCCACTGCAGACTGAGACACAGGGCACAGGGTGAACTGAATGTGGGTCAATGAACTCGAGCTACTTGCATCACTGGCTCCAATACATGGGCCAGGATTAATACTTAAAGCATAAAAAGGAGCTACAACATTCAGCAGGTGATGCATATTTGGTGACTGGCCTTTCAGCTCGATGGAGAGCCCCTACATCATTAAAGCTTTCAGCAAAAAGTTGAATGGGACATGGACACAGCTACAGAAGGCAGCCTCAGTCATAACAGCTCAGAGACATCTCAGCTACGCACAGATAACAAGCATGGGGCTGGATGAACACAGCAGGTCAAGCAGGCCCGAAACGTCAAGTTTTCCTGCTCCTATGATGCTGCTTGACCTGCTGTGTTTATCCAGCCCCAAGCTTGTTATCTTGGATTCTCCAGCTGTATCTGCAGTATCTTTTATCTCAGTTAAGCACAGATCAGGATTCAGTGTGTCATCTGCTCTAACTGATAAAGAAAAGCTTCATTTTTTTTGGAAGCTTTAACTGTTCCTTACATTCTTGTTACCAATAGCACACACAACCAGATTCACAGCTTTGGGCATGGACATCTCAATCGGAATCTATGAGTTGAGGGACAGTGCTCCTGACACATTCCAATGTTTCAAATCTGTCTTTGTATCTCCAGGAGAGGAATATGCACAATAGACGGAAGAGTCAGCAACAGTTCTATCAAGCAGCACGGCCTCAGCAATAATCTGTTAATCGAATCTCAGTTTGGGTTCTGACAGGACCACTTAGGTCCTGACCTCATTAGACCCTTGGTTCAAACAAGAGCTGAATTGTGGAGGTGAGGTGAGAGTGACAGCCGATGACATCAAGGCTACATATAACTATTTCTGACATAAAGAAACGCAGGCAAAATCAGTGTCGGTGAGATCCAGGGTGAAATTCATTCACAGGATGTGGGCATCACTGGTTGCTTATTGTCCATCCCTAATTACCCAGTGGGATATTAAGAGTCAACCACTTTGCTGTGGGTGCGGTGTCATATGTATGCCAGACCTGGTAAGGACAGCTGTGGCCTTCCCTAAAGGATATTAATGATACAGAAGGGTTTTAGCTCCTTGAGATACAATGGGAAATAACCATAAAATAACCCCCACTATCAACATATTGGGAGTTCTAATGACCAGAAACTGAACCGGACTTGCCAGATTTATAGTGGCTACAGGAAGAGGTCAGAGGTCAGGAATCCTGCAGCAAGTAACACCCATCCCTTGTCACATTCAGTCTGTACTCCCTTAACACCAGTGCTGCTCTCTAGGAAACTCAACACCTCAACATCAACTCCAGGCTCTCTTCATCCAACCAATCTGTCCCCCTGTTAATTGGTCAGATCAAGAAAGGCCTCCTGCTGTTGACCCTTTGAAGGCTTGGTAGGTTCAATTTCCTACAGTAATGGGAGCTCTTACAATCTGTTCTTATGCCTCTGGCTAATTTAGTTGCAAATTTTATTTCTTTCCCTTTTTAATCAATTTTTGATCATTTTTACTGCTTCCTAAAACACTCCAAATCTTCAGAATTACTGCTATGTTTTGCAACATTATAAGCTTCATCTTTTAATCTAACACTGTGCTTTGTAAGCGATAATGGATGGAGCTTTCTCACGGCTTGTTTTCCAGTGGAATGTATATTTGTTGAACATTTTGAATTATTTCTTTAAATGTTTCCCACTGTTTGTTTATTGCCTTGCCTTTAGTCTATTTACCCTATAACTTCAGCCAACTTTCTCCACATATGTATGGAATTGGCTCTGTTTAAGTTTAAGATTCTTGCTTGCGATTCGAGTATGTCATTATCAAACCACACGTGGTATATGACTGTATTATGATCACTATTTCCTGAACAACTGACAAGTCCCCAGATCTCGCTCCTACCTCGTGCACCTACATCTCACCATCCTGGCACTCTTCCTATGTGCCAGAGGATCCATCTACCACCTTATCACCTCCCACTCGTCACAAATTTCAGTCAACACAACTACCACCCCAATATACCTATCACCCTGCCCATCCAGTGTTGCATGAGCAAATTGTACCACTGTTTATCATGTCGTTTGAGCTCTTTTGTACTATTGTCTACTATAATGTAAATTTGCTGTCACCAATCAGGATAGGGATTTACAGGGCCTGGTTGTGTGGTAGAGGAAAGGCAGTTGCTAGTCTAACAAGAAGATGCTCTTGTGTTAGATACGATGTAGTTTATCACGTAATAGGAACCATATACCTGCAAGTTATACTGATGTGATAGTCTTTGTTACCAAGACTGAGAAAGACCCAGAGGTTAAGTCTTACTTAACAGGGGCTTGGGCTAACAAACGACAAGTAACATTTCTGCCACACAAATACCAGGCAATGGCCATCTCTAACAGGTGACAATCTAAGCACCACCTCTAGATGTTCAATGGCGTTCGTCACTGAATCCCCATTGTCAACATCCATAGGATTACCATTGAGCAGAAACTCACAGGACTCGCTATATAGACACAGTGGCTACAACAACAGTACAGAGGCTAGGAAGACTGATGAGTAACCCACCTCCTGACTCCCCAAAGCTTGTCCACCATCAAGAAAGCACAAGACAGGAGTGTGATGGGATACTCCCCACTTGCCTGGATGAGTGCAGCTCCAAACAATGCTCATAGAATCTCTACAGTGTGGAAGCAGGCCATTCAGCCCATCGAGTCCACATTGACCCTCCAAAGAGTATTCCACACAGACACACCCCGACTACCGGATCCCTGTAACCCTGCATTTCCAATGGCTAACCCACCAAGCCTGGGACACTATGGGCAATTTAGCCTGGCCAATCCACCTAACCGACACATCTTTGGTCTGTGGGAAGAAACTGGAGCACCTGGAGGAAACCCACGCAGACACGGGGAGAATGTGCAAACTCCACACAGACAGGAGGGTGGAATCGAATCTGGGTCCCTGGTGCTGTGAGGCAGCAATGCTAACCATTGAGCTACTGTGCCACTCCTCAAGCAGTTTGACACCATACAGGACCAAGCAACCCACATGCTTGCACTACATCCACAAGTGTCCACTCTCTTCACCACTGATGCTCAGTAGCAGCAATATGTACCAGCTCCAAGATGCACTGCAGAATTCACCAAAAATCCTCAGGACTTGTTAACCAGCCAGTCCAGCTGTGAGCTGGGGTCCCACACACTTCACACCCCAATGTCTGAAAGTTTGATGCTGCAACAGTTTTTCAACATAATGTTATCAGAATTTTCCATCCAAAACGTAGCTTTTTACCCAGATTTCACAAACTGTCCCCTTTTGTTATCAGCGCCTCATAGTCAATAATGTAACCTTGATCTTAGCATCAGACGTGGATGAGTTTACCTAATCAGTGTCATTTAAATGTATCAAGGCGAGCTTCTGATATCCTTGAACTCAGGCTGGTTAGCAGATGCCATGCATGGCCAGCACAGCACAGCAGGAGTTGATGCCCACAACAGTGGTCCCTGTCAGACAAGCCGGTGATGGTGACGGAGTAGGTGACTATAGATCAGGCAATGTTGTTCAGGGCTCTTGCTATCATTGTGACAGGTTTATACGCGTGGCCTTTCTGGCCCAAAATGAAATGCATCAAAGGGAAATTGACCTTATCTTTCTGTCCTCATCTGGTCTTTTTGCAGCTTTGTAGCAGATGCTCCTGGTCATGGCAGCACTAAGTGTCAAACACAGCTGTCAGCGGGTGTAAAGTCTTTGGGATCAGAATGACATTATCCGAGCCAGATTTCAGGATTTTAATGAGTTCTTTGTTTTCCTGTTGGATTGCCAGAACAGGTCTGCGAAGAAGGTATAGAGATGATCTAGTGTCTACAAAACATTTAACCCACCAAATGCCCCTTTTCACTAGGTGGACAGTAGGTGGGGGCTGGGTTATATTTTGGTAAATATGTGCTTTTAAATGAGAATCAATGCTCATTACATTCTTACTTGCCTCAGATGTGAGCTTTTGCAATCCAGGATGTTATCATCCCAGCTGATGGATGGTCACACTTGAATAGTCAGCTATGAAAATGAAACCCTTGCCGAATAGATCATTTGTTTAATTCTTTTGCAGTTGGTAAACATTGTAGTTAGCCACTTTTCAATGTCCACACAAAGCTGCTGCTGTTCTTTAAACATCAGAACATATGCTTATTACACAAAATAAGAAATAAACAAATAAAATAGTATGAGGCAATTTAAAAAATCTTAATGCAAACATCATAACAAAGTTTCCACGTGCATCCCAACATTAAGCCATTATCATCGTAGAGAAATATCACACTGATCTCAACTATGTAAATCTTAACTGAAACTTTTCAGGAAGAGAGGCCCAAATACTCATAAACTTCTGTCAGAAAAAAAAAACAATTCTCCTGATCTCTGTCTTAAATGGATGACACTTGTTTTTAATTTGGTGGTCCTTAGGGCAGATTCTTACCTTACTCTGAGCATGGGCAAGATGGTCACCTCAAAGTTAAGAACATCTCGCTGCAACATTTCTGCTTTTTTCAAGCGATGCGGAGAGATTCTGTCTGGGTAGTGATGAGTCTCCCAATTGGCAATCATTATTGTTATTCACTGCCTTGTTAACAGTCCAACTCACCATGGCTAGTGATCTTACTGATCTCACCAAATTAGTCATCAGGAAAACTTGACATGAAAACCTGGGAGGTTCTTGGTAGGTTCAATTCATTGCTTGCTCCAAACACCTTCAGTTTCGATATAAGGGGTACCAACATTTTGGGCATGCACTATAGGCACCAGCAACAGGCAACTCACACCTTTATTCATTGGTACCTGAAACATTGGTGCCAGCCTCTGTGAACTGTCATGGTAGATTTCTGATTCACTTATAGGATGTTACAGCTCTTTAGTGCTGCACCTCGGGCTGCACCAACCATCGCATGAGCTCAGGGACGTCTGACTGGACCAGACTGTATCACTGGGCTCTTTACTCATTCTCATTGCACTTACACAATCCAAGCCTTTCCTGCTGCACACTGCATCCCTGTCTTATTGCCTGGTCTTGCCTTTTTCACATTTTGCCTCCTTAGCTGGGGATTGTAGCTCACATTACTACTGTCTGACTGTCTACTTTCTACTGTCTACTTTCCCCAATGCAAACAACTTGACAATTTCCACACAAATGTTCCTGCAATGGAAAGTCTTCAGACTCAAAACTACTTCTGCTGAGGTTACAAATTCCCCTAAACTGACTTGATTTTCCGGCCGGGAGAAAGTGTTTCACACTTCTGAACTGGGTTCTTCTGAACTAATGCTTTGAACATTCTGTTCTGAAGACAAAACTAAATTAATCATCTTCATATGTTTACTCTGCCTGTCATAAATCTAACAGCATAAACATTTTATCCATTAATTTTGTAGCTCACATTACTAATGACTGACTATGCCATTTAGCACCTATACGAAGCCGGGAAGCTTGCCACAGTTGTCAGCCAGCCTCAGTCCAATCAAGTGGGACACCCTATGGTCAGAGGGTCTCAGCACAGTAAGGCAAGAACAGCATTCAATATCAGTTCAGGCTCTGCTTGGAGCAGTCACATTTAGGATCCGTGACTCATAAGGTATGAGGAGTCGAATGTTGACCCGTTCTGACTTTCTCTATTCTATTTTGGGCTCCTGGGATGATACAGGCAGGCATTATGGAACATGAAAGTGGGTGGCACAGCTCTTACTGTTAGTGCAGGTGGCACGGTTTTCTAAGTGAGTCAGTAGGCAGGGCAGAGGGCATAAAGGGCTAATGGTGCTGCAGTGAATGGGGTCAGTGACAGTGAATGGGGGAGATGTTGCAGGCATTAGTTAGCATGGGAGAGCATGATGGGAGGTGGATATAGTCACATGGATAGAGTGAGTGTGGGGTATCAGAGAGAAATTGTGGCATTTCTGTCAATGGCATGGAGGGCGACATTGTTCATACAGTGCTGGGCATTGCTATAGCTGGTTGGAATACTTCAACACAGGGTGGGGGTTGGGGTGGGGGCGGCAACCTTCCACAAGGTCGTCATTGTTTGTTGTCATGGCCTCCGCTGCTGTTCGTGGGGAACATGGACTTCCTGCCTGTGCACCATCCCATCCAACAGGATCCCCAGGATAACATCCATAAAGTGGGCTGCGGACATTCCACCTGCCGGCCAGCCACGTCTGGGGAAAGCGTCAGGAACCATGCAGGGTAGTTCCAGACCGACAGTGCTTATCCAGGCACACAGTGACCTTTGACCTATGGGACTGGCACCATGGAGCCTGGTAAATGTCAGGATCTCCAGTGGGTGGTGAGTTACTGCAGCAACAGTGCATGGTAACATGGAGTGACAATAGGGTGTGGCTTTCGCCTTGAGGGCTCAAACAGCAATTGAAAGGATGAGTTTGGTAAGATGTGGAAAGGCAACCTGTTCAATCTTGTGGTGACAATCACTCCACCAAACCTGGAGAACCTTCACACAGCCAAAATAATGCTAACATGCCACCCTCAGTTCTAGATTAACCCACAAGAAGAAATATCCTTTCCACAACCAGATAACCCTTCTGCATTTGATAATTTTCAATCAAGTCAGCTTTTATGTCTTTATACTCTAACAGATACAGCCTAGCCTGATCAGCCTTTCTTCGTCAGACAACCTGCTCATTCCAGATATTAGTCTAGTAAACTTTCTTTGAATTGTTTTGATTATTTACATTCTTCCTGAATAAGATGACCAATACTATAACATACTCCAGGTGTGATTTCCCCAGTACCCTGTACAACTGACGTGTGATCTCTCTACTTTTGTATTTCATTCCCCTTATAATGAATAATAACTTTATATTTGCTTTCCTAATTACATGCTATACCTGTAAAGCTCCCATTTGCAATTTATACACTAGGCCTCTCAGATTCCTCTGCATCTTAGAGCTCTGCAATCTCCCACTATTTAGAAATTAATCTTTGTTTCTTTTTCTTAGAATCATAGAGTCATAGACATGTACAGCATGGAAACAGACCTTTCTGTCCAACTCGTCCATGCTGACCAGATATCCTAAATTAATCTAATCCCATTTGCCAGCATTTGGCTCATATCCCTCAAAATTCCTCTTATTCATATACCCATCCAGTTGCTTTTTCAATGTTGTAATTGTACCAACCTCCATCACTTCCTCTGACAGCTCATTCCATACACGCACCACCCGCTGCGTGAAAAAGTTGCCCCTTCAGTCTCTTTTATATCTTTCCCCTCTCACCTTAAACCTATGCCCTCTAGTTTTGGACTCCCCTACCCTAGGTAAAATACCTTAACTATTAGCCCTATTCACCACACCCCTCATGATTTTATAAACTTCTATAAGGTCACCCCTCAGCCTCCATGCTCCAGGGAAAATAGCCCCAGCCTATTCAACCCCTCCCGACACCTCAACCCCTCCAACCCTGGCAACATCCTTGTAAATCTTTTCTGAATCTTTTCTAATTTTACATTTTTCCTATAGCAGGGAGACTAGAATTGAATGCAGTATTCCAAAAGTGGCCTAACCAGTGTCTCTCGATAAAATGGGCATTTTTACATGTTCCCACATTCCGAACCATTTGCAGATTGTCGTCCACTCAGTTACCATTACTTACAACTTTTATTAGCCTTTTCTCCTTTCCACAACTTAGTTTTCTACTATTTTTTGTGTCATTGGCAAATAGAGCAACATTACCTTTAGTTCTTTCAACTAACTCATTCATATAATTTGACAGTTAAGGCCTCAACATTGATCCCTGTGACTCAGTGCACATTGCCTCTCACAAATCTGAGAAAGATCCAGGCATGCGCTCTCACTGCTTTATATTAACTTGCCAATCTTCTATCCATGCCAAGATGTCATCCCCTACATCATAAGTCTTCAGTTTCTGCAATAAACTTTGAAGTGTTACCTTAAGAAAAGCCTTCTGGAAATCTAAGTGAAGTACATCTCCTGGTTTCCTTTTATCCACAGCACACATTGCTTCTTCAAAGTATTGAAGGTAAATTGGTTGAACATGATTTTCTTTTTGCAAAATTATTGATTGCCTGATTACATTGAATTTTTCTAAGCACCTTGCTATAATGTCTTTAATAATAGCTTCACATATTTTCCTTCTGGAACATGTTAACTTAACTGCCGTGTAGTTTCCTGATTTCTATTTTCCTCCCTCTCTAAATAAAGGAGTTACTTTTACTATTTTCAACTCTAATCAAACTTTTCCCAGGACTAAAGAATTTGAAAAATTAAAAGCAATGCATCAACTACCTCACTAGGATACTCCTTTTAAGACCCTAAAATGAGGTCCATTCGGACCCAAGGTCTTGTCAGCCCACAGCTCCATCAATCGGGAAGTACCTTTTCCCTGGTGATTGTAATTTTCTTTAGTTCCTCCCTCCTTCCCTTTCCTGATTTATAGGTATTTTTGGAATGTAATTTGTATCCTTTACAGGAAAGGAACTGATGTAAAAAACCTTTCATTTCCTCCACTGCTGTTTGTCATTTTTATAAATGACCTGGATGAGGGCGTAGTAGGATGGGTTAGTAAATTTGTGGATGACAGTAAAGTTGGTGGAGTTGTGGATAGTGCGGAAGGATGTTGCAGGTTACAGAGGGACATAGATAAGCTGCAGAGCTGTGCTGAAAGGTGGCAAATGGAGTTTAATGCCGAAAAGTGTGAGGTGATTCACTTTGGAAGGAGTAACAGGAATACAGAGTACTGGGCTAACGGTAAGATTCTTGGTAGTGTGGATGAGCAGAGAGATCTCGGTGTCCATGTGCATAGATCCCTGAAAGTTGCCACCCAGATAGATAGGGTTGTTAGGAAGGCGTACTGTGTGTTAGGTTTTATTAGTAGAGGGATTGAGTTTCGGAGCCGTGAGGTCATGTTGCAGCTGTACAAAACTCTGGTGCGGCTGCACTTGGAGCATTGCGAGCAGTTCTGGTCGCCGCATTATAGGAAGGATGTGGAAGCATTGGAAAGGGTGCAGAGGAGATTTACCAGGATGTTGCTGGTATGGAGGGAAGGCCTTATGAGGAAAGGCTGAGGGAGTTGAGGCTGTTTTTGTTGGAGAGAAGAAGCTTAAGAGGTGACTTAATAGAGACATACAAGATGATCAGAGATTAGATAGGGTGGACAGTGAAAGCCTTTTTCCTCGGATGGTGACGGCTAGCTTGAGGGGACATAGCTTTAAATTGAGGGGTGATAGATATAGGACAGATGTCAGAGGTAGGTTCTTTACTCAGAGAGTAGTAAGGGCGTGGAATGCCCTGCCTGCAACAGTAGTAGACTCGCCAACTTTAAGGCATTTAAATGGTCGTTGGATAAACATATGGATGATAATGGAATAGTGTAGGTTAGATGGGCTTCAGATCGGTTTCACAGGTCAGCACAACATCGAAGGCCGAAGGGCCTGTCCTGCGCTATAATGTTCTATGTTCTATGTTCTGTCACCTCCTTATTTTTCATGATTAATTCCTTAGACTCACTTCTGTGAGACCAATATCATCATTTTCCGTAGTAAATATGTATAGAAACTATTACTAAACTGTTTTTTATACTTTGGCTATCTTTCTTTTGACCTGTAATGTTTCTCCAATTTTTAACTGTGTAGCCATCCTTTACTGTTTTTTTTAATAGAATCCCTACAGTGTGGGAACAAGCCATTCAATCCAACAAGTCCACACTGAGTTTGCGAAGAGCATCCCACCCAGATTCACCCCACAACCCTATCCCTGTAACCCTGTGTTTCCAATGGAACTCCAGCTAACCTACTCATCCCTGGACACTATGGGCAATTTAACATGGCCAATCCACCTAACCTGCACATCTTGGACTATGGGAGGAAATTGGAGCACCCGGAGGAAACCCACGCAGACACAGGGAGAACATGCAAACTCCACACAGACAGTCATCTGACGCTGGGATTAAACCTGGGTCCTTGGGTCTGTGCTAACCACTGAGCCACTGTGCCATTCCATATTTTGTTCAATCTTCTGACCTACCACCCATCTTTGTGCAATTATGTGCCTTTTGGTTAAGTTTGTTCGTTAACCACAAATGGTAGGTTCTCACCTTGGATTCTGTGAATTCTGAAATAGCACTTTAAATGTCTACCACTGCCTCCCTATTGACCTATCCCTCAATGTAATTTGCCAGCTCACATCAGCTAGCTCTGCATTCATGCCTTCACAATTGTCCTTATTTAGTTTTAAAATACCAGTCTCGGACCTGCTCATCTGTCTCTTAAACCGAATGCAAAATTCAGTCATATTACGATCATTGTGACTGAGAGGCTATGACTTCATTCATTAATCCAATCACCTTGCACAATACCAGGTCTAGCACAGCCTGATCTCTGGATGGTCCAAAACTTGGACCCCTCAGTTTGTGAAATATATGTGAATATTAGTATTGTATGTTAAAGAGAGGTCTTTAGTTTCTGTATAGTCAATCTCCAACAATTGTGTGTTTATTTGATATGCAACCGTGCAGAACAGAACCGCTTTTTTGTCAATGTATATATACAAAGTTTTTTACGAATAAAGTGTACTTTTGAAATAAAAAAGAAGTTTGCAGAAATATCCAGAAAACATTAATGCACTCCTCTTCAGTGTAATCTTTGCCTATCTGATCTTTACATTCTATAGGTAGATTAAAAGCCCTAGCAAGCGTCTGTTATTTCTTCCTTTATATTACATTCTGTTGTGATATTTGTCTTTGGGGCCTCTACATTACTTTTGGAAATAATTTCTTGCTTTTATAATTTCTAATCTCAACCAAACCCACCTTACCTTCCCTGTTTCCTAACCTTCAGTTTTCTCCTCTCTCATTTGCCAGCAATATCATGAATTAGCAGACCCATCACTCCACATTATCCCAGGTTCCTGTCCTTGCTAGATGTCATGTGTAATTCATGATTCCAGCCGGAATCTATGCCACCTTGCTGCCATATCTCTGTAATGGTTATCAGTGAGTACTTAATTATTTCTAATTACATAGTCAGTTCATCTGTCTTGTTCTGAATGTGATATGTAATGCTGATACAGAGTCTTTAGTTCTGTCTTTTTATTATATTTAGAACCTCCTACATCACCTGTTAATTTACTTTTAGGTATGTACTCTCTATCAGTTCTGTCACAGTCTATTTAGCATTTCCCAAATTAATTCCCTGACGTAATAGCTTAATGAGTTGCAGCTAACTTTACTGGGAGATTTGAAATATCTCACTATCACTAGCTGCAAAGTTGAAATCAGTGAGGTCCAATTTCACTTCATCAGCAAGAGGTAAATGAAGGCAGCCTGAGGGGTAAGTAACTGATATTCCAATTCATGTCAAAAATCAAAAGATGGAATACTTTCTTTAAGAAGTCGGACCAATGTCAAACCTGAGAATGGTTACCATTTTTTTCTGGTCTTACCGTAAAGATATGGCTTAGCAACACAAACGACACTTACTTACTGGAGGATATCAGTTTACTTGAAGTGTCTGTTCAATGGAATCCTGAAGCCTCTGTTGTATTTCCTGTGAGGATTTCTCAGTATTCTTTCCCAGATCTTACTGAATGATGACTGGTTTCAAAGTGTAATGTGGCTTCATTTGCACACTCACCAAATAATCAGTGGACCCAGTATTTCCTAAAGGAGGAATCCAGAAGGAGGACTGAGCATTATGAAGAAATTATGAGAGAGTTACCCTGAAGAAGTTACCCTCCTCCCTCCGGACAAACCTCAGGGGATCTCTCTCCCACTGCAACTCTCTCATAATCTCTTCGGCCTTGACTTGTCTGCCTCCTCTCCACCTATCCTCTCCTCTATCCATCTTCTATCACCCTCCCCCTCTCTCCCTATTTATTTCAGAACCCTCTTCCCCTCCCCCATTTCTGATGAAGGGTCTAGGCCCGAAACGTCAAGCTTTCCTGCTCCTATGATGCTGCTTGGCCTGCTGTGTTCATCCAGCCCCATGCTTGTTATCTCGGATTCTCCAGCATCTGCAGTACCTTTTATCTCTGATCAGCCATGATGTTGTTTGATGGTGGAGCAGGTTCAAAGAGCCAAATAATCCACTACTGCCCCTATTATATATTTGAATTCTTTTTTATTCATTCATACTTAATTAAGGAAAGAAAACAAATCACAAAATGGAGCATACATACAACGTTGGAAAATATGGAGCTTGATTGTAAATTCAGATTTTAAGAAAAGCAAATTTTATTTTACAGCAATAATGAAAGAACAGCAATCATTTCTCAGCATTGGAGTGAATTGATATTCAATTTAATTCGACTGAACACTAACTGAGCTGCACAGCTTGCCACGTGGAGCTCCCGAATGAAGACACTAGGATTACAATCCTCCACTTTGATGTAAATTACTTCCCAGAAAAGACTAAGGAGTGAAGCCTGTTGTACTGGAGCAGCATTAGACAGTACACTGCTCCCCCTGGTGGTGTTCTATCACATTGCTCGATGATACAGTCTTCAAGGCTGTGGAGTGAATGTTGGTGGATTTCAGGATTATTGCTGACAGCGATGGCCAGGAAGTTATTGAAGGTAGCAGCTTTCAAACCAGATATTTTCTTGGTTACAAGTCAAATACAAACCATACCACAACAAAGAAACAAATTCATTTCAGGCTACGAAGCTAATAATCATCACATGGTCACTTTAATTTGAATGGGGGTGGGTCCCCTAAGTTTCCTCGCTGAGCTGCTCACTCGGTAGATTTAGGGAGCTGAGATTTTTGTTGTTGAGCCAAAGGATAACATCTACAACCAGAGAAGGTTGGATTGCTGCAAATTTGCACAAAATAAAGTTATACAGAAGGAAAATAGATTAATAAGAAAAGAAAGATACAGAGGAGAAGTTCAAGAGATCAGACAGGGTGAAAGAAACAAGTGTAACCTGTACTAAACGAGGAATTTAAAAACACCCCGCTGTGGCCTCACGGGTTGAGGGAGAAGCTCAACATTTTAATCTCTTAAACCTGGCACACGGGCAAAATATTGTCTAGTCTTTTTCTGGGGGCTGTGATTCTGATCTAAATAAATGACTGCTTTGGTCAGCTCACCAGCTGCTGCCAATCTTTACGATGAATGTTGGACACCTACAAGACAATGAAGCGCGTTGATATGTAGCATTGAGTCATTTTAGGAATAAGTGTAATGCGTCTGGAGAATTTTGAAGTAGAATGAATCTGTGGAATGGAATTTTCGGCTCCATTAAGTGGTGTGAGTCAATGGTGAGAAATATTGGGGAAAAACAGCAAAGTTCCTAACATAAGAGTGGCAATGGCCTTATTTTGAACTCATTCATAGCCCAACACATCTCATTTCATTGCAGATTCCAATTCTGTCTTTTCCCAGGAAATTAGACCAAGCCAATTTCATTGTTTTTAGTCTACTCATTCATGGGATATGGGCATTGCTGGCGAGGCTGGCATTTATTAACAATACACCCGCAAAAGAGGGCAATTAACCTGCATCGTTGTGGGTCTGTAGTCACGTGTAGCCCAGATCAGATAAGGAGAGCTTATTTCTTTCCTTCAAAGAGACTTGAGAATCAAATAGGTCTTCATACAATCAGCTGTTAGATTTTTTTTTAATTCCAGTTTTTTAAATTGAATTCAAGCACAAACATTTGCAATGGCAGATTTGAGCCCATGTCCCTAGAGCATTATCTTGAGATTCTGCCTTGTTAGTTCTGAAGAAGAGTCATACCAGACTCAATGTTAACTTCTTATCTCTGTCCGTTGGTGCTGCCAGACCGGCTGAGTTTCTTTCGCATTCCCTGTGTACGCTTCAGATTTTCATCATCTGCAGTATTTTGCTTTTAACAGAGTCTGATATCATAACTTTAATTGAAATTTAGCTGCGGGTTGGGTAGGATTGGCATTCCTAGTTATGAAGTATTCAGACAAGATGGGGGTGGGGGTGGGGGTGGGGTTGGGAGTGGCCTGTGTTTTGCAATGCTGATCAAGCAAGAGGTGCAAACATGCTGTTCGGGGTGTAGTAAAGGCCTCCAAACAACCAGAGACAGGTCAAGGATCAAACATGTCATTACATTCCAGAGATGTCTAAGAATAATGAAGTCATACTGGGAGGGAATTTTAACTCCCCATATATTAAAAAGAATAAGGCTGGAGATAAACATTCTATAGTGTGGCAAGGCGTATTCTAAGATACAAGTAGAGTGAGAGCAGCAATTTGCCAGTAAAGCTGACTGTAACTCAGTTGGATTTGGGATAGTTATGGATAAGGGATGGGCCTGAAATGAAAGTTCTATACTGGGGAAAGCCTAATTTTAGCCGAGATATGACTTGGCCCAATTGGAGTGTGAGCAGCTGCACGCAGAACATACTGTGTCAGAGCAATGGGAGGTATTTAAGGAGGAAATAGTGAGAGTACGGGGCAGATACGGTTCCCCAAAGACAAAGTATGGGACCAAGACTGGACAGCCCTGGACGTCAAGAGACAAAAAAGGATAGGATGCTTGTTATCTCGGATTCTCCAGCATCTGCAGTACCTTTTACCTCTTATATCTAGGATTGAGAAAAAGAAGTTTTATGGTAGAAGTTAGCATAGAGATGGTAGGAACTGGTGAATTTTTAAAATTGGATAAATCCACAGGCTAGGATGAGATATATTCCAGGCTCCTGTGGGAGACAAGGAAAGAGATTTCAGGGGCCTTGGCAGTAATTTTCAAATCCTGTTTGGCGACAGATGACATGCATAGGACTTGAGGACTGCTAACATTGTCCCAGTATTAAAATGGTGGAAAGAATTGATCAGGAAATCATGCAGGTCAATCACTCTAACATCACTGATGGGGAAATTATTGGAAGGAATTCTGATGGATGCAATGTATGTGCACTTGGAGAGACATGGAATAATCAGGCATGGACAACATGACTTTAAGGGATGGGCATGTTTGACAAATTTGATCAATTTTTCTTTGTGAAAGTAACCAGGAGTGTTAGTGAAGGCAATGCTTCTGATGTGGTTGACATGATCATAGCAAATTGGTCAGGAAAGTAAGAGCCCATGGGATCAACATTAGCCTCGGGTTAAAACCTTATACCTCAAAGACAGCCAAGGGACTCTAGACCGTATCTTATTTTAGATTTTGTGTTGTACGCTGTTCCACTTAAGCTGTGCATTAGCATGGGCTCAATCATTCATGAAGGTAGGACAATTGATATACACTTTTTTTACTATTTTACTTGGTTTTTAGTTTTTAATAAACTTACTGTCTGTTCAACACATTGATTACAAGAGCAGGTCAGAGGCTTGGAATACTGCAGCGAGTAACAATCCTCCTGACTCCAAAAACAGTCTATCATCTACAAAGGCAAAAGCCAGATGTGTGATAGAAGGAGCTGAGTTGCCTGGATGGGTGAATCTGCAACAACACTCAAGAAGCTTGACACCATTCGGACAAAGCAGCCTGCTGGATTGGCACTATATCCACAAGCATTCACTCCCTCCACCACTGACCTTCTGTATGTGCTGCTGTGACTGTCTACGAGATGCGTAGCAGAAATGTTGTAAAGATCCTTAGACAGCACCTTCCACACCCACAACCATTTAGAATCATAGAAATGTACAGCATGAAAACAGACTCTTTGGTTCAACTTGTCCCTGCCAACCAGATATCCTAATTTAACCGAGTCCTACTTTCCAGCATTTGGCCCATTTCCTCTTACCTGTTCCCATTCATATACCCATCCAGATGCTTTTAGATGTTGTAACTGTACCAGCCTCCACCATTACCTCTGGCAGCTCATTCCATACACACACCACCCTCTGGAGACAAAGTTGCCCCTTCAGTCCATTTTACATCTTTCCCCTCTCACCTTAAACCTAAGGCCCCTAGTTTTGGACTCCCCCACTCCAGGGAAAAATACCTTGTCTGTTTACCCCATCCACGCCCCTCATGATTTTATAAACCTGTATAAGATCACCCCTCAGCCTCTGATGCTCCAGAGAAAATAGGCCCATCCTATTCAGCCTCTCCATCTAGCTCAAGCCCTCCAACCTCAATTTTTTCTGAACCCTTTCAAATTTCACAGCATCCTCCCTATAGCAAGGAGACCAGAAATGAACACCTTCCAAAAGTGGCCTAACCAACATCCTGTATAGATGCAACATGACCTCCTAACTCCTATACTCAGTACAGTTACTAATAATGGCAAGCAGACCAAATGACTTCTTCACTATCTACCTGTAACCCCACTTTCAAGGAACTATGAACCTGCACTCCAAGGTCTCCATTCGGCATAAGGCTCCATAAGGCTCCCCTGGGCCTTAACTTGAAGTGTATAAGTCCTGCCCTGATTTGCCTTTCCAAAATGCAGCACCTTATTCATCTAAATCAAACTTCATCTGTCACTCCTCGGCCCATTGGCCCATCTGATCAAGGTCTAGTTGTACTCTGAGGTAACCTTCTTCGCTACATCTGCAATTTTGATGTCATCTGCCAACTTACTAACCATACGTCCTATGTTCACATCCTATCATTTATATAAATGACAAAAAGCAGTGGTCCCAGCACCGATCCTTGTGGCACACCACTGATCACAGGCCTCCAGTCTGAAAAACAACCCTCTACCACCACCCTCTGTCTTCTACCTTCAAGCCTGTTCTGTATCCAAATGGTCAATTCTCCCTGTATTCCATGTGATCCAACCTTGCAAACTATCTACCATGAGGAACCTTGTCGAACACCTTTCTGAAGTCCATATAGATCACATCCACTGCTCTGCCCTCATCAATCTTCTTCATTTCTTCTTCAAAAAACTCAATCAATGTAGTGAGACACAATTTCCCATGCACAAAACCATGTTGACTAACCCTAATCCGTCCTTGCCTTTCCAAATACATGTCAATCTTGTCCCTCAGGATTCCCTCCAACAACTTTCCCACCACCAATGTCAGGCTCTATAATTTACTGGCTTTTCCTTACCACCTTTCTCAAACAGTGGCACCACATTAGTCAACCTTCAGTCTTCCAGCACATCACCTGTTGCTATTGATGATACAAATATCTCAGCAAGGGGCCCAGCAATCACTTTCCTAGCTTTCAGAGTTCTAGGGTCCACCTGATCAGGTTCTGGGGATTTACCCACCTTTATCTGTTTTAAGCCATTCAGCACCACCTCCTCTGAAATACAGACATATTGCAAGATGTCGCTATTTATTTCCCCATGTTTTCTATCTTCCATATCCTACTGCACAATAAACACTGACGCAACATACTTCTTTAGTATTTCTTCCATCCCATCATAGGTGGTCTTGCTGATCTTTAAGGGGCCCTATTCTCTCCCTAGTTACCCATTTGTCCTTAATGTATTTATAGAATCTCTTTAGATTCTCCTTAAACCTATTTGCCAAAGTTGTCTCATATCCTTTTGTTGCTCTCCTGATCTCTCTCTTAAGGATACTCTTCTAGGGATTCATCCAATCCCCTTATCAAAGATATACTTACATTGAAGACAGTCCAGAGGAGGTTCACTAGGCTGATATCAGGCGTGAAGGGATTGTATTCTGAGGAGAGGTTGTGTAGATTGGGTCTGTACGCATTGAGAGTGAGAAGAATGAGAGTTAACCATATTAAAACACACAACATTCTGAGGTGAATTGGCAGGGTAGATGTAGAAAGGTTATTTCCCCTTGTGGGACAGTCTAGGACCAGATGGCATAATCTTAGAATAAAGTTTCGATGAGGAACAATTTTCTCTCTCAGACGGTTGTGAATCTGTGGAATTCTTTATGACAGAGGGCTGTTGAGGCTACGACAATTTTTGTTTATTTAGTATAGGAATCAAGGTTTATGAAAAGTGGGAAAGTGGAGTTTATGATTATAAGATCAGCTATGATCTCATTTAATGGCAGAGCAGACTTAATGGGCTGATTGGCCTACATCTTCTCTTATGCCTTATGGTCTTAGGTTATCATTAATGTCCTCTAGTACTCGTAAATTTCACCAATTCATAGTTATCCTAATGAAAGATAATTGTCACATTTTCAATTAAAACACTTAATAAAAGCTTATAGTCTCATTTCTAAAATTATAAAAACTATGAAATTATAAATATTACTGATCCATGGCATTTCAAGCAGTAATCATAAACTTTGGACCAATCTACAACACTTTAATCAAATCCTTACTAACATCTGGGGATTTATGACAAAATTGGGAGAGTGTTCCAAAGACTCATAAAGTTACAGCCTGACATAACCATTCTCATTGAACTATTCCTTACAGCTAATATCCCAACTTCCTCCCTTGCCATCCCAGGATATGTCCTATCTGTCTGGCAGCACAGTTACAGTAGCTTTATAGTTGGGACAGATTTGCTTCAATATTTACTCCAGACCCCACGACATTCTATGACATTCAATAAAAGTGATAAATGAGCACTCCTTCACATCGAACAGCCGGAGGTCTTAGAGTAGCAAGGAACCAGAGCTTCCTTTGTCACACTCGGCTCGCGGTTGGTGCTGATAGCACCAGCAAAAGGGAAAACCTCTTTTTTATTCAAGGGATGTCGATATTACTGACTAGATCAACATTTACTTCCCATCTATGATGGCTCTTGTGAAGGTGGAAGTGAGGTGTGTTCTTGGATAGTCCAAGTTGCTGGTACTGAGTGCCAGTGTGGAGGGAGTGAATGTTTCTGACTATATCAGGGTAGGTGATGGCCTAGTGGTATTACCATTAGACTATTAATCCAGAAACCCAGCTGATTTTCTGGGGACATGGGTTCAAATCCCACCATGAATTTGAATTTTTAAAAAGTCTGGAATTAAGAATTTATTGATTACCATGAAATCATTGCCAATTGTCATAAAAACCCATCTGGTTCACTAACATCCTTCAGGGGAGGAAATCTGCCACCCTCACCTGGTCTGGCCTACTTGTGACTTGAGACCACAGCAACGTGGTTGACTCTCAGCTGCCCTCTGAAATGGCCTAGCAAGCCACTCAGATGTGTCAATCACTACAAAGTCTCAAAGAAATGAAACTGGGCGGATCACCTGACATCGACCTAGGCACCGGAAAAGACAACAGCAGAAACAGCCCTGTCAACTTGCAAAGTCCTCCTTACTAACATTTGGGCGATAGCGCCAAAATTGGGAAAGCTGTCTCACAGACTAGTCAAGCAACAGCCTGACAGAGTCATACTCACAGAATCATACCTTACAATGTCCCAGACACCACCATCACAATCCCTGGATATGTCCTGGACAGACCCAGGGGGTGGCACAGGGGTGTACGGATGGGAGGGAGTTGCTCTAAGAGTCCACAACATTGACTCCAGACCCCATGAAGTCTTATGGCTTCAGGATAAACATGGGGCAAGGAAACCTCCTGCTGATTTCCACAAACCGTCCTCCCTCAGCTGATGAATCAGTATTCCTCAATGTTGAACAACATTTAGAGGAAGCACTGAGGATGGCAAGGGCACAAAATGTACTTTGGGTGGGGGATTTCAATGTCCACCACCAAGAGTGGCTCGGCAGCAGTACTACTGATCGAGCTGGTCGGGTCCTAAAGGACATAGCTGCTAGACTGCGTCTGTGGCATGCGGTGAAGGAACCAATAAAAGAGAAAAACAGACTTGACCTCATCCTTACTAATCTGCCAGCTCCATTTGCATCTGTCCATGGCAGTATTGGTAAGAGTGACCATTGCACAGCCATTATGGAGACAAAGTCCCACCTTCACATTGAGAACAATCTCCATTGTCTTGTGTGGCACTATCACAGTGCTAAACGGGACAGACTTTGCGCAGATCTAACAACTCAGGACTGGGCATCCATGAGGTGCTGTGTGCCATGAAAAGCAGCAGAATTGTACTCCAGCACAATCTGTAACTTCATGGCCCGGCATGTCCCCCACTCAACCATAACCATCAAGCCAGGGGATCAACCCTGGGTCAATGGAGAGTGCAGGAGGGCATGCCAGGACCAGTGCCAGGAATACCTGAAGATGAGGTAACAACCTGGTGAAGCCACCAAACAGGACTACTTCCACGTCAAACAGCAAAAGCAGCAAGTGATAGACAGAGCTAAGTGATCCCACAACCAACAGATCAGATCTAAGCTCTGCAGTGCTGCCACATCCAGTCACGAATGGTGATGGACAATTAAACAACTCACTGGAGGAGGAGGCTCCACAAATATCCCCATCCTCAATGATGGAAGAGCCTGGCACATCAGTGCAAAATATAAGACTGAAGCATTCGCAGCAATCTTCAGCCAGAAGCACTGAGTGGATGATCCATCTCGGCCTCCTCCAGTGGTCCCCAGCATTACAGATACCAGTCTTCAGTCAAATCAATTCTCTCTGTGTGATATCAAGAAACAGTTGGAGACACTGGATACTGCAAAAGCTACCGGCCCTGACAACATTCCGGCAATAGTCCTGAAGACTTGTGCTCCAGAACTTGCCGCTCCCCTAGCCAAAATGTTCCAGTACAGTTACAACACTGGTATCTACCCGACAATGTGGAAAATTGCCCAAGTATGTCCTGTACACAAAAAGCAGGACAAATCCAACCCAGCCAATTACTGCCCCATCAGTCTCCTCTTGCTCATCAGTACTGTGATGGAAGGTGTCATCAACAGTGCTATCAAGCAGCATCTGCTCAGAAGTAATCTGCTCAGTGATGCCCAGTTTGGGTTCTGCCAGGGCCACTCAGCTCCTGGCCTCATTACAGTCTTTGTTCAAACATGGACAAAAGAGCTGAATTCCAGAGGTAGGTGAGAGTGACAGCTCTTGACATCAAGGCTGCATTCAACTGAGTGTGGCACCAAGGAGTCCTAGCAAGCCTGGAATCAATGGGTATCAGGGGGCAAATTCTCTGGTGGTTGGAGTCATACCTGACATATAGGAAGATGGACGTAGTTGTGGGAGGTCAATCATCTCTGCTCCTAGACATCTCTACAAGAGTTCCTCAGGGTAGTGTCCGAGGCCCAACCATCTTCAGCTGCTTCATCAGTGACCTTCCCTCCATCATAAGGTCAGAAGTGGGGATGTTCACTGATGATTCCACAATGTTCAGCACCATTCATGACTCATGAGATACTGAAGCAGTCCATGTTGACATGCAAAAAGATCTGGACAGTATCCAGGCTTGGGCTGCCAAATGGCAAGTGACATTCGTGTCACACCAATGCCAGGCTATGACCATCACAATGTAACCACCACCCCTTGACATTCAATGGTGTTACCGTCACTGAATCCCCCACTATCAAATCCTGGGGGTTATTATTGACCAGAAACTCAACTGGACTCACTACATTAACACAGTGGCTACAAGAGCAGGCCAGAAGCTGGGAATACTGCGGCGAGTCACCTCCTGACTCCTCAAAGCCTGTCCACCATTTACAAGGCACAAGTCAGGAGTGTGATGGAATATTCCCCACTTACCTGGCTAAGTGCAGCCCCAACAACACTCAAGAAGTTTGACACCATCCAGGACAAAGCAGCCCACTTGATAGGCATTACATCCACAAGCATTCACTCCCTCCACCACCAACGCTCAGTAGCAGCAGTGTGTACTATCTACACGATGCACTGCACAAATTCACTGAAGATTCTCAGACAGCACCTTCCAAAACTTTTTTCCACTTCCATCTGGAAGGACAAGGGCATCAGACATATGGGAACACCACCACCTCTTAGTTCCCCTCCAAGTCACTCACCATCCTGCCTTGGAAATATATCGCTGTTCCTTCACTGTTGCTGGGGTCAAAATCCTGGAATTTACTCCCTAATAGCATTGTAGGTCAACCCACAGCAGGAGGACTGCAGCGGTTCAAGAAGGCAGCTCACCACTACTTTCTCAAGGGCAACTAGGGATGGGCAAGAAATGCTGGGTAGCCAGCGATGCCTACATCCCACAAATGAATAGAAAAAAGAAACCAATCAAGTGGCTCAGTTTATACTTGATGGTATCAAGCTTTTTTTAATGCTGTTGGAAGTACACTCATTCAGGCAAGTAGAGAATATTCTATCCTGACTTGTGTGCCTTGAAGATGCTGGACAAGCTTTGTGACATCAGAAGGTACAATATTCATCACACAGAATCCCTAGCCTCTGATCTGTTCTTGTTGCCTGTTTAGATGGTCTAGTCTCTTTCTTGTCAAAGATAAACCCCTAGGATATTAATACTGGAGGATTCAGTGATGATAACACCGTTGAATATCGAGGGGAGGTGGTTAATGCTTGTTCCTTATCTGGTATGAATGCTACTTGATCTAACTCCTGCCATTCTAGCTCTCACAGATGCTTCTGTCCACGACACTATTGACAGAAGAATCCATTAAACAGCCCTTGTGGATCCAAAGTGTCTCCTTCACATTGAGGACAGTCTCCATCATTTTGTGTGGCACTGTCATTGTGCTGCAGGGAATACAGTCAGAACAGATCATATGGTTAAAAACAGGATATCAATGAGGCATTATGTATCATCCACAATCACAGAATCGTATTCATCCATAATCAAGCTCAGGTTCAATATAGAGTGCAGGAAGGCATACCAGGGGCAGCAGTAGACAAACCTAAAAGTGAGGTGATCATCTAGAAGAACCCAATGCAGGATGATTTGCATGTTAAAATGTGGGAGCAGAATGCAACAGACAAAGATAAGTAATCTCACAACCAATGGATCAAATGGTATTTGCACAGGGATAACTTGATCACCGATGCTCAGTTTGAGTGTCTCCTGTGACAAGAGGCTCCAGACCTCATTAAAGTGTTGGTTTGAATGTGGACAAAAGGCTGAACTGAAGAAAGTGACTGTGCTTTTTATTAAAGCTGTATTGCCAAGCCCTCATGAAGCTGAGATCAATGAGAATCAGGGAGAAGAGTCTCCACTGATTGGAGTCATACATAGTCCAAGGATTGTTGCAGATCAATCAACTGAGCCCCAGAAAATCATTGCAGGATTTTCTTTGGATAATGTTATAGGCTCTACCATCTGCAATGGGTGATTCTTAAGATTTGTATTCAGTAGTAATTAATAAAAAAAAAATCAAAAGTTGAATAGTTGGAGCAAAAACAGAAACTGCTGTACAATCGTAGCTGGTTTGGCAGCATCTATGAAGAGAAAACAGAGTTGAGGTTTTGAGTCCCGTGACCCTTCTTCAGAACTCCGTTCTGCAATTTCTGTTTTTGTGCCAGATTTACAGCATCTGCAATTCTTTATTTGATTTTTGTGTGGAGCTCACTGCCAAATCTCTTCCAGGTATACCCACCTCAAAAGAATCTCTGCTGTTCTCTCCAAAAGGACTTTTGTTCTAATCTTGCTTCTTGTCCACCATCATTACTTTTCTCCTCGCTCCTTATCTTTGACAAGGCATCTGCCAAAACTCACTTCCACAGCCTCATTTATCAGTGACTGTCTCTGGCTCAGACTCACTCCACACGGATTCCTATTTTCATGCTTTGTGTTTTGAATCCACCCAGGCTCATAGGTGTCTCTGTGATGTACAATGTTGCTTATAGAGCTGTTCTCCCCACATTTTGAGATTCACACTCAGTGTCATGCACTGCCATATGCACGCTGTTGACCTCTGTCTCCATCAGCATATTCTCCAATTCTGAAGAGGGGTCACTGGACTTGATATGTTAATGCTGCTTTCACTGCACTGATGGGTGCCAGATCTGCTGAGTTTCTCCAGAGATTTCTATTTTTTTTTTGAGATCTTCAACATCCACAGTTCTTTGTTTTATCAAAGTTGAAAAGTATTGTGGTTCATCTACTGTTGACAAATCATCAACTGACTTTGTGGAAAGAATGCAAGTCTTTTAAGAAGAGATGGAAAATAGGTTTTATTAGTTTAATTGCTAAATAACCTAGTGGAAGAGGCCCTATGCTGAAGGTTACCTAGCAACAGCCTCTGAAATCGTTGCTGTTCTGGTTCTGACCTGGATGTGTCAGTCAGAAGAAAAAAAACACCAAAAAGCTGGCGTCAACAAGGAAGAAATTTTCCATGAAAACGAAAAAAACCTTACAGCAGCACTAACTGCACAGATAATTTTTCACAAGAGGATCTGGAAATTGGAGAATGTTCCAGAAATCAGTATCTTTTACTTCCTCTTCAACATTGAAAGTCTTTAGTAATTTGCTACTCTTGTTCAAAGAGCAATGTCTACTATTACCCTCAGCTAAACTGAATTCTAATGTGAAGATTCTACAACTTTGATCTTATTCATCTTGGGATGTGGGAGTCACTGCCTGGGCCAGCATTTAATGCCCTAAGGACAATTGAGAATCAAGCTTATTTCTGTGCATCCAGAATCAAATAAACCTGCTAGAACCAAAACTCACATCACACCGAGAGACACTGCAACTCCCACCCTCCCATAACCTGTTCCTACCATCACACCATTTGCAACCCAAAATTCTCAGTTTAACTCCCAGGATCTCACTCTGAGTAGCATTGACCCTGTTCTTTAAGACCATCTCTCTAATACTTTGCCTTCTCAGAAACCTCCTCCTTTACTCATGTCAGGACCCCCACTTTTATTAAACCATTACCCTTCTTCCCTTTCTAGTGTACACCCTGCCTCCCTTTCTGCACTGTACAGCTTTGGACAGCCCAAACTGGTCTGTCACAACATGAGTTCGAAGAATGCTTTCCTCAACCATGCAGTTGAGAATATGAAGGCATGTTTTCCTCATTTATGGAGAACTTAATTGAAAAGGAAGGGTTAATTTTTGCAAAATTGCTATTGAACCCACCTTTAAAATTCTGAGAATTTAATTATAATGTTTCATTCCCCCATTGAGATCCTGAATGATGGCCTGTCACCCAATTACATTCTCCATCTGTGCGACTGTGTGTGGTTCTGTTGACTGATTCTGATAATACTGTGGAGGATGATACTCGAAAACATGGGCAAGGAGTATCTTTGGAGCTAGTCCCACTGCACAGCTGTAACTTCCCTATGAGCATGACCAAGGGGTTACACCTCTGGTTAAGTCATAATGAGTGGGTGGCACTGTGGAAATTTCCAGTTTTGATATTCTGAGAATATGAATCTGTGAAGGAAGACATTTGAGAAAATAAGAAATTATCAGTAAAGTACTTTGCAGACAACTGTCAGGTGTGGCAATGAAGTCTGTAATATTTAACACAGATTTATTCCATAGTTGTGGGGGATTTCAGAATCTAATTGCTTGATCAGATTTAAAGAAAACTCTCCACATCAATTTGTTTAAACTTTCGAAATGACAAAGGGTATTATGGAATGTGAATTGAAAATGTATAAGGGATTATCTATCCCACTGATCCTGTTGACTGGTATTCAGCACATTGACTGCACATTCTCCCTGTGTCTGCGTGGGTTTCCTTTGGGTGATCCGGTTTCCTTCCACAGTCCAAAGATGTGCAGGTTAGGTGGATTGGCCGTGCTAAATTGCCCGTAGTGTCTAGGGATGTGTAGGTTAGGTAGATTAGCCATGGGAAATGCAGGTTTACAGAGATAGGGTAGGGGATTGAGTCTGGGTGGGATGCTCTTCGGACAGTCAGTGTGGACTTGTTAGGCTGAATGGCCTGTTTTCACATTGTAGGGATTCTATGATTCTATGAGATTCTATGATTCAGGGAAATAAGATATATCTCTGGTTAGGCTATTTTACAAGGATTGAATTCAGGGTAGAGTGAGATTTTATTGGAAGATCCAAAAGATGACGGCAAGATTAAATTGAAAGTGGTGAACATAATAGTGCAATTTAGGAATTCGCTTTCATACAGTAATGTGGGCTGCTGTACAAGAGAAAGTTTAGGCACAAAGCTTTGTTTTTCACCTCAGGAGGGCAAGCAATAGATTGGTTTGATAATAGATTTGTGCACATGATGGTTTGAAGATGTTTTGAGACACAGCTTTGGGAAAGAATTACCACTGGAGAGGCAATAATCAAACACTTGTGCCCAGAACATTGTGACAAGAACTGTGTGTTCACCTTCAGTATCTTATTCCCATGAAGCAGTGACCTGTAACATCCAGACATTGTAACATGCTGGAGACAGGATTCTCAGTTTTTAACAGATATTTTAAATATTAGCAGCGTTTATTACTGATTCCGTGTTGACAATGAGAAGATGGTGGTGAACTGCCTCCTTGCAACACTGCAATCTGTCTGGTATAGGCACACCCACGGAGCTGTTCAGGAAGGATTTCCAGGACTCTTACTCAGGGTCTTTTATTATCCAAATAGGCCAAATGGGGTTGGATAATAAAAGCCAGCAAAGCTCGCATCCTTAAATGATATTTTAAAAATTCATCAAGCCTGCTGAAAGCTTTGTCTCTGTCAATGTTGGTGAGATCTGTTCCAGTGCTGATCACTGGAATGTGAAACTTGACAAGCAATCCTTGCTTTTAACAAAATTTACCACATCCATTGGGATATTACAATTTTTCCACTTGCTACAAATACAACATTTTGTTGAATGGTTATGTTTTAAACGGTGTGTTTAATTCAAGGTGAAATAACAGAGTGAATTTGGAGGATGTGACCTTCTGGTATTTCTATTCAATGATGAGGTGATCTGGTTCAATGGGGACAGGGGACCCAGGGCAACTTCTGGTGAAACCCAAATGTCAGTGTTCACACCTGGCACAAAGTCAGCTGCATCTGCCCCAGCTTTGGGCAGGCTCACTGCATGGAATCTCTGCTTTACACATTAGATGTGGCGTCTTCCACTCAGGGATGGGATGCAGGTGGCAGACAGGAATTTCTTATCCTCACTGGCCCATCTTCCACGGGCATACTGCCTTATCTAAAAGGCATCAGGACAGCAATTCACTGAAGTCAGGAACAGCACTGAGTCTGTCCTTACCTCCACCCACCTCTGGAGCTGTCTGAGACCAGGCAGCAAGTGACCCAAAGGGTCATTGATGCTCCCACCGTCTCCCAACCCAGGGTTCTCCCACAGGACATCCAGGGGAGAACAGAGGCTCTGTTTCCTGGGGATGGCAACAGGAGACCATCCCGATTGATGAAGTCAGTCTGAATTGAGGTAGCTGTAGAGGCTGGCTCCCATGGGTAGCACAGTAGAGCCAGGCTTCAGGCCTTTAAGAGAGTGAATGACCTGCTGTATTATGCCAATGTGTGTGTTACTGTCTATGCAATGAAATATCACATCCAGAGGGTATGAAGCACTGTAAGCCTGCCACTGCAGACTGAGACACAGGGCACAGGGTGAACTGAATGTGGGTCAATGAACTCGAGCTACTTGCATCACTGGCTCCAATACATGGGCCAGGATTAATACTTAAAGCATAAAAAGGAGCTACAACATTCAGCAGGTGATGCATATTTGGTCACTGGCCTTTTAGCTCGATGGAGAGCCCCTACATTATTAAAGTTTTCAGCAAAAAGTTGGATGAGACATGGACACAGCTACAGAAGGTAGCCTCAGTCTTGACAGCTCAGAGACATCTCAGTTAAGCACAGATCAGGATTCAGTGTGTCATCTGCTCTAACTGATAAAGAAAAGCTTTTCTTTTTAGGAAGCTTTAACTGCTCCTTACATTCTTGTTACCAATAGCACACACAACCAGATTCACAGGTCTGGGCATGGACATCTCAATCGGAATCTATGAGTTGAGGGACAGTGCTCCTGACACATTCCAATGTTTCAAATCTGTCTTTCTATCTCCAGGAGAGGAATAAGCACAATAGATGGAAGGGTCAGCAACGGTTCTATCAAGCAGCATGGCCTCAGCAATAATCTGTTAATTGAATCTCAGTTTGGGTTCTGACAGGACCACTTAGGTCCTGACCTCATTAGACCCTTGGTTCAGCAGTGTCCTTCCCTAAAGGGCATTAATGATTTTGACATTAGCTCCTTGACATTCATTGGGGAATAACCAAAGATAATGTATTATCTTTATATCTGTAGCCTGTTTTCCAATGACCAGAAACTGAATTAGACTAACCATATATATAGTAGCTACAGGAGGAGGTCACAGGCGGGGAATTCTGCAGCTAGACACTCATCTCCTGACTCCCGAAAGCCTGTACACTATCAACAAGGCACAAGTCAGAAGTGTGGTGGCATACTCTTCACTCAGCTCCATTGACAGTCAAGAAGCTTGGCACCATCCAAAACAAAACAGCCCATTTAATTGATACCACATCCACAAGCACCCACCCACTCCACCATCGACACTCTGACAGCAATGGGAACCATCGATAAGATGCACCCCAGAAATTCACCAATATCCTGAGACAGCAATTTCCAAACCCACAAACTGTACCAGCTGGGACGACAAGAGCAAATACACAGGAATCGACCACCTAAAAGTTCCCTCCAAACCCTTCCCTATCCTAGAATTGGAATGTACTACTTTTCTTTCAATGTCGTGAGATCAAAATCCTGGTACTCCCTCTATTAGAACATTGTGCCTACATTTACACCGCATGGTCTGCAGTGGTTCATGAATGCAGCTAGCCACCATCTTCTGAAGGTCAACTAGGGACAGACAATAAAAGCTAGACCAGCCGAAGTCCCATAAGTGAATAAAAGGAAATTGATGCAAACGTGCCCACCAGAGGTGGGGAGGGCGTTGCTGGATATAAGGGTCCTGATCTTCTTTGAGGAAGAAGCAGTGGATCTGTCCAGAGAGCAAGGGTTTGTGCTGAAGAGGGAATTAGGTTTGTACACACATTGAGCGGGAAAGCCTTTACTCTTTTCAGCTGAACGTGAAGAAGAAATGTCTTCAAAGCATCTCGGGTAAAAAATTCTGCCAAGCACCAGGCATCAGAGTTTCAATCCCATGCTCGAATACAAAGCAGGGAGAGAAATTGTGCTGGCAGATGTGTTATCTTAATCGTCCACAGGAGAAACACAAGATTAAAAATCGAGGTGTAAAGATCCATCTGGTGAACTGAACACCACCAAGACTAAATCAGGAAGATATTATAACAGTAGAGATGAACAGTTTCAGATACTTTCCCAAGAATGCGATACAGGGATGGTTTGATAAACTGCAACCAACGCAAGCAGCATTATCATTGAACTGATCTTCCAGACATGACACCTCATTGAAGGATCAGTGTTCTGCTCACCAGATTTGGAATAATCATACCCAAAACGATACAGAAATACTCCAGAAAATACAGAAGGTCATCAGGGCATGGAGACATGTGTGTTCAGATCAGCCAGATCAGATACAACTTGGATAGGCTTCTGTAAATGCTTCCAAAGAATAATGCCTACGTACAGTGTATGCTAAATCTAACAAGATACAGAAAAAGGTGAGGAAAATTAGTTAAGTAACACCCAGACTTATGGAAGTTAATTTATCAACATCCAAGCAATAATGATATCACATAGCAGCAGACAACTATTTAAAGTTATCAGAGGAATGAAAGAATTGTGAGTTACAACAATCTCTTCAACAGGAGGATCTCTGTTTTTGGAGGACGAGATTGCTAAAAGAGAAATACAATATAATACGAAACCACTTCACCCCTGGAGAGTTCAAGGAATTTGTTGAACAGTATGAGTTCGACATTATCACATCATCATCACATTATGAAAGTAGATATAATTTAGTTGAAAGATATTTCTCGACAGCAAGAAAACCTTCATGAAATGCTGAGACAAAGAAATATATACCAGAATGCCACATCAATTACAACCGCACAACAATCTGTATATCAAAGCAAACTTCCCAAAGCTATACTTTGAAATGGTTTCAAACTTTTCTTACTTTTGGGCAGCATGGTGGCTCAGTGATTAACACCGCTGCCTCACAGCACCAGACACTCAAGTTCAGTTCCACCCATGGGTGACTGAATGTGAGGAGTTTGCACATTCTCCCCCATGACTGCTTGGGTTTGGACCCACAGACGCAGGTTCAGTGGATTGGCCATGCTAAGTTGCCTGTCGCATCTAGGGATTTGCAGGCCAGAAGTGGATTAGCTGTTGAAAAAATAGTGTTAAAGGCTCTGGTTGGGATGCTTTCCAGAGGGTTGGTGCAGACTGGATGGACCGTTCAGCCTCTTTCTGCACTGCAGGGGATCTGTGATTCTATTTCACACCTTCATATTTCCCATTAGGTCTGTTGATTACCATTTTATAGTGCACAAGATATTTTGCACTCACTTTTCTCCACTCAATCCATCCTTGCTGATGTAATTAAAAATGTTCCAATTTCTTTGAAATTATCTGTACTTGAGCACCTTCAAATGTTTATTCCACCAACTGCACCGTGAACAACTCACATTGCTCTCAACACTGCTGTCAGATGAACACTCAGCACTGTCCATCATGCCGCATGACATTAGGAAAGGAAGCTGAGAGGAAGATGCCAAGAATCTACAAAGGGATATAGATAGGTTTGGCAGATAGGGTGGAATGTGGGAAATTGTACAGCGTCCAACATGACAGGAAGAATAGAAGAGCAGCATTTAAGTTCAACAGAGAAAGATGGCAGAATGCTGCAGGATCGAGGGACCTGCAAGGCACACGCTGCCAGATGTTCAATCCTTAACAGCCAAATAACTCAAACACTGTGCTCCAAACTTACTCACATACTGCCCTCTATCTTTCAGGGCAAGGTGTCAGCAGGCACGGTGGCTTAGTGGTTAGCACCGCAGCCTCACAGCGCCAGGGACCTAGGTTCAATTCCAATCCCAGGTGACTGTCTGTGCGGAGTTTGCACATTCTCCCTGTGTCTGTGTGGGGTTTCCTCCCGGTGCTCTGGTTTCCTCCCACAGTCCAAAGATGTGCAGGCTAGGTGGATTGGCCATGCTAAATTGCCTGGGGTGTGTGGGTTATGGAGCGATGGGTCTGGGCGGGATGCTCCGAGGGTTGGTGTGGACTTGTTGGGCTGAATGGCCTGTTTCCACACTGTAGGAATTTGAATAAAAAAAAAGTCACTAACCATGTGAGAACAGTACTTGTTATGTCCTTGTCCAATGGGGGAGATGCCAGGCATTACCTTTGGAGTAACCATTGCTGAGAGCAACAGTGTGACTGCAATCATCAAAGATGACAATCTCTTCATGTCTAACACTCCTCCTCAAATCTCTCGTCCCCCTCATTCTCTCTAATAATTTAAAAGCTGTAGATGATGTAAACAGGGATGTCTTCTCCCACTGCAGCACCAATAATTTACCTTTCTTCTTCATAATGTCGAGGAACCACAACCGGGGTCAGGTAGTGAAAGAAGACTGTGAGCTGAAAATAAAGGAAAGCAGTGATGAGTAAGAAATACATTCACTCAATCTCCCACACCCCCAGCCATTAGCTCAGGTACTAACACCGCACATAATTCAGTGGGTAGATTAGAGACAGAATGTACACACAGTGCTGGTACAAGTGAGCTGCAGCAAGGAAGAGATGAAAGGGCCACACAGGTGGCAGCTCACTGGACGGTCGGGTGTGTGTCACTTCAGCTGCATAGGACTCAGATGAAGATTTCACTGGGGTGGCTGACAGAGAAGGCTGATGGCTGTGTCCACTGAAACACTGGTGCGTTTGGCAGGCCGACAGAAAGCCTGAGCTCCCTGTCACTGAGCATGTGGGAGTGCAACAGCAGTTTGGCACAAGGCTTTATGCAGAGCTTGAACCCATCTTTCCATCATGGAAAATGTGAACAACTGGAGCCAATGGGAATCGGGAGGTAATACCTCTGCTGGTTGGAGTCATACCCAGCACAAAGGAAGACAGTTGTGGTTCTTGGAGGTCATTTATTTCAGTCGTAAGGACATGTCTGCAGGATTTCATCAGCATTGTGTCAAAGTCCCAATCATCTTCAGCTGCTTCCTCGATGACCTTCCCTCCATTGTAAGGTCTAAAGTGGGGATAGTTGCTGATGATTACACAGTGTTAAGCATCATTCATGACTCCTCAGATACTGATACATTTCATGTTCAAATACAATAAGAATTGGACAACATTCAGGTTTGGGCTGGCAAGTGGCAAGTAACATTCATGGCACACAAATGCCAGGCAATGACCATCTCCAATAAGAGACAATTTAATCATCACTCTTTGATATTCAATGGCATTATCATCACTGACTCTCCCCACTATCAACGTCCTGGAAGTTACAGCTGACCAGAAACTGAATGGGATTACCATATAAATATATTGGCTATAACAACACATCAGAGGCTAAGAATCCTGCAGTAACTCATCTCCTGACTCACCAAAACCTTTCCACCACCTATAATGCACAAGACAGGATTGTGATGAAATGTTCCACATTTGCCTGCATGACTACAGCTCCAACAAAAATCAACTATCTTGACACCTTCCAAGATAAAGCAACCACTTGATTGGCACCAGAGCTCCAAACATCCATTCCCTCCACCACCAATGTTCAGTCGCAGCAGTGTGTACCATCTATAAGATGCACTGGAGAAATTCACTCGGTCTCCTTAGACAGCACCTTCTAATCACAACACTTCCTTCTAGTTGGACAAGGGCAGCAGATACACAGGATCACCACAATCTGTGAGTCCCCTCCTATTACCATTGTAACTTTCAAATATATCACTGCTCCTTAACTGCGGCTGGGTCATAATCCTGGAAATCCTTTCCTAACAATATTGTGGATGTATCTACAGCACATTTTGGTAAGACAAACAAGGGCAGGCCTTATACACTTCATGGTCGGGCCCTGGGGAGTGTTGTTGAACAGAGAAACTGAGCGGTTCAGGGACATTGTTCTTTGGAAGTTGTGTCACAGAGTGGTTAAGAAGGTATTTAGCATGTTTGCATAGTTGCTCATTCTGTTGGGTACAGGAGTTGGGTTGTCATGTTACAGTTGTGCAGGACATTGATGAGGCAACTTTGGAGTACTGTGTACAGTTATGGTCTCCCTGCTATAAGAAGGATGTTACTGAATTGGAGAGGGTGCAGAAAAGATTTACAAGGATATTACTGGGACTGGAGGGTTTGTGTTATAGGTAGAGCCTGGATAGGTTGGGACTTCTTTTCACTGGACCATAATAGGTTGAGGGGTGACCTTATAGAGGTTTGTAAAATCATGAGTGACACAGATAAGGCGAACAACAAAGGTCTTCTCCTTCAGGTAGAGGAGTTCAAAACTAGAGAACAGATTTTTAAGGTGTGATGAGAGGGATTTAAAAGGGACCTGAGGGACAATGTTTTCACACACAGGATGGTTTGTACGTGGAATGAACTGCCAGAGGAAGTCATAGAGGTGAGTACAATTACAGCATTTAAAAGAAATTTGGACAGGTCCATGAATAGGAAAGGTTTAGAGGGATATGGGACAAATGAAGATAAGTGGGATTACTTTAATTTGGGAAACTTAGTCAGCATAGATGAGATGGACTGAAGTGTCTGCTTCAATGCTGTATGACCCTTATACTCTATGTAAACTGCATTAGTTCAAGAAGACAACTTACCATCAATTTCGAGGGCAACTGGGGATGGGCAGTAAATGCTGGTCGAGTCTGTGACATCCACATCCCATTAATGATTTTTTGAAAGAAAGAAGATTGTTGACCTCACCCTCTATAGCACACCAAAGATTGGCAGTAATGCCTACTTTCTGTGAAAGAATCTGTAAAACAAATGAACAATATTCTCACTTGAACCTCACAGGAATAGACATTTGTTTCTGACCAGGATGCAAAGCAAGTGACATTGGATCAGCTGTCATCTCAGCACGTGATGTGTAAGTCAATTATATAGACCACAGTGGAACTGGATATTGAGTTTCATAAGTAGTTAATCAATATCTCTCATTTTGTGCAACTGCCGCATTTGAAATCAATTTCTACCCTTCCTGTTTAAATCTATCAAGTGTTGTTACTTCAATTAAGAAAACAAATCCAAAGATCTATTTTAAAATCAGTGCTATCAACGGGGATCTTCCCATTAATGCTACATGTCATTATATTTTTATGCCATTATTAGCAAAGCAATTATGTATTTCTGCAGCTAAGTTCACAAAACCCGAAACAACTACTTGTTTCCACATGCCAGCACTGGTTCTGATTGGAATTGTCCTGCTGCTAAGCTATATGATAAAATTGTTCCAAAAGTGTGTAAACCCTAGATTGAAGAATACCGCAACACATAACATCTACAGAGCAAACAAAAAGTTATTTTGTTAAAGTAGTGGAAACTGTTCAAAGGGAGCAACAGAAACTTTTACGAGGACTGTTAGACCAGTTTTTTGCACCATTGATTACACTTCTGGATTGAGAAAATGATGGCATTGTTGAAGTTGACTCCTTTGGTTTTCCACATGGAATCACACTGGAGCATCTCGGAGCCAGACTGAGTGCAGTGGCCGGAACATCTACTATATAAATGTACCAGGTTGGAATTTCCAGTTAGGGAGTGAAGACTCGACTTGATTCCTCTAATCCAGTGCAGATTAAAGTGACGAGTCACAAGGAGTATTCTGCAGCAAAATCAACATAACTCACTCGCTCTGTCCTAATCATGGAGGTGCAGCTTTTCACCATGACCTGCAGCATCTTACTGCTGCTGGCTTCGCAAATCAACATGGCAAAGAAAGGTAGAATCTCCAAATTGTCAGGGCATAAAACTGAGTTTATTTTACTTGGCTTTAAGTAAAGGTGAAGTCATCATGGCCCTGCTCTCTCATTAGAGAGAAACAAGTGGTGGTGGTTTAACATGAGGGTGACCACACTTCACGTAAGGATGGTCTATCATTGAAACCCCAGCTAGTGCAGGGATTGAACCTGTATGGTTGTTACCGCTTTGCGTTGTAAACCAACTATCCAGCCAACTGTGCTAACCAAAGTGCTCTTCATGCCCGCTGTCCTTCTGCAGTCCCTGGTGGTGATCAGAAATGGGAACCCAGGTGATTTTTCTCCTTCCCATCCCAGGGTCTGTGGCAGTAACAGGGCACTTGATGTTGTACTGGCAAAGGTCTGTCACCCCCTTTCTGAATTCATCTTTCTGGAGGCATTTCACTCCTGGTTAGGCAATGGTTAGCATATCCACTCATTCATGTTTCCTGGGAATTAGACAATTTCAGAGAGGTTATATGCAGGCTTTTGTGTTTTTTCTAGACAAACCATCTGACTGCTTTTTGCCAAGGGATACAGGAAGATGTTTCAATTTACAACTTCGCTTTTATTTCGACAAACGATCTGGGCGTTGTGATTATTTTATATATGGTGGCTGTGAAGGAAATAAAAACAACTTTAGAACAATGGAAGACTGTAGATTGACTTGCGGATGTAAGTTCTGTTCAAACATCTTTTCCTGTTAAATGATGTGCAGCCTTGTCAACAACATATATTAATTTGGAAGAAAAAGTAAATATGACAGGAAGGATGAAAGTTTCTGCTTACAGACTGTTTTAAATAAAAGTAGTTCTGAAGAAGGGTCACTGGACCTGAAACTTTAACTCGGATTTCTCTTCACAGATCTTGCCAGACCTATTGCGTTTTACCAGTAATTTCTGTTTACAGCCTGTTTTAAACTGAGTTTGATAGCTAACAACTGAACTGTGCAACTGAAGTTTAGAAATTAGAAGATTTATTTTTGTGCTAAGACAATTTCTGTTAATGTTTAGATCCCTACTCCTTTTAAGAAAAAGGTCTATAAAATAGTTTGCTGAATCATTTGATAACCAATTTTATATACTTCTTGGTAGAATAGGTGACCATTGAAGTTTCAATGCTGAGACATGTGAAGTGAAACACTTTTAGACAATGAACATGAAGATACAGTATAAAGTAAAGGGTAATATTCCAAATGTTTATACCCTAAGTTTATATCATAAGATCATAAGATATTATCATTATTTCTCTGCATAAAAAAGTCTGTGCCTGTGCGCTTCCCTCCACTTCACCTGATGAAGGAGCAGTTCTTTGAAAACTTGTGATTTCATATAAACCCATTGGACTAAAACCTGGTGTTGTGTGACTTCTGACTAGATAATAAGTGATTAAAGGAAGCAAGAAGGGTAGAGAGAGCTGTTAATAATCATACAGTATTAATAGTGCCAGAGGGAGAAAACCTACAGGAGACTGAGTGAATTGGGCTAGGGCAAGATTTGTGACAGAATCAGATGAGCGGTCTGATGAGGCCCATATCCACAAAAGGAGCATCTCATTCCATCTTATACACTTTTCACAAGCTGCAGTGTGAGGTAGGATGGGGTGATAGTTCCCTTCCTCTTCCTCAGAAGTTAACACCAGACCTTTGTGGATGATGTCTGCTTGAGCTGCTGAAGAAAGAAAAAGGATGACAGCAACTCAGAAATGAGGAGAATTCCAAGAGCTGCATCTCTGACAAAAACCTGCAACATACCATCCTTGCTACACAGGTGGTCAGTTGCACTGTTTGTAACACCCACCCTCGTTACATTCAGTCTGTACTCCCCTAACACCAGTGCTACTCTTTACATAACTGAACACATCAACGTTAATTCCAGCCTGTCTTCATCCAACCAGTCTGGCCCCCTGTTAACCAGTCAGATCCAGAATGGCCTCCTGTTCTTGACCCTTTGAGGGCTTGGTAGGTTCAATTTTCTGAAAAGATAATTAGTGTTCTTATAACTTGTTCTTTATCTCTGGCTAATTTAGTCTCAAATTTTATTTCTTTCCCTTTTCAATCAATTTTTGATGATCTTTGCTGCTTTCTAAAACACTCAAAATCCTCAGACTTGCTGCTATTCATTGCAATATTATTAACTTCTTATTTTAAACTAATACTAGGTTTGCAAGACATGATGGATGGAACTTTCTTAGTGAGTGCTTGTTTTCCAATGGAATATATATTTGTTGAATAATTTGAATTATTTCTTTAAATGGTTCCCACTATTTATTTTTTGTCATGTTTTAGTCTATTTACTGAACGAACCCAAGCCAACTCTCCGCACACACTTATGGAATTGGCTCTGGTTCATTTAAAGATTCTTGCTTGCGATTCAAGTATGTCATTATCAAACTACATGTGGAACATGATCGTGTTATGATCACCATCTCCCAGTGTATCTTTTACTACCACATGAGAAATTAACAGTCTCATTGCACATACAGATCTAAAATGCAATTATAGATTGTTGGTTCCACAACATACTGGTCTACGAAGTTGTCCATTCAACTACATGACTGAACACCAAACCAGTCTCCAGATTTGCCTCCAACGTCACTCGCACACATCCCTCTAACCTGGTATGCTTCCTGTCCACCAGCTTATCTAATTACCCACTCACCACCTCCCAGCTGATGCTCCTGGTCATGGCAGCACTAAGTGTCAAACACAGCTGTCAGCATGTGTAAAGTCATTGGGATCAGAATGACATTATCCAAGCCAGATTTCAGGATTTTAATGAGTTTCTTGTTTTCCTGGTGGATTGCCAGAATAGGATTGTGAGAAAAGGTACACAGAGTGAGATGGAGAGTGTCTGCAAAGCATCTAACCTTCCAATTGCCTCTTTTCATTAGGTGCACAGTAGATGAGGGCAGGCTTATGTTTCTCTAAACATGTAATCGTTTAAGTTAGAATCAATGGTCATTACATTTTTACTTGTCCCATATGCGAGCTTTTGCAATCCAGGATGTTATCATCCCAGCTGATGAATGGACACACTTGACTAATTAGCTCTGAGAATGAAACCCTTGCTGAATGAATCATTTGTTTTATTCCTTTGCAGTTGGTAAACAAGGTAATTAGTTATTTATAAATATCCACACAAGGCTGCAGTTGTTCTTTAAACAATAGGATATATGCTTCTTACACAAATTTAAAAATAAACAAAACAAGTTATATGAAGCAATTCAAAAAATATTAATCCAACATTACATTAAAGTTTCTACGTCCTTCCCAATATTATCCATTACACAGACTCAATCTTGGAGAAATATCTCTCCTATCTCAACTTTGTAAATCTTAACTGAAATTTTTCAGTTTCTTTCCTCAGGAATGCCGAGGCTGTTTTTATTAGAATTGTAGCTTTCACAGTTCTGATGGCCTAATCTTTCCCCAGTGCTAACAACTTGACAATTTCCACATAAATGTTCCTGCTGCGGTTCCTAATTCCCCTAAACTGATTTGATTCTCCCACTAAGAGAAAGTGTTTTGACATTTTGGACTGGGTTCTTCTGAACTAACACTTTGAACATTCCGATCGAAGACAAAACTAAAATAATTGTCTTAATATGTTTACTATACCTGTCATAAACCCAACAGCTACAATATTTTATCCATTAATATGACAGGGTATTCTCCCAGGCACTCAACAGTATTCACCTGCTATCCCAGAACTGTGGTGTTCAGGATTAGCAAAGTCCATGTGCTTTTACTTTTAAAAGGCCCAAATTCCAAAAGGAAAGCAATATATTGTGCATATTTATAATAAGGTCTGCATTAGTGTTTGTTTTGGGACCATATTCACACTCACTGAATGTCTGGAAAGAGAAAATATCCAGGTTAAAGATTAAAGGTTATATGTCCAGGATTTATCTAATGTTCATCTGAGAAATACTACTTCTGAACAAAACGAGCAGTAGTAATGGATATGGCCTCTTCAGGCCACTAATCTATGTAATTATCGGCTGAACTTTCTTTTTCTAACATTTCTGACCTTGTGAAGATCCTTCACATTAATTGTTCCTCCATTGGTGGCTGAGCCTTCAGCTGCCCTCCCAAAACCTCTCTATCTGTCTTTCTACATTTAATACACTTCTTAAAAATGTATCTGTTTAACCAGTAAGGGGTGTAATGAGCCCTTATATTGCTCAGCATCTAATTTTATTTTACTGTACTCCTGTGTAGTGTCTTAGGATGTGTGATCATGTCAAACGAACAGAAAAAATGTATTTTAGCAGGGAGTGATACTGAGACTTGGCTCCACAATTCTGAGTTCAGTTGGATACCATGTCCCACCCACCACAGCCCAATCTCTGTGGGATCTTCCCACACGGCTGGAGGTTCTGATGAGTTGTTCCCTGCCAGATGATGACAAGGGCAGTGGAAAGTACTGGGCAGAGGAACTGTGCAACTTTTGTGGGACGGTGGTAGAGGGTGCAGCGTCTTTGGTGGGCTCAAAGATGCACAGGAATAAGGTGTCTCTGGGCCAAGCAAACAGAGGGGTTAGGAGTGGGTGAAAGCCATTTGGCCCTCAAGCCTTCTTCACACATTAATTACGATCATAGCTGATCTGATTGTAACCTCAACCCCACATTCTCAGGGCCAGGTGGCCAACCTCCTCTGTTCGCAAGAATCTATCTGCCTCTGGCTTAGAAATATTCAAAGTCTATTTTTCCATTACCTTTTCTGGGAAGGAGGTCCAAATATTCACAAACATGTGAGAGATAAAGCAATTTCAGCTTTTCACTGCCTTAAATGGATGAAACTCATTTTAAAATGTTAACCCTTAAGGCAGAATCTTACAATGCACTGAGCCGCATGAGCTGTGGTGAGATGAGTGGTAAATTGGGCAAGAGGTAGTAGGAACTGCAGATGCTGGAGAATCTGAGATAACAAGGTGTAGAGCTGGATGAACACAGCAGGCCAAGCAGCATCAGAGGAGCAGGAAAGC
>JAHRHZ010000013.1:38888874-38926836 GCA_024137785.1 Ginglymostoma cirratum
GCTTTCCTGCTCCTCTGATGCTGCTTGGCCTGCTGTGTTCATCCAGCTCTACACCTTGTTATCTGTTGGTAAATTGGGTAAGATGGTTACCTCAATGTAAAGATGTCTCGATGCAACATCCCTGCTTTGTTCAAATGATGTAGAGAGATTCTCTCTGGGTAGTGACGAGTTCCCAATTGGCAATCATTATTATTATTCATTGCCAAGTTAACAGTCCAACTCACCATAGCTAGCAATCTTACTGAGCTCACCACAAAAATTAACCATCAGGAAAACTCGACATGGAAACCTGGGGAGTTCTTGATAAGTTCAATTCACTGCTTGCTCTAAAAGACCTTCTGTTTGGATACCAGGTGGTACAAGTATCTTGGGCATGCTCTATAGGCAACAGCAACATGAAACCCACATCCATGTTCTTTAGTATCTGACACATACTATCCTCTGTGAACCGTCATGGTAGATTTCTGATTCACTTACAGGATTTTACAGCTCTTCAGTGCTGCACCTCAGGCCCAACCATCGCGTGAGCTCAGGGACGTCTGACTGGACCAGACTGTATCACCGGGCTCTTTACTCATTCTCATTGCACTTACACAATCCAAGCCTTTCCTGCTGCACACTGCATCCCTGTCTTATTGCCTGGATATACCTTTTGTTGCATTTTGTGTCTCATCAGCGAGAGCTTGTGGCTCACATTACTACTGTCTGACTATGCCATTTAGCACCGACACAAATCCAGGAAATTTGCCACAAATGTCAGCAGGCCTCAGTCCAATCAAGAGGGACACCCTTCACTCAGAAGGTCTCACCACAGTAAGGCAAGAACAGTGTTCAATATCAGTCCAGGCCTGTGCACCATTGCATCCAGCAGGATCCCCATGACAACACCCGCACAGTGGGGCAAGGATATTCTGCCCCTGGCCGGCCATGTCCGGGGCAAATGTCAGGAACCATGCAAGGCGGTTCCAGACTGCCAGTGACATTCGGTGCATGGTGACCATTGAACAATGGCACTGGTGCCAGGAAAACTGGTAAATTTCAGGATCTGTATTGGGTGGCAAGTTGTTCTAGCAACAGCACACGGTACGATGGAGGGGCAATAGGGCTGGGTTTTCGCCTTGATGGCTCAAACAGCATTTGAAGAGGTGAGTTTGGTAAGAAAACCCTTTAAACCTTGTGGTGACAATCACTTCACACACTTGAAGCGACTTCACCCTGAGCCAAAAAAATGCTAAGATTCCTCCCTCAATTCTGGATGAACCCACAAGATGAAATATCCTTTCCACAACCAGATTTTTGAGCACTTTCAGAGTTTAAAAGTTTCAGCCTAGTCACTTTTAATGTCTTTATACTCCAGCAGATACAATAAGCTTTGAAGTGTTACCTTATGAAATGCCTTCTGGAAATCTAAGTGCAGTACATCTATTGGTTTCCTTTTATCCACAGCACACATTGCTTCTTCAAAGTATTGAAGGTATATTCGTTGAACATGAATTTCTACTTGCAAAATTACTGACTGTCTGATTACCTTGAATTTGTCTAAATGCCATGCTATAGTGTCTTTAATAATAGTTTCACGCATTTTCCCTTTTGGAACACGTTAACCTAACTGCCTTGTAGTTTTCTGATTTCTATTTTCCTCCCTCTCTGACTAAAAGGAGTTACCTTTACTATTTTCAACGCTAATAGAACCTTTCCCAGAACTAAAGAATTTGGAAAATTAAAAGCAATGCATCAACTATCTCACTAGGACACTCCTTTTAAGACCCTAGAATGAGGTCCATTAGGACCCAAGGTCTTGTCAGCCCATAGCTCCATCAATTGTTTTGTACTACTTCCTGAGTGATTGTAATTTTCTTTAGTTCCTCCCTTCTTCCCTTTCCAGTTATATAGATATTTTTGTAATGTAATTTGTATCAATGCAAAATGCCTGTTCAATTCTTCTGCCATCTCCTTATTTTTCATTATTAATTCCCTTGCCTCACTTTTC
The DNA here is from genome assembly GCA_024137785.1 of Ginglymostoma cirratum. Lineage (NCBI taxonomy): Eukaryota > Metazoa > Chordata > Chondrichthyes > Orectolobiformes > Ginglymostomatidae > Ginglymostoma > Ginglymostoma cirratum. The sequence goes on from JAHRHZ010000013.1 coordinate 38,890,865, forward strand.
ATGAGATCAATATCATCATTTTATTCGGTAAATATGTATAGAAACTCTTACTCACTGTTTTTATATTTTGGCTAGCTTTCTCTTGAGCTCTATTTTTTTCTCTCATTTTTACCTGTTTAACAATTGTTTACTTTTTAAAAAATATTCTGTCCGATCTTCTGACCAACCACCCATCTTTGTGCAATTATATACTTTTTATTAACTTTGACACCCTCCTCAAATTTGTCTGTTAACCATAACTGGTAGGTTCTCACCTTGGACATTTTTTTCTTTCTCTTTGGAATAAATATATTCTGTGAATTCTGAAATAGCACTTTTCATGCCTACCGCTGCCTCTCTATTGACGTATTTCTCAACGTAATTACCAACTCTCTTCATCTAGCTCTGCTTTCATGCCTTCACAATTGACCTTATAGAAGTTTAAAACACAAGCCTCAATTTCAACCAAACCCACCTCAACTTCCCTCTTTCCTAACCTTCGGCTTTCCCCTCTTTCTTTTGCCAGCAGTATCACGAATTAACAGACCCATCATTCCATTTTACCCCAGGTTCCTGTCCTTGCTAGATGCCACTTCAGGATTCCAGCCCGAATCTATGCCACCTTGCTGCAATGTCTCTATAATGGTTATCAGTTATTACTTATTCCTAATTACATAGTCAGTTCATCAGTCTTGTTCTGCAAATGCAGATACAGAGCCTTTGGTTCTGTCTTTTTATTTGTTTTAGGACCTCAGGCGTTACCTGTCAATTTACTTTTAGATGTGTACTCTCTATCCTTCACGTCAGGGTGTATTTAGCATTTCACAAATTAATTCCTTCACTTAATAGCTTGATGAATTGCAGCTAACTTTGCTGAGAGATTTGAAAAATCCCACTATCATGAGCTGCAAAGTTGAAATCAATGAGGACCAATTTTAACTCAACACCCAAAGGTAGATGAAGGCAGCTTAATGTGTTAGCAACTGATATTCAACTTCATGTTGAAAATGAAAGAATGGAATATTTTCTTTGAGGAGTCGGCCCAATTTCAAACCTGAGAATGGTTTGTTCTGATTTCACCATAAACATTTGCCTTAACACACACGACTCTAACTTACTGGAGGATATTGGTTCAGTTGAAATGTCTGTTCAATGGAATCCTGAAACCACGTTTGTATTTCCTGTAAGAATTTCTCAGTATCCTTTCCTAGGTCTTACTGAACAATGACTGGTTTCAGAGTGTAATGTGGCTTCATTTGGACACTGACTCAATAATGAGTGCAATCCAGTATTTCCTAAAGTGGGAATCCACACAGAGGACTGGGCATTATATTACTTTACTGTATTACAAATCATGAGTTTGGCTAATTCGTACTGTTAGCATGTACATTGATCCATCAATAACAGAGGCAGGTGATTAATATCACTATCCACTTTAAACACTGACTGACTATTGGTTCATATGGTTTTAACTGATTAAATATGAATCTGCTTGTGTCACTTTTTCTTTCCTGTCCTATAGGGAAATGATTAACCTGTGGCAACAACTAACAACATCTTTCCAAATTGGTAAGAACTTCATAACTGCATTATTTTGTGAATTGACGTCTTGGAGGTGGTTTCACTTCAGGTTGAAGTTAGACTGTTTTAAATTGCTACAAGTCACAGTGGAATCTAAAGCCCTCATATCGTTCACTTTTTTAGTCTAACCTCACTTGGAATTTTCATTGCAACTTCAAGTGCAATCTCAGGTGTGCCCAGGGGTAACACACTTGTCATGCAGGAAGATTCTCTGCATCATTCCCAGCAACTTGCATTTATTCAATGTCTTTCACAGAAAAGTGCCCTGCGATACTGCACAGAGCTGCGTCTAAAAAGTTGAATGCCAACAGAAAGCAGGGAAATTTTCAGAACTAATTAAAGATCTGGCTTTTAGCAAAGGGCTTAAAGAAGGAGAGTGATGTTGAGAGATTTCATCAGAAACTTAACAAAACTAAGGGGTGAAATGGTAAACGCACAACTGACAATGATGGGACCAATGGGAGGAAGATCCAGGCACTGGCTGGGCTGCTGGTTAATGCTGAAGCTGTTACAGAGATGGAGGGTGGGAGGCTGTGAGGGGATTGAAACAGAGGTTGAGAATTTTAAATTTGAGACAATGTGAGCACAAGATATTACAAGTAATTAGAGGTGAGAGGTCATGTGATGAAATCTCACTGTGTGCATCAGAGTTTATCTAATACCAGAGTTAATGAACATTGTGGTTCGAATAGAGAGCATATCTTTTCAAAAAGGGTTCATTACTGTGTGATTAACATATTCCATCCTCAAAATTGATAATGGTATACATCAGGAAGCTTTAGTTTTACTTTGAAGACTATCCAAAGCTTCTGTTTCAACTCCAGCAAAAATCCCAAATCCAATTCTATATGAAGGGGCTTCTCCCACCCCCTGATCATAAGATTAATTAGCAGGATGACAGTAACCTAAAGGATTTATAGCAGCCAGCAAACATTCTATCCATTTGGAGAGAAGGTTCTGGATAACATTAATTTATTTATTCCCTTTTGCAGATATTGTCACTGGTCTGACCAAGCCCATCTGAACATCTGACCAAATGTCAAATTGCTGTCCTGTAAAGTGACTCTTTGAATGGGGACGCAATCTCTAGGAACATGTGGGGCCAATACACGGTTCATTTTGAAGTTTAGGTAATGTAATAGGGCTGTCCACATGGTCTGTTCAGGTTGGAAATCATTAATCACATCACATTTTGAGTTCTATCTTCAGAATCCACTTCTCTGGAAATCACTGCCCATTGACAGTTACCCAGGATTCTGCTGTCTATGGACATCATGCAAAACAAAACTGTCCAAAATACTGTAAACACAATCCTGCCGTACTTCTGCTTCACTTCACTCAAGGAGTTCCTCGTACAAGCAATAACCTGATAAATTTATCCTAAAAAGCACAACAAAAATTCTGACAGTTCTATTCATGACACAACCTCTCTCAACATAGGTTTCTTAAATGGTATCGTGACTCATAAACCTGTCTTTTTAGGCTTCGCTCTGTTTGTTCCCTCAAACCAAAATGCAGCTTTTCAATGACAAAGACAAAACTTTGTCAGATGCTGGAAACCTGATACAAAAACAGAAATAGTTCAGTCACTGAGCAGGTTAGGCAGCATCTGTCAAAAGAATAAAGTTTTCAGACTTGGATTCCTTTGTCAGGACACAAAGCATGAGCTCACTCGTGTTTCTTTAATAGGGATGCTACATGACCTCTTTCCAGTAATTATTATTTTTCTTTCAGTAACTTAATGAATGATTCGGTGGTTTCAGTGCACTCATCTACCTTAGGATTTGGGACATCATATTGAGGATGTGCAGGATGTTGGTTAGGCCACTTTTGGAGAGCAGAGTTCTGGTCGCCATGCTGTAGGAAAGATATTATTAAATTGGAGAGGGTTCAGAAAAGGTTTACCAGGATGTTGCCAGGACTGGAGTGTTTGAGTAATTAGGATAAATTGGATAGGCTGGGATTCTTTTCACTGGACTGTAAGAGACTGAAGGATGACCTTGCAGAGATTTACAAAAACATGAAGGTCATAGATATTCTGAGGGTGGGGCATTGCAGAACCAGGGGGCATATTTTTAACGTGAGAGGAGAAAGGTTTAAAAGACACCTGAGGGGCAACATTTTTCAGACAGAGGATGGTTTGAGTGTGGAATGAACTACCAGAGGAAGTGGTTGATGCAGGTACAGTTACAACATTTAAAAGACACTTGGTTTGGTACACAAAAGGGTCAGAATCATACGGGCCAAATGCAGGCAAGTGGGACTAGATTAGTTTGGGAAACTTGGTTGGCATGTACTTGTTGGACCAAAGGGCTTGTTTGGGTGCTGTAAAACTCTATGACTCTGTCTATGACTCTGTGACATGCTGGAAATAATTACAGAAACAAATCTGAACATGGTCAATCTGTAGCAGAAATCCACTTAATGTACTTTGCTTGTGCACAGTGCCATTCTTGTTCCATTATAGCTCCCTTTATCAAAGCACACCTCAGTTGAATCGATGTGATTCAATTCTACAAACTGATCAGATCAGGTTTGACTACCTGTCAAAATGCCGGCAAAGTATGTCAAATAGAAACTTACTGATAGCTGTGACTGCTGTGATAAAGTATAGACTTGCTTGATGCATTTTTCTGCTTATTGCTGGTCAATGACATTATCTTACCTGACTATCAAACTGCCAGTCAGACGACAATTTAAATATATCACAGAAGATGTTCCCTTTGAAATGGAAGTTTTGGTTCCTTCTTTAAAACGAAATGACTGAAATCTGTAACATTTACTTTCAAGCTAGCTGGTGCATGTTTTATTGTGTGAAGCTTAAAAATATCCTCCACACCATTGCAGAACTTTTTAAAACTCAATTTCATGTTAAACAATACACATGATTTGTATCACAGGATCATTGTGGATAATGACTGTACAGAGTTCCGTGATGTATTTATTTTCCATGACATTTTGTTTTGGCAGGTACCAAGTGAAAATCAAGCAAGTTCCTGCTGCACCAATGCACAAAACTAATTAAAAACAATCAAAGAAAGCAGTTAATAAAAAGTCAAAATATGAAAAATTATATCTTTATCATTTTTCGCAAGAAGTTCCAGGACTCTCGTTCCTACATTATTAAAATCATATTTGTTTGGGATCAACATTTTCATTCTTATGTTGTGGCAATCCACATCTAACCTTCCCAAAAATATTCTGAGACTAGAGTTGTTTTCGATTGATGCTTTTGTTACACTAATCTGGATAGCATTAATCTTACTTAAGTTGGTTGTATATAGGAAATTAAAGCAAATTCTTGAATCAGGTAGTTTATGGGGGAATTTGATGGGCAAGTGATTGTTTATCATTCCACATCTTTATGTTACATTATTCAAGTAGTACTTGTTTCATAAATGTGAAAGGTTGAATTGTGTAAAATGGAGAAATTTAAGAAGTGGAGCTTATTAGCTGAAATATTTCTGCAAGATTTGTGCATTATGATCTTCTTGAAGGATTGTTTATTTCTTCTTTTCCCTACAATGACTTATTTCAATTCATATAAATATAGAACTCCTTAATTATTTATTACTCTTGCAACTATCGTGAAATTCTAAACAAACAGAAATGTAGATACTTTTCCTATATTTGAATGTAGCTAACCTCAAGAGCCAAGTTATTCAGAGAAAACATAAACAGTGCTGAAATAAATACATTAGTGTCTGTTCAACGAAATTACATTATTACTTCAAATGGTTAGACTTCCTTTAAATCTTGAAATTCTTTAAGGGCTACTGCTTTATGTTAATAGAAATTATTCTCAGAATGAAAGAAGTCTGATAAGTAATCATAAATTTCATAACTGTTGTCCTGGTGTAATACAACCAGTTGTTATGAACTGTCACAAGAAAACACATCATATTTTATGTTGCAAGTTGTGAAAACATAAATTTAATTGAATTATAAATGTGTTGAATGTGTGGATGAATTTATATCAACAAGTTAAACATTTCCGAACATCTGGAAAGTCTAGCTTTACTTGGTGGTTACTTGGAATAAGTGGGTCATCTTGTAGGGTTAGTTTCTGCTTGTTTAAACTTGAATTTCAGAGAGTGAGGGGTGACTTGACTGAAGTGTCCAAGATCCTGAATGGCCTAGAAAGGTGGCCATTGGAAAGGATAATGCCTCTTTAGGATCAGTCCAGATTGTTTTAAATTAAGTATCGCTCTTAAAGCACAGAACTTATGAGATTTTTTTTCTCTTAGTGGGTTGTGCAACCATAGAACTCCCTGTCTCAGGAGATGATGGAGACAGGGTCATTACTTTTAAGGCAGAGAATAGATTTGTGTTCAGCATAGGAATTACGGTTATTGGGAATACATAGGAATGTGGAATTCAAAACACAAACAGATTAGCCATGATGTTATTTGATGGTGGAGCAGATTCAAAGGGCCAAATAATCTACTTCTGCTCCTATTTTATATTTGACTCGTAATATATTCACAATCAGTCTTAATTGAAGAAATAAAACAAATTGCAAAATGGTGCATACATATAATGTTGGAAAATATGGAGCTTGATTTTATATTCAGATTTTAAGAAAAACATAATTTTAGTTGCAATAGTAATGAAAGAACAGCAATCATTTCTTAGCATTCAAGTGAATTGATACTCAATGTAACTGGACTGAAGACTAACAGGGCTATACAGTTTGCCGCAGTGGAGCCCCCAATGGTCATCACAATCATCCACCTTGATGTAAATAACTCACCAGGAAAGACTAAGGAGTTAAGCTTAGATAACAAGGTGTACAGCTGGATGAACACAGCAGGCCAAGCAGCATCAGAGGAGCAGGAAAGCTGACATTTCGGGGCTAGACCCTTCTTCAGAAATGGGGGAGGGGAGGGGGTTCTGAAATAAATAGGGAGAGAGGGGGAGGTGGATAGAAGATGGATAAAGGAGAAGATAGGTGGAGAGGAGACAGACAGGTCAAAGAGGCGGCGGTGGAAGCAGTGAAGGTGAGTGTAGGTGGGGAGTCACGGAGGGGATAGGTCAGTCCAGGGAGGACGGACAGGTCAAGGGGGCAGGATGAGGCTAGTAGGTAGGAGATGGGAGTGGGGTTTGAGGTGGGAGGAGGGAATAGGTGGGAGGAAGAACAGATTAGGGAGGTGGGGACAAGCTGGACAGGCTTTGGGATGCTGTTGGGGGAGGGGAGATTTTGAAGCTTGTGAAGTCCACATTGATACCGTTGGGCTGCAGGGTTCCCAAGGGAAATATGAGTTGCTGTTCCTGCAGCCTTCGGGTGGCATTGTTGTGGCATTGCAGGAGGCCCAGGATGGACATGTCATCTGAGGAATGGGAGGGGAAGTTGAAATGGTTCGCGACTAGGAGGTGCAGTTGTTTGTTGCGAACTGAGCGCAGGTGTTCCGCAAAGCGGTCCCCAAGCCTCCATTCGGTTTCCCCGATGTAGAGGAAGCCACAACGGGTACAGCGGATGCAGTATACCACATTGGCAGATGTGCAGGTGAACATCTGCTTGATGTGGAAAGTCTTCTTGGGGCCTGGGATTGGGGTGAGGGAGGAGGTGTGGGAGCAGGTGGAGCACTTCCTGCGGTTGCAGGGAAAAGTGCCGGGTGTGGTGGGGCTGGAGGGGAGTGTGGAGCGGACAAAGGAATCACTGAGAGATTGGTCCCTCCCGAAAGTTTGCTGTACTGAAGCAGTATTATACAGTACACTGCTCCCCCTGGTGGTGTTCTATCACATTGCTCGATGATACTGTCTTCAAGGCTGTGGAGTGAATATCGGTGGGTTTCAGGATTATTGCTGACAGCGATGGCCAGGAAGTTATTGAAGGTAGCAGCTTTCAAACCAGATACTTTCTTGGTTACAAGTAAATTAAGAATTCTGCAAAAAAAAACGTGTTTAGTATATTTCAGACTGGGCTGTTAATAGACATCGCATGGTCACTTTAATTTTAATACGGGCGGGTCACGAAAGTTTCTTCATTGAGCTGCTCACTCGGTCGATTCAGGGATTTGAGATTTTGATAAACGAAGGGATGATATCCGCAGCCCGAGGAGGACGGACTGCTGCGAATTTGCAAAAGAAAACCTCCATGAAAAGGAAAGATTATTGAGAAAAGAAAGACATTTGATGGAAAATAAAAGCAACAAGTAAAGTTCAAGAGATCAGACAGGGTGAAAGAAACAAGTGTAACCTGTACTAAACGAGGAATTTAAAAACACCCCGCTGTGGCCTCACGGGTTGAGGGAGAAGCTCAACATTTTAATCTCTTAAACCTGGCACACGGGCAAAATATTGTCTAGTCTTTTTCTGGGGGCTGTGATTCTGATCTAAATAAATGACTGCTTTGGTCAGCTCACCAGCTGCTGCCAATCTTTACGATGAATGTTGGACACCTACAAGACAATGAAGCGCGTTGATATGTAGCATTGAGTCATTTTAGGAATAAGTGTAATGCGTCTGGAGAATTTTGAAGCAGAATGAAGCTGCGGGGTGGAACTTTCCACTCCATGAAACGATGCGGTCACTGGTGAGAAATATGGGAAAATACAGCAAAATTAATAACATCAGATGCTTGTTGTTGAAAACAACTTTTAATTTTCTCCTGAAAAGGGCTAGTTCAGAGTCTTTCAAAAGAGTGGCAATGGCCGTTTTCCATCTCATTAATAGCCCACATTGTCTCATTTCAATACAGATTCCAATTCTGACTTTTCCTAGGAAATTAGACCAAGCCAATTTTTCAGTCTACGTTTTCTTGCCTTATGGAAATTGTTGGCGAAGCCAGCATTTATTGCATTTACAGAAACGACAGAGCAGTTACCCTGCACTGCTGTGCATCTGGAGTCACACATTGCCCAGAGCAGATATAAATGGCTGATTTCCTTCCTTAGAGGATAGCCGTGATGTGGAGGTGCTGGTGTTGGGCTGGGATGGACAAAATCAGAAATTATACGACACCAGGTTATAGGTTTATTTGAAAACACAAGATTTGGAGCCTCAGTCCATCTCCAGGTGTTAGTGAGAGAGGTCGTATCAGACACAGAACTTATAAGTAAAAGATCAAAGGTTCACACCATTGATGAGGATGTACTAAATGAACTTAAGATGCTGTTAAATCTTTAATCAGTTAGAAGGTTTTAATTGATATGTATGTACAAATCACAGAATTCCTTTCAAGTCACGGTCCTGAGAGAACTAAAGGTTTTATCAGTGTAAAGAAGAGGTGACATTTTAGGCCACACAATGCATGTTAGGTGTGAAACATTGTTTAGAATATGAACTGAAAGAACTGTGAATGCTGTAAATCCGGAACAAAAACAGAGTTTGCTGGAAATTCTCATCAAGTCTGGCAGCATCTGTGAAGAAAAAATCTGAGTTAATTTATAAAACACCATATTGACTTACTGTCTATAAAGTTTAGGCCCAAAACGTCAAGTTTTCCTGCTCCTATGATGCTGCTTGACCTGCTGTGTTCATCCAGCCCCATGCTTGTTGTCTATAAATTGTATGCTTTTTGAATAAAATAAAATGTATCTATAATACAAATTCACCCCATAGATTCACGCGTGTGAGAGAGAGGGAGTGAAGGAGTGAGGGAGAGAATGTGGAAGAGGGATGAAGAGAGTGAGGGGAGAAGAGAGAGGGGGAGAGAGAGATGGTGAAGGGGGGAGGGGGAGGTGGGAAAGAGGGAGAGAGTGTGTATGAGTGAGAGTGAGGGGGAGAGAGTGTGTATGAGTGAGAGTGAGGGGGAGAGAGTGTGTATGAGTGAGAGTGAGGGGGAGGGGGAGAGAGTGTGTATGAGTGAGAGTGAGGGGGAGAGAGTGAGAGTGTGAGGGAGAGTAAGGGGGCGAAAGAGAGAGAGAGTGTGAGGGAGAGTGACGGGGCAAAAGAGAGAGTGAGGGGGTGAAAGAGTGTGTGAGGAGGTGAAAGAGAGAGAGTGTGAGGAGGCGAAAGAGAGAGAGAGTGTGAGGGAGAGTGAGGGGGCAAAAGAGAGAGAGTGTGAGTGAGGGGTTGTGAGTGTGTGAGAGAGTGAGGGTTCGAGAGAGAGAATGTGAGGGAGAGTGAGGGGACGAAAGAGAGAGAGTGTGTGAGGGAGAGTGAGGGGGCGAGAGAGTGTGTGAGTGAGAGTGAAGGGGAGAGAGTGTGTGAGAGACTGAGGGGGCGAAAGAAAGAGAGTGTGTGAGAGAGTGAGGGGGCGAAAGAGAGAGAGTGTGTGAGTGAGAGTGAGGGGGCGAGATAGAGAGTGTGTGTGAGAGTGAGGGGGTGAGATAGAGAGAGAGTGGGTGGGTGAGAGTGAGGGGGCGAGATAGAGAGAGAGAGTGGGTGAGTGAGAGTGAGGGGGCGAGATAGAGAGTGTGTGAGTGAGAGTGAGCAGGCGAGATAGAGAGTGTGTGAGTGAGAGTGAGGGGGCGAGAGAGAGAGGGAGAGTGTGAGGGGATGACACTCTCTCCCCCCTACACAACACTATACAACCCTGTCATGGTAACCTCTGCAAGACATGTCAGATCATCAGCGTGGATACTACCATCACACATGGGAGAACCACCCACCACGTACATGGCAGATACTCATGTGGCTCGGTCAATGTTGTCCATCTCATATGCTGCAGGCAACAATGCCCTGAGGCATGGTATACTGGCGAGACCATGCAGACACTTTGGTAATGGATAAATGGACACCATGTAACAATCGCCAGACAGGAATGTTCCCTCCCTGTGGGGGAACACTTCAAGGTCAAGGACGTCAAGCCTCGGATCTTTGGGTAAACATCCTCCAGGGCAGACTTCGGGATACACAACAACACAGAGTCACCCAGCAGAGGCTGATAGCCAAGTTTGGTACCCATGAGGACGGCCTCACCCAGGATCTTGGGTTCATGTCGCATTACAGGTTACCCGCCACACTTATCGCTCTCACATACTCATGCTCTCACACACACCGTCTCTCTCCAACCCCTCTTTCTCCCTCTCCCCGCCACACTCACACGCACTCTCTCTCTCCTCCTCACTCTCTATCTCTCTCACACACACACAGACAGACAGATACACGTGAATCTATGGGGTGAATTTGTATTTGCAGATACATTTTATTTGGTTCAAAAATACACAATTTATAGACAGTCAATCAATGTGGCATTTTATAAATTCCTACTTTAGAAATAAAACCAGTCTGACTCCAAACCAAAACACAAACAGATTCTAAACAAGGCCTCACACCTAACATGCATTGTCTGACCTAAAATGTCACCTGTTCTTTACACTGATAAAACCTTTAGTTCGTTCAGGACCATGACTCGAAAGGAATTTGGGGATTTACATATTAATCAGTTAAAACCTTCTAACTGATTAAAGATTTAACAGCATCTTAGGTTTGTTTAGTACATCTTCATCAATGGTGTGAACGTTTGATATTTTAGTTATAAATTCTGTGTCTGATACTACCTCTCTCACTGACACCTGAAGAAGGGCCGAGGCTCCGAAAGCTTATGTTTTCAAATAAACCTGTTGGACTATACCTGGTGTTGTGTGATTTCTGACTCCCTTAAATGAGATTAGGGAATCAACTAGGTCTTTACACTATCAACCATTAGATTTTTAATTCCAGATATCTTTTATTGAATTCAAATTTGACCACCTGCAGTGACAGGTTTGAACCCACATCCCCAGAGCATTAGCCTGAGGTTCTGGCTTGTCAGTTCTGAAGAAGAGACATATTAGACTCTCCATGAGTGCTGCCAGCCCTGCTGAATTTCTTCAGCATTCTCTGTGATTATTTCAGATTTCCAGCATCTGCAGTATTTTGCTTTTATCGGAGTATGATATCATAGCTTTTATCGAAATTCAGCTGTTGGATGGACAGAATTGGTAATTTGACATTTCTAGTTATGGAGTATTCAGATGAGAGAGTCAGAGAGAGGCATTAAAAAGGAGAGGTATTGGTTGCAATGCTGATCAAGCAAGAAGTGCACACATGCTTTTGGGGTGTACTATGGGCCCCAAGTAGGGACGGGTCAACGATTGAACGTGTGATTACAATTCAGAGACGTATAAGAATAATAAGCCAGTATTGGGACAGAATTTTAACTCCCCATATATTAAATGGAATAGGGCTGGGAATAAACATTCTTAACTGTGGAAAGGTAAATTTTACGAAGATAAGATACAGTTTGGCGCAAGTAGAGTGAGAGCAGCAACTTGCCAGTAAAGCTGATTGTAACTCGGTTGGATTTAGGATAGTTATAGATAAGGAATGGGCCAGGGATGGAAGTTCTAAACTGGGGAAAGCCTAATTTTATCGAAATAAGATATGACCTGACCCAATTGGAGTGCGAGCAGCTGCAAGCAGATAATACTGTATCAGAGCAATGGGAAGTATTTAAGGAGGAAATAGTGAGAGTATGGGGCAGATACAGTCCCCCAAAGACAGAGGATGAGACCAAGATTGAACAACCCTGGATGTCAAGAGGCATAAAAGATACAATCAAGGGAAGTAAAGCCTTATGGCGGAAGTTAACATAGACAGAGTGGGTAGTGGCAAGTTTAGCAGTCTTTATAACTGGATAAATCTACAGGCTAGGATGAGATTTATTCCAGGCTGCTGTGGGAGAGAAGGAAAGAGATATCAGGGATGTTGGCAGAAATTTACAAACCCTATTTGTCTACAGATGAGGTGCTGGAGGAATGCTAACATTATCCTATTATTAAAATGGTGGAAAGGATTGATCAGGTCATGTAGGTCAATCATTCTAACATCACTGGTGGGGAAATTATTGGAAATAATTCTGATGGATGGAATGTATGTGCACTTGGAGACATGGAATAGTCAGGCATGGTCAGCATAAATGTAAGGGATCGGCATGTTTGACAAACTTGACCAATTGTCTTTGAGAAAGTAACCAGGAGTGTTAGTGAAGGCAATGCTTCTGATGTGGTTGACATGATCATTGCAAATTGGTCAAGAAAGTAAGAGTCCATGGGGTCAACATTAGCCTCGGGTTAAACCCTTATACCTCAAAGGCAGCCAAGGGACTCTAAACCGTATCTTATTTTAGATTTTGTGTTGTGTACTGTTCCACGTAAGCTTTGTGCATGTGTATTAGTATGGGCTCAAGTTATTCGTGAACGAGTACAATTGACTTATACTTTTGTTTATTATTTTCCTTGGGTTTAACTGTTATTAAACTTACTATCCCTTTAATAAATCAAGTATACCATATTGACTGGCTTCTTACAGCACAACTACATAACTACATTTTTATTTGGAGAGGGCTATGTCACATACAAAACAAGCTAAACCTTAGTTGTAACCAAGTAGAGAGGTTGAACTAAAGGGAAGCTGGTGGGAACTACACAGTTCTGTGTTCAATGTAGACAGCAGGAAAAAGCCTGTCAGCTACAGTAGACAGACGTCTGTTCAAAAGCTATTTGAAATGCACAGTTTTACATTCTGACAAGCAATCTGTCAAGGTCTGAGCCTCAGTGGCATATCTTGGAACTTACTTTCCAAGTTCCTTAGGGAATGCACCTTCTTCTGTGCATTTGCATGCATGTTGAAGCTGCCATGAAATAAATTCCCATTATATGCTTGTCCTGTTAAAAATGACACACCCCTTTTTGACTCCTGTCAATACTGGGTCAGGGCATCAAATCCCCTGTCCTGGGGGTGGAGGGAGGTAAAGTCTGACCGACAAACCCTAGGATTTTTGTTTGCGGGACTTGATAGGCAGGAGTTTGGGCAGCTCAGAGGAAACATTCTTGGTCTCTTTGACATGTAAGCATTGCTTCTCCTTGAAGATGTTATCACCTTTACTTCAAAAGCCAGAGTTCCTGAGGCAGGAGAAATTTGACTGGCAGTTGTTGAGATCTGCACCAGATTAAACCAGAGGTGACTGAAATCAGTAAATGGGTGTTAAATTGCCAATCCATCTCCATCTTTGGCTGTATCTGCTGCTCCCACCTCTGTTAAACACAGAAGAGGGGAGTTTGATATAGGTTGGGGCCTTGTTTGAGGTATAGAAACAAAATCAGTATCTGATCCGAATCAAACTCCCCTATTTTAGGGGGTGAAATTGATCCCATAACCAATGTCACATGATCACAACATTGCTGCTGATCTGAATTATATGGGTCCTTTGTGTATGATATTCCAGCTGTAAGTCACGCTGTACCCAGTAGATAATCGGCTCCTCTACGGGTCCCAGCAAGCCACGTTGTACATGAGAACAAGCATCCGGCATCAAAATACCTCCGCTTGAGTCAAAACAAAACTGGAAAAATACCATTAACAAAATGCTCCTGGAGATGAAAAGAGTAACCACAATTAAAACAGATTGAGGCTGAAGACCTGAAGTTACAACTGATTTTCCATTTCCATGCAACTAAATAACCCTGATCTTTGACTATTATCAAAGTTTTTATTCCTGATTCCACCCACAGAAATAATCACACCACAGCCTTGATATCCAACAGCATAGACTTCACTCAAAAGCACGTTGCAATGTCTGAATTCCTATCACTGTACAAACTGCAGGCAACTCATCCCAATTTCTTTGAACAAATAATCCTTCACCTCGCAGTCACATTAGTCAGAGGTTTGTTACGTGAAAGTGCCTAGAGCTGGTCAGGCTGGAATGATGTTACAACAACATTTCTTAGGAGAGATCTTGTTTATACCTGTATCCTGTAACAAGAAACGCTGGTTTCAAGGCACTGTTCAAAACAGCGCTCTACATACATAAGCATTCACATTTCTTCCTTGAGGTGATAAATCAGCAAATATTTGTGGTGAAATGCAATCACATATAAATATTCTTCCTCTAGTGCTATAGTCAGGTGATCTTTAGAATGAGGTGCATACACATTGCAGACAGACATGTTAAGTTCATTTCAAAAACTTAACCTGATGAAGCCATTTCACTCACTCCCTTGTTTTCAACATGACTGTTTTATACGTGATACTTGTCATCAGAAGTGACACGGTGGAGATTGTTGCAGGATCACAGACAGAGATGCACAGAGACAGACAGAGAGACAACGCCCCGTCACAGCTCAATCATTTGATAGTGGAGTATAGATTAAAAGAAGATAGAATCCCTACAGTTTGGAAACAGGCCCTTCGGCCCAACAAGTCCACACTGACCCTCAGAGCTTCCCACCCAGACCCATTCCTCTAACCCACCTAATCTACACACCCCTGAACACTACAGGCATTTTAGCATGGCCATCCACCTAGCCTGCACATCTTTGGACTGCGGGAGGAAGCCGGAGCACCGGGAGGAAACCCACACAGACACGGGGAGAATGTGCAAACTCCACACAGACAGTTGCCCGAGGGTGGAATTGAACCCAGGTCCCGGGTGCTGTGAGGCAGCAGTGATAACCATTGAGCCACAATGCCACCCCTAAAGGCATTTCCCTGACCGGGAATCGAACCCGGGCCGTGGTGGTGAGAGCACTGAATCCTAACCACTGCACCACCAGTAGCAAGTTTTGCTCAGACTGACCAATAGTTAGCTAAAGAGCTGCCAGTCTTAATGTCTTCACAATTTCATAACCTTCGCCTCCCTTTCAAACCCTCACCTACAAAATGTTCAGAATGACCTTCCCGCTGGACATACTCCTGTTCTCCATAATAGTGGAAGAGGATGGGCAACAGCAGAGACAGGAAACTCTGAGAGGAAGATGCTTTGACAGAAAGTACTGACAGAGTGAAGGCACCAGTAGCTCTCTAAAGTAAACTTTACATCTCATTGGGATGTTAACAACAGAAGATAATCCTGGATAGTTTAAGCTTTAGCAATATTAACACTGGGTGGGATCACCCAAACACAGAATTGTTATGGCGCAGAAAGAGGCCATTCGGCCCATCGTGCTTGCACCAGTTCTGTTATCTGCTGCCAATCTCCTGCCTTCTCCACATATTTCTGAACACCACTACCATCCAAATAATCATGCATAGCACTCCTCAGTTGCCCCAGTTGTACCTGCCTCCACCACATTTCCAGGCAGTACATTTCACATCCTAACCATTCAGGGTGTGAAATAAGTTTCTCTCACATCACCCTTGCTTCCTTTGCTAATCACTTTAAATCAATGCGCTCTCATTTTGTTTCTTTTCCAAGAGGAAACAGCGTCTCGCTTTCTACTCTACCAGCTTGCTAATGATTTCGAAAACCTCAATCAGATCAGTCCCAACTTCTTCAACCTAATTGGAAAGCTGAAGTTTCTCATTCCTGGAACCATTTGATCTTCCCGTCCCACCTTGATGAAAACATTGGGCAGGAAACCTTAATCGGGGAGAAGCAAAATAATCACATCCTCATCCTCGAGGTCAAAGTCAGCAGTGAGTTCTCCCTTTTCGGTGGCTATGTCAAGTTGCCAGTGGTGGGTTGGGGGGTGGGGGGGTTGTTGGTGGTGGTGGGGGCTGCTGATGAGACCCCTATCTGCTGGCTTTTATATGTCAATAAAACCACAACTCACTGAAATTAATTTCACTTCTCCATTAAGCTATACCAAACTGAGAATCTCAATGCTGCAAAAAGCAACTGACATTTGCACTTCTTCATTGTCCTCAGGGTGAGTACTTACTCACACTCACACTCACACACACACACACTCACTCACACTCACACCCACACACGCACTCACACTCACACTCACACAAACACACACACACTCTCTCACTCACACACACATTCACACACACACACACACACTCTCATACACACACACTCACACTTACACACACACTCTCTCACACACACACTCACTCTCACGCACTCACACACACACACACACACACACTCACACGCACACACTCACATACACACACTCACATAGACACACACTCACACTCACACACACGCTCACACACACTCTCACACTCACACACACTCACATAGACACACACTCACACACACACACTCACACTCACACACACTCACTCTCACACACACACTCACACTCACACACACTCACACACACACTCTCACACACACACACTCACACTCACACACTCACGCACACACACTCACTCTCACACACACACACACATAGACACACACTCACACACTCACACTCACACACACACACTCACACACACAGTCTCACACACACTTACATACACACACACACTCACACACACACTCACTCACTCACTCACTCACACACACACACACACAAAAACACACTCACATAGACACACACTCACACAGACACACACTCACACACACACAGACACACACACACACACACATACACTCACATACACACATACACACACACTTTCACACACACTCTCACACACACACTCACACTCACTCACACACGCTCACATGTACACACACACACTCACATACACACACACTCACTCACACACTCACACTCACATACACACACACACTGACACACACACAGTCTCTCACACACACTCACATACGCACACACACTCACACTCACACACACACTCCCTCACACACTCACTTACACATACACACACACACATACTCACATACACACACACACACACACACACACACACACACACGCACACACGGTGTGAACAGCAGACCAGACCAACATGCCTCACTGCCATCTCCAAAGCCACAGAAATTACAGAGCAGCTCATGCCTAAACAGTAAACTTTCGGCCATGTTATAGGAGGCTGCATGTGGCAGAGCTGCACGGAGAGTGGGAAAGAAGCAGGACCAAAGTCTGAACAATGTGGAGCTGGAAAGCGGTGGTAGAAGGTGAAGGCAGGCAGGAGTGTGTTGCAGGCAGACTGGGATCGGGGTGGGAATACTCTCCCGTCAGTCTGGGATCGGGGTGGGAATACTCTCCCGTCAGTCTGGGATGGGGGTGGAGTGAGTTCCATTTAGCCTGGGCCCAGGTTGGGATGTGATCCAGTCAGTCCAGCGGGTTGTGCTCGTGTCAGTTTGAGCTCTAGAAGGAAGTGAATGGCACTCATGGATCTGAAGTACATTTCTACATGATTGCTCATTGCAGAGATCATGAGATGGCAATGCATGAAGGGAGACAAATGCAATCTATAGGCTACCCTCTGTCCCAGGGAACAGACCGCAGAGCACAGAGTCCTGCAACACGGAGCTGCTTGGGATGAACCTCAACAATTGCCATTGCATCTTTCTCCAGACTTCCTTTGCAAAGACACACACCAGAATGAGATGTTTGACAGTCTCTTCCCCGCTGCAGCCATTTCAAGGGCAGCGTGAGGTGGCACAGAGAGTCTGGGCATACATGAAGAATCTCACAGGTAATGCCCTTCTCATCAACAACAAGCAATGGCTTGGAGCTCGTTGAAAAGTTTTGGTGATGGCGCATAGAGAATATGGTTCGGAGGGCCCAGGGTACGCAAAATCTTGGGAGATGTGCGTTGCCAAGGTGAGGCAGAAACTGAAGCACCGTTCCCTCTCCGTTGCGGGTAAAAGTCTGGCCATCAGGTATGAGACATCATGTCTGTTGTTGTACATGGCACAGGTCTGGCCCATTCTCAGAACCTGTGCCATTACAATCACCCAAGCCATCTTCCACTTCATCTGGATGTCTAACATGGACCATGTCTTCAGGGACACCATGTACAAAGCTCTGGATAAGGGGGAGAAGAACGTACCCAAATGTTGCCCTCATCTTGATGGCCAACTTTGTATGTGGCTGCATCAGCTATCCATAGACACTTGGTACACAAACCCCAAGTGTCACTACATACTGAGGTTCCAGCTGTCCCTGGTGTTATGAAGGATGGGACTGGTCTCATTACTGTGGAATGCTCCAAGTAGTTGGACCACTCCATATCACCTGTCCTTTGTGGAGAAATCTGCAAAGAGAAGCACCTTTGACCTCAAGTCCAACAGGAAATGGTCAGCATGTAGTGACCTCAAGACCCTGCAGGAGAAGGAGAGAGTGGATCCTGTCAGGTTGTACCCCATTGACACAAGAACGCCCACAACAGCACTGCATGTCCTGGTATCCTTGTTATGTGCCGCTGCCACACAAGGGGATGGATGGCAAGCACGAGGATTGCTGGCAGTGCCATCAGTCTAAGGGCACATCAGAAGGATTCTATTCCAACTTCTCTGAAGAGAAGCTTTTTGCAATAAATGCGAAGTTCAGACTTCTGCTTTGATCTGCTTGTGATGTGATAATGTTGAGTGCCTTTTCTGAGGTTTTACTGGCTTCATCCCCAGACGTACTGCTTGTAAAGAGCTTCTTGGCATGGTTGTGTGTTGCTGGCTGTTGAACTGCTCATACCTGAGAGAGAAATGTAATTGGTGGAGAAGCAGAAACCCTACTGTGACTTTCAGATTGGCTGCACATCTGAGAAGAACAGATACCAATGTTGCTCCTTGCCTTCTGCTGTATTGATCGCCCATTGGCACTGGAACAGTTCTGATCCTCAGCAGCCTGCTGGACTTCTTCTTCAAAGGCTGTGAGGTTTCAGAGATCAGGAAGTCCTCCACTGGTCTGGGCTGTCTCCTTTTTTTATTGTGCAGGAGCTTGTCCTACAATGAGAAGTAAAAGGATTAAGAGTATGACAGGAGGA
Organism: Ginglymostoma cirratum; assembly: GCA_024137785.1. Classification (NCBI taxonomy): domain Eukaryota; kingdom Metazoa; phylum Chordata; class Chondrichthyes; order Orectolobiformes; family Ginglymostomatidae; genus Ginglymostoma; species Ginglymostoma cirratum. The sequence continues at coordinate 38,909,987 of JAHRHZ010000013.1, forward strand.
TGTGCATTAGCATATAGAGCCCTGCTAGGCAGTGAGCTCTTCCCAGTGAATAGGAAGCACAGTACCTGAGAAGCGATAGAAGATTGGCAGCATGAGAGGAGTATCAGCCCTTCAGTGCAAATCATGCATGTGATGGCATGAATGTGGCATGTACAGTGGCAGAGTTAGACTGAGTGATGACCCAATGACTATGAGGTTGTTTTGAGAAGGTGGTGGTATATATCCTTGCAGACAGAGGCCAGGGGCAGAGAGAGGATTCCATGAAGCAGGGGCGGATGGCTTTAGGGAGGGTGGGCTGGGAGGATGACCACTGGCTATTCTGGAGTTGTTGTTTTGCAGCAAGTTGAAGGGGTGCCCTGGTAACCTTTAAATGTAAAGCATCAGCATCTTCCAACTGGGAATGTGATGGTGAGAGAGAGAACCTTGGTCCAATGTTCAAGTTGTCATCAAACTCACTTGCTTTTTCAATTAATGCTAATCCAATAAATGATACAGCACAGCTGCCGTGAAGCACAGAGTTCCCTGTTCCATGCTCCAGAATGTTTTCAGAAGGTGTTAATAAATGCCCACACAAAAACACAATTTATATATGCACCATGACATTTAATTTTCTGAGGAGAATGTATCTTGCCAATTTGAACATATTAGTTTCTATCATGAAAAGGCAATATTGAACATTCACACTTGCTTTATAGCGTTTCTTGCAATAATGCTTTGCTGTATGGTCCACAAGAGCTCCACAATTCAGTAAATGTGGAAATAATATTTAACTTATATAATGATATGGTGCATTGCATATGTGGTTCATATGTGCTGTTTTTGGCCCATACACATCATGACAGAATTGAGAAAGGCAACACGCTGAATCAAAGACAAAAATGCTTCATCAATGTGTCATCCCTTAAGATGTACATTCACAAATGGCTTCATAAAGGAAAAGCTCAACACCTGCAGCATATAAGAATGACATACCATCTTAAATTAAATTTTACTGAACTTACTTTTAATGAACAATTAATTACCACAGTACATTTCAATTTCACCAAAAAATATTACTCCAAAGTGTGATTAGTTCATAACTTTCTTAACCTTAAATACTTATAAGAGTGGATTTCCAAGCTCAGCAATAGAAAAATGTGTGAGTGAACAAGAAATCAAAACAGGTAGGAGTACCATCTTTGTGTGCATGGTGAGGAGGTGTCCTTTCAAAGATGAAATATCAGGCAGTTATTAATTAAGCACCAAAGTCAATGTGAAATGATCACCAGCAAAACCAACCTTGCACTTAACATCTTACCATTGTGTGGGTAGTAGCATTGCCACAGATTTGATGTGCTTGATTCTTTTAAAACAAAATAAATAGCCCAAAAACAGAACTGTAGAATTTAATAGTAAGTAACTGCTTGTACAAGACGTTTTAGGTTTCAGCTGGAGAATTGAGACCTCTCATGGTGGGATTATTGATTTTATTTTATTTTATTTATTTATTATTGCATGTATTTTGTTAGAAAATACGGTGAAAAGTGTTGTATGGTGTCGCCACTCTTCAGCACCATCTTAAAAACAGAAAAATAAACAAAAATATAAAATACAGGCAAAAAAGTATTTTAATAACATTTCAACTCGTATTCTAAGACTGAATTACAGGATCACAAAATTCTTACAGCGCAGAAGGAGGCCATTCAGCCCATCATGTTTGAATTAGCTGTCTGGTTGACTCACCAGCTCAGTTTAGACACAGGACTGCTTTTACAGGCTGCCACCTTTCTGATCTAACTTGAAGAGTCTAGGATATTGAGCAGGAAGAAGTTTATTGCATTATTGCAACTGCTTACAGATTAAATGAACATGACTTACATTACTATGGTAACTATTAGGCGCACTATAGCTCCAGATATATTCTACTACAAGCTTCCTCTTTATTCTCACCAAATCCCTGTGATATCATGACAGTGAGTGATACTTACGGCACTCAAACTATTAACCCTTTCAGAGCAATACTTTCCTTTGTCTCTGTTGTACTCTCCAAATTTCACTTCCTCTATCACAATTGTTTGGACGATATAGCCTTCCGTATTAGCATTTCTGATAATCTTTTGCTCTTCCCCTTTCTCTGCTTTTGATGGTAAGATGATGCCACTCACTCACTATGACATAACTTTTTTTTATTTATCACTTCTCCAATTAATACATATTTGCCCTTGTACTATGGAAACTTTTGTTCTTCAATCCATCCTGTCACTTACTTGATAACAGACCTGCCCTTTTGTTCCTAACCACACCCTCCCCACTTTCTCTGGCTTAAAATCTATTCCATTTCTAACCACACCAGTTTGATGATAGGTCATACCAACAATTTTAACTTGGTTTCTTTCACCACAAACTCTGTCAGAATTGGCGATCATTTCCAATGCTTTCTGTTCTTATTGCTTTTCTCTTTCTGTTAATGATTCTGGAGTGTAGTCTCAATGCTGACAATAGAACTGAACCAATATGGTTGGCAGAGCGTTTCTGTCACTGAATAAGCTGTGTGCAATGCCCACAAAGTTGAGTCTTTAGTTACACATGCAAAAAGGGTATTGTGCGATCACATTTCTAGGTCATAATTTTCTGACAGTTAAATGTGCCACCAATGAGCCAAGCTTGGCAATAACAAATTAATAACTTGGCTATATCCCTCAACACTTGCCTTCCTACCTATTTTGTGTCGTCTGCAAAGCTGGCTATAGTATGTTCAATTTCCTCATTCAAATCATTAATATATATTGTCAATAATTGTGGCTGATAGTTACAATATACCAGAGAGACATGATCATGAGCCTAGGTGAAATAACAAAACTGTGCTGACAGATGTCTGACCATCTTTTCAAATATTGACTTCTGCTTCAAAAACCCACGGAACTAAAAGGAAATAAATATCTTTATAGTCAAAGTTACAGATATCTCTCTCTCTCCCTTTCTTGTTTGATGTATGTGAAAACCTGTCAAATGTTATAAACCCCAAGAAGCTGAACTGTAACCACATTTCCAAGTCCCAGAATTAGCTCAATTTCCATCTGAATCCAAGTTTGCTTGGAAGTCTTTCTATTGGTCTGTGGTTGACAGTACTTCAATATTGTCAAAAAGAAACCCAGTGGACTTTAAGAATTCATCAAATTCTGTCACTGTTTCTTCAGGTCATTGGCTAATAAGGATATTTTTACTCCGCAGAATTTTTGTTTTTTCTATCATGTGTGTTTATGTTGGATTAAAAAGAAAGGTAAATCTACTTCAAGACTTTAGCTCAGATGTTAGCCATTTTTGCCAATTGTTTCACAAGTGAGTTTTGTTGTGTATAAAATGATTATTTTTGATTTCATTGTAGAAATCTGGTGGAAGCTTCCAGTCTGGATAGCAGTACCAAAACAGAAACAATTGGCAACTTTGGTGATTGAATCACAGCATTTATATTAATGGTGTGACACTCGGAGTAGTGGGGCTCGATTGCCAGCACATTCCTCCCATCCCAATCATAACAGTGATATCCTCTGCAATATTTACATCCTGACCTCTGGTCTGGATCTTAATGCTGATTCTTTTGCAAATATTTCTTCCTTTTTTTCCACTGTCTTTCTCATCCAGCCTGGCATACCACACAGCATAGTGCAAAGCCTCACCTGTTCTCTCCCATTAACCCCCTCTAACTGATTGTTAGCAAACTTAAAACCTCTGCACATATCAATAGCATTCCTATGAATACATTTCTCCTGTTTCGGCAGATGTGGTCTCACTGCAGGATCACTTATACCTATAACAAGCCTATCTTATTTTAGAGTTATTTTTGGGATGTGGGCATTGCTGCCTGGCCAGCATTTCTTGCCCATCCCTAGTTGCCCTTGAGAAGGTGGTGGTGAGCTACCCTCTTGAACCGCTGCATTCTTCCTGCTGTCGGTTAACCCACAATGCTATTAGGGAGGGAATTCCAGGATTTTGACCCATCAACAGGGAAGGAACACCAATATAGTTCCAAGTCAGGATGGTGAGTGACTTGGAGAGGAACTTGGAGGTGGTGGTGTTACCATATGTCTGCTGCCCATGTGCTTCTACATGGAAGTGGTCATGGGTTTGGAAGGCACTGTCTGAGGACTTCTGGTGAATTTCTGCAGTGCATCTTGTAGCTAGTACACACTCCTGCTACTGACCGTCGGTGGTGGAAGGAGTGGATGCTTGTGGAAGTAGTGCCAATCAAGTGGGCTGCTTTGACCTGGACGGTGTCAAGTTTCTTGAATGTTGTTGGGCCTGCGCTCATCCAGGCAAGTGGGGAGCATCCTTAGTTTCTGACCTGCTCTTGTAGCCACTGTGTTAATGTGGTGAGTCCAGTTGAGTTTCTGGTCAATGATAACCCCCAGAATGTTGAAAGTAGGGGGATTCAGTGATGGTAACACCATTGTATGTCAAGGGGCAGTGGTTAGATTGTCTCTAATTTGTGATGGTCATAGCCTGATATTTGTGTGGTGCGAACGTTATTTACCATTTGTCAGCCCAAGCCTGGATATTATCCAGATCTTTTTGCATGTGAACATGGACTGCTTCAGTATCTGAGGAGTTACGTATGGTGCTGAACATTGTGCAATCATTGGTGAACATCCCCACTTCTGACCTTATGATGGAGGGAAGGCCATTGATGAAGCAGCTGAAGACGGTTGGGCCTAGGACACTACCCTGAGGAAGTCCTGCAGAGATGTCCTGGAGTTGAGATGATTGACCTCCAACAACCATGACCATCTTCCTATGTGTCAGGTATGACTCCAACCACCGGAGAGTTTGCCCCGTGATACCCATTGATTCCAGGTTTTCTGGGACTCCTTGATGCCACACTCGGTCAAGTGCAGCCTTGGTATCAAGGGTTGTCACTCTCACCTACCCCTGGAGTTCAGCTCTTTGTCCATGTTTGAATCAAGGCTGTAATGAGGTCAGGAGCTGAGTGGCCCTGGTGGAACCCAAACTGGGCGTCACTGAGCAGGTTATTGCTGAGCAGGTGCTGCTCGATAGCACTATTGATGACACCTTCCATCACTGTACTGATGAGCGAGGGGAGACTGATGGAGCAGTAATTGGCTGGGTTGGATTTGTCCTGTTTTTTATGTACAGGACATACTTGGGCAATTTTTCACATCTCTAATAAGATCGTCCATCAGGATTTAGTTAGATGTATCAATGTAGTTATATACTGATCAGTAGTCTCCCCCGAGTTCTGATGGTGATAACATACAGTTCATAAGTAATATCAATATGAGTTTCAAAGTATATCTTCAAAACCGACAAAATCTCTCCTATGTTCTCTTCTTCTCAATGAGATTGTGGGTGCAATAAAGTTTCGAGCACACTTTCTTCAGTGCTGATAACAAGAAACCCAGTAGGCTTTAAAAATTCATCAAATTTTATCTTTGCCTTTTCTAACCAATGGCCAAAAAGTATGTTGCTCTTGTTTACATTTATTTAATTCTGTAGCTATTTCTGCAACTGAGTGCAGAGAAAAAAAGATCAATTCCACCTCCTATCTCCTTTAATGTCCAGCAACAAAGGTTGAAAACTTCACAGCCATTCTGACTCACTTTTTTTTTAGAGTAGCTGGCTCTGTTATAGCTCTGCAAATTTGCTCCATCTCAGGTTCACAATATACTATCTTTGGCTATCAGTTTATATCTGCACGCCCAATATGTTCTTACAGCCAGAGATGTGTGCCCTTGGCACTTTCATGCCATCCTTTTATTATCATTTCTTGCAACATATGGAGATTTCCATCTTGTTAGTTTGCTTGACTTGAGCAAGGTGCTAGTTTGTTATATTTCATGTCTCTGATGGCTCAACATCTGCTAGAAAATGACAAACTACTGCTACATGTTAAATATGGAAGTTTTTGTACCCTGCTGTAGTATCCTCTACTTTCTTCATCAGGAGTGCTCCTCTCAACAGCTCAACTGCAAAATACACCTGCTTCCCTGCTTGTATGTCACATCCAGATGGTCTCTTGGTATCTGGGTAACATTCTTTGAAATTCTTTGGAGCAGGTGGTAGCAGCTTGAGGAAAACATTTCGAAATAGCTTGTGATTGGAGCTGATTGTCATCTTGCCTCTTCTGAATTGGCATTGATGAAAACATTCACAAGAAAAAGTGATTCCAAGACATTCTTTCCTGATCTAGGCACAACATTTTTCTAGATAACAAGCATGGGGCTGGATGAACACAGCAGGTCAAGCAGCATCATAGGAGCAGGAAAACTTGACCCTTGGTTTAGGCCCGAAACGTCAAGTTTTCCTGCTCCTATGATGCTGCTTGACCTGCTGTGTTCATCCAGCCCCATGCTTGTTATCTCGGATTCTCCAGCATCTGCAGTACCTTTTATCTCTGATACAACATTTTTCTGTTTGGGTTAGCATCCTGGATGCGAAGGTAACCAGTTGTCCTTTCTGCATTAGTGTTGCTCTAAGTCCTATGTCGCTGATGTCACACTGCAGTGTGATGTTAGCATTGCTGTCATTTGATGCTTGATTTTGAAGAACGTTGCTTCTTGTTCTGTGCCTCAATGCCACTACACATACTTTTGTAAATTGGCAAAATATTTCACACTCCACTGACAAATTGGGCTATAATTTCACCAAAAACCATAAAGTAATTGCAATGCTTTTACATCTGTTTTTAGTTGCACCACTGCTACAGCTTATACCTTTTCAGGATCTAGGTGAAGACATTTTGCTCTCACCCTATGGCCTATAAACTTGACCTAGAGCATCTTTAATTATATATTTTCCTGTTCAGCTTCAGGTTCCTCCAGTGAAATCTGTCAAGCCATCACACTAGATCTTGATTATGGTCAGCAATGACTTCTCCCATTGTGTCTCCACATTCATAGACCAGCAGATCATTCACTGCAGCTTCCACTCTGGAAAGATCACTAACTACTTCACATTGTCTGTGTTGATATTTTTCTGGAGCAGTGGAAACCCCAAACAGCATGCCTAACCATCTGTGGTTCCTGAACATGTCCAGAATATGGTGAGAAATATACGGCTTTCATCCAGCTTCACTTGCCAGTGCCCACCATTTCCATCCAGGGCAGGGAAGAGTTTTGCCTTTGCAAGTTGCGGCAAAATTCCTTTGATGTCTCGTCTATTGACTTGACTAATTCACCTGTTGTAGTTGCTCCTGCACGGTGCAGAGAGACTCATTGGAAGCTTCCGACAATATATCTTCAATGGCTATCAGTATCTGCCTGTTTTGCCTTTGTTTAGCCAGATGCATGTGTGTAAAAAGATTCAGCTACTTGTAGTGGGGACGTTGCTTTTCACAAATTGGCCATGCCTTCTTCCCCTTTGCATGATGCCCTGCATTATATTCGCAACTGCTCTTTGTGGTTATTCTACCCTTTGTGCCTGGTGTATTTCTCAGCATAATGCAAAATCTGGTATGTTCTGCCATAAATACGCTCTGGCTATTGATTTACAACCTCATCACTTCTTCCACAAATCAATTGCTCTTTTCCTCTCTCAGTAGGTGTGCTTTCATTTCAAGACGTCCTTTACACTTTGGTCCCTAATACTGAATATGTAGTGTTGACATGTAAAGTTTACTTAACGTTCGAACTATGGCTCCAAATCTTCTAACATTTCTGCTATTTGCTTTTGCTGCTCCTCTTAGAGATTTAACGTGGAACATATTTGGAAATGCTCTCTGCCCAACAGTGATAAAATCGTAGCTTCTAGTAATCTTTCTGGTTTACTCAACAAATCTGTTGTTATTTCATAATTCTGCCATTGTGGACAGAAAGAATTCCAGTTTTGTTGCATATCCCTGGACATTTGAACAGGAGCTTGTCGTAGAAAAGCTGCAGCTATTTTTTCTAAATTAATGTTTGGACTGTGGCTTGTCTCTTTGATCTTTGTCTTTGGTTCATTTTAGTGGCAGCTCACAACTTTGCACGGTCTGTTATAATCATAGCCATTCCACTTCTGATAACACATTTCATGAGTATACTGCAGCTACGTGTTCAAAACAAGATATTTATTGAAATTACTTCATTAGGTTCAATTTTTTAGATGAATTTATCATGTCTGCCTACAATGCATGTGTGCCTCATTGTTGAGGTCACGTGAGTATAGCATTATAGGAAGAATATTAAAATATGATTGCATTTCAATACAAATACTGATTTATCACCTCAAGGGAGAAATGTGTACGCTTATGGATATATGCACTGTTTAGACCGTATCTTGAAACCATTATGTTTCTTGCATAACAGGAGACAGGTATAAACAAGGTCTCTCCAGACAAGTATTATTGTAACAGCCTGGCCAGCTCAAAGCATTTTGATGTATCAAACTCCTGACTAATGGTACTGTGAGGTTAAGTATTATTTGATCAAAGAAATCTGGATGGGTTGCCTGCAGTTTGTACGGTGATAGGAATTCAGACATTGTAATGTGCTTTTGAGTGAAGTTAATGCTGTTGGATATCAAGACTGTGGTGTGATTATTTCTGTGAATGGAATCAGGAATAAAAACATTGATAATAGCCAAAGTTCAGGGCTATTTAGAACAGAGAATATAGACTGTACAGCATAGAAACATAAATACACGATGTTGTACCAAACATGATGCCAAATGAAACTAGTCCCTTCTGCCAGCCCTTGGTCCATATCCCTCCATTCCTTGCACATACATGTGCTTATGTAAAAGTCCCTTAAATACCCTGACCTTATCTGCCTCCACCACCACACCTGGCAGTGCATTCCAGACTGCTACCACTTTGTATAAAAAAAACTTGCCCCTCACATCTCCTTTGAACTTTCCCCCAAACCTTAAATGTGTGCCTCCTAGTATTAGACGTTTCAATTTTGGGATAAAGATTCTGACCCTCAACCCCATCTATGCATCTCATAATTTTATAGATGTCTATCAAGTCTCCCCTCAACTTCCACTGCTCCAGAGAAAACCTGAGTTTTTCTAGCCTCCTTAAAGGTCATACCTTCTAATCCTGGCAGCATCCTTCTAAACCTCTTCTGCACCCTTTCCAAAGCCTCCACATCCTTGTAATGTGGCTACCAGAATTGAACACAATACTCTAAGTGTGGCCTAACCAAAGTCTTATAAAGCTTCGACATGACATCCTGACTCTTGTACACAATTCCTCGACCAATAAAGGTAAGCATGCCATATGCCTTCTTTACCACCCTATATAACTTGCATGGCCATTTTCAGGGAGCTACGGACTTGAACCCCAAGATCCCTCTGTACATCAAAATGCAGCACCTCACCTACCCAGATGAAACTCCATTTACCATTTCTCCACCTGTATCTGCCACTGAGCTGTATCCCGCTGTATCCTTTGACAATCTTCTACACTATCCACAAATCCACTCACCTTTGCATCATCTGCAAACTTACTAACCCACTACATTTTCATCCAAGGTAAATATGCGCAGAGGTCCCAGTACAGATCCCTGGGAAACACCAGTAGATATGGACCGTCAGCCTGTAAAACACCCTTCTACCGCTACCCTCTGTCTTCTATGGGCAAGCCAACTCTGAATTGACATGGCCAAGTCACTCGGGATCCCATGCATTTCTCACCATTAACCACACCACTTAATGGAGTGGAAAATTCCACCCTGCAGCTTCATTATGCTTGAAAATTCTCCTGATGCATTACACTTATCCTTTCTTCATTATCTGTAGATGTTCAGTATTCGTTGTAGACACAGCCAGCAACCGGTGAGCTGAGCAAAGCAGTCTTCTATTTAGGTCATTCAGAATCACAGCCGCCAGATAAAGACCAGACAATATCTTGCTTGTGTACTGTGTTTAAGAGAGTAAATGTGAGGTCACAACAGGATGTTTTGAGTGGAAAATCTGTCGATGCTGGAGTCAGAGACAACACAGTGTGGAGCTGGAGAAGCACAACAGGCCAAGCAGCATCAGAGGAGCAGGAAAGTTGACATTTCGGGTTGTGACCCTTCTAAGGGTCAGCTTTCCTGCTCCTCTGATGCTGCCTGGCCTGCTGTGTTCCTCCAGCTCCACACTGTGTTGTCTCTGACTCCAGCATCAGCAGTTCTGACTATTTCTGAGGATGTTTTTAAATTCCTCATTTAGTACAGGTTACACTTGTTCCTTTCACCTTGTCTGATGTTCTGAACTTTGTTGGTTTCTTTTCACATTAATCTATTTTCCTTTTCATAACTGTTTTCTTTTGCAAAGTGGCAGCAGTCTATCCTTCTCGGGCTGTAGATGTTATCCTTTTGTTTATCAATAAAAATCTCAACTCCCTAAATCTACCAAGTGAACAGTTCAGCGAAGTAACTTTGGTGACCCACCCTCATTAAAATTAAAGTGATCGTGTGATATTTATTAACATCCCAGTCTGAAATGTACTGGCCACCTTTTCTTCCCCAAGATTTGTAACTCACTTGTATAAAGAAAATATCTGGTTTGAAACTTGCTCCTTTTGATAACTCTCTGTTATTAAACCCACCGACAGTCACACCATAGTCTTGAAGACTGCATCATTGAGCAAGATGATAGAACACCACCAGGAGGAGCAGTGTACACAGGCCAGTGTCCTGTCATAACAAGCATGGGGCTGGATGAACACAGCAGGTCAAGCAGCATCATAGGAGCAGGAAAACTTGACGTTTCGGGCCTAAACCCTTCATCAGAAATGGGGGAGGGGAAGAGGGTTCTGAAATAAATAGGGAGAGAGAGGGAGGCGGATAGAGGATGGATAGAGGAGAGGATAGGTGGAGAGGAGGCAGACAAGTCGAAGAGGTGGGGATGGAGCCAGTAAAGGTGAGTGTAGGTAGGGGGGTAGGGAGGAGATAGGTCAGTCCAGGGAAGGCTGCTCCAGAACAACAGGCTCAACTCCACAATCTCTTCTGGAAAATAAATTACATCAAAGTGCTGATTGTGATCATAGTGTCTCCATTTGGGAGCTCCACGTGGCAAACAGTGTAGCTCAGTTAGTCTTCAATTGAGTGAAATTGAGTATCAATTCACTTCAGTGCTGAGAAATGAGTGCTGTTCTTTCATTACTGTCGCTAAAAATGCTTTTCTTGAAATCTAAATTTAAAATCATGTTTCATATCTTCCATCATTATATGTATGCTCCATTTTGTTATTTGCTTTCTTTCCTTGATTGCGTGATTACGAATAAAAAAGAACTCAAATATAAAATAGGAGCAGAAGTAGATTATTTGGCCCTTTGAATCTGCTCTCAAATAACAATCATGGCTGATCTGTTTGTGTTTTGAATTCCCTATTCCCATTTACTCCCAATAACCATTATTCCCATGCCTAACAAGAATTCATTCTCTGTCTTAAAAATATTTAGTGACCCTGTCTCCATCACTTTCTGACGCGGGGAGTTCTATCGTCACTCAATCTACTAAAAGAAAAGAAATTTAATTTCAACACTCTAAGAGCGGTACCTAATTTAAAGCAGTCTGGACTGACCCTAAAGAGGCATTATCCTTTCCATGTCCATCTTTCCAGGACCATTTAGGATCTTGGACACTTCAATCAAGTCACCCCTCATTTTTCAAAGATGAAATGAAAATTAGCACAACCTATCTTCATAAGACAACACATGTATTCCAAGTAACCATCTAATAAATCTTGTCAATCTACAGAGTCAGAAATGTTTAGCTCATTGATATAAATTCATCCACACATTCAATATACATACAATTCATTCAAATTTATTTTTTTAACATCTTGCAACATAAAATATGATGTGCATTACAATCAGAGTTCATAACAAAGAGGTGTATTACATCAGGACAATGGTTATGAAGTTTATGATTACTGATTAGATTTGTTTTATTCTGAGAATTTCTATGAACGTAAAGCAGTAGCCCGCAAGGAATTTTAAGATTTAGATGGAGTCTAACCCTTCAAAATAACAATGTAATTTATGGATTCATTTCAGCACAGTTTGTGTCTTCTTTGAACAACTCAGCTCTCAAGGTTAGCTCCATTCAACTACAGGAGGAGATGTGACATTTCTGTTGGCCTTGAATTTAACAATAGTTATGAGAGGAATAAATAATTCAGAAATTCTATATTTATATGAACTGAAATAAGTCATTGTGGGGAAAAGAAGGAAAAAACAATCCTTTAAGGCCACTGTGTGCAAATCTTGCAGACATATTCCACTTCTTAAATTTATCCATTTTATGTAATCCAATGTTTTGCATTTATGAAACAGCTTCTATTTGAATAATATAGAATAAAGGAGTGAAATGGTAAATGATCATTTTCCCATCAAATCCCTCCACAAACCACCTGATTCAAGAACTTGCTTTAGTTTCCTATTTACAACCTTTTCAAGCAAAGTTAATGCTACTCAGATTAATGTAACGAAAGCATCAACTGAAACCCTCAGAATATTTTTGGGAGGGTTAGATGTGGATTGTGTCTTCTCTTGGCAGAACGTAAGGATGGAAATGTTGATCCCAATCAAACAGGATTTTAAAAATGTAGAAACTAAGTCCTGGAATGTCTTGCTAAAAATGATTAAGATGTAATTTCTTGTCTTTGGACTTTTATAAACTACTTTGATTGTTCTTATTCTGTTTTATGCATTTGTGCAGCGTGAACTTGCTTGATTTTCAGTTGGTACCTGCCAAAAAGGAAACAAAATGTCAAGGGAAATAAATATATCACAGATTTCTGTACAGTCACTATCCAGAATGATCCTGTGACACAAACTATGCATATTGCTTTGCATGAAATTTAGTTATAAAAATTTGCCAAGGTGTGGAAGATACTTTTAGGCTGCACTCAAAAGACATGCCCCAGGTAGCTTACAAGTAAATGTTACAGATCTCAGTTACTTCATTTCAAAGAAGGAACCAAACCTTCCAATTCAAAGAGAACAACTTCTGCGATATATTTAAATAGTTGTCTTACTGGCAGTTTGATAATCAGGCAGGATAATGACATTGAGCAGCAATATGCTAAAAAATGCGCCATGCAAGTCTCCGCTTTATAACAGCAGTCACCACTATGTTATTTTCTATTTGTCATACTTTGTTGACATCTTGACAGGTAGTCAAACCTGATCTGATTAGTTTGTAGAATTGAAGCACACATTGATTCAACTGAGGTGTGTTGTGATAAAGAGATCTACAATGAGACAAGAGTGGCACTGTGCATAAATGACGTACATGATGTGGATTTCTGCCACAGTTCAACTATGTTCAACGTTGCTTCTGTAATTATTTCCAGCATGTCATAGAGTCATACAGCACAGAAGCAGACCCTTTAGTCCAACTCTCCATGCCAACTAAGTTTCTCAAATTAAACTAGTCTCACTTGCCTGCATTTGGTCCATATCCCTCAAAGCCTGTCCTATTCATGTCCCTGTCCAAGTGTCTTTCAAGCATTATAAATGTACCTGCATCTACCACTTCCTCTAGCAGTTCATTCCACATACAAACCACTCTCTGTGTGAAAAAGATAACAAGCATGGGGCTGGATGAACACAGCAGGTCAAGCAGCATCATAGGAGCAGGAAAACTTGACGTTTCGGGCCTAAACCCTTCATCAGAAATGGGGGAGGGGAAGAGGGTTCTGAAATAAATAGGGAGAGAGGGGGAGGCGGATAGAGGATGGATAGAGGAGAGGATAGGTGGAGAGGAGGCAGACAAGTCGAAGAGGCGGGGATGGAGCCAGTAAAGATGAGTGTAGGTAGGGGGGTAGGGAGGAAATAGGTCAGTCCAGGGAGGACGGACAGGTCAAGGGGGCGGGATAATGTTAGTAGACAGGAAATGGGGGTGTGGCTTGAGGTGAGAGGGAAAACAGGTTAGGGAGGTGGAGATGAGCTGGGCTGGTTTTGGGATGCGGTTGGGGGAGGGGAGATTTTGAAGCTTGTGAAATCCACATTGATGCCATTGGGCTGCAAGGTTCCCAGGCTGAATATGATTTGCTGTTCCTGCAGCCTTCGGGTAGCATCACTGTGGCATTGCAGGAGGCCCAGGATGGACATGTCATCTGAGGAATGGGAGGGGGAGTTGAAATGGTTCGCGACTGGGAGGTGCAGTTGTTTGTTGCGAACTGAGCGCAGGTGTTCTGCAAAGTGGTCCCCAAGCCTCCGCTTGGTTTCCCCGATGTAGAGGAAGCCACAACGGGGACAGCAGATGCAGTATCCCACATTGGCAGATGTGCAGGTGAACATTTGCCTGATGTGGAAAGTCTTCTTGGGGCCTGGGATTGGGGTGAGGGAGGAGGTGTGGGGGCAGGTGTAACATTTCCTGCGGTTGCAGGGAAAAGTGCCGGGTGTGGTGGGGCTGGAGGGGAGTGTGGAGCGGACAAGGGAGTCGCGGAGGGAGTGGTCCCTCCGGAAGGTAGATAAGGGTGGGGAGGGAAAAATGTCTTTGGTGGTGGGGTCTGATTGCAGATAGCGGAAGTGTCGGAGGATGATGCGTTGGATCCGGAGGTTGGTGGGGTGGTATGTGAGGACGAGGGGGATTCTTTTTTGGTTATTATTGCGGGGACGGGGCGTGAGGGATGTGTTCCGGGAAATGCGGGAGACACGGTCGAGGGCGTTCTCGACCACTGTGGGGGGGAAGTTGCGGTCCTTGAAGAATGACGACATCTGAGATGTACAGGAGTGGAATGTCTCATCCTGGGAGCAGATGCGGCGGAGGCGAAGGAATTGGGAATAGGGGATGGCATTTTTGCCGGAAGGTGGGTGGGAGGAGGTGTATTCCAGGTAGCTGTGGGAGTCAGTGGGCTTGAAATGGACATCGGTTTCTAGGTGGTTACCCGAGATGGAGACAGAGAGGTCCAAGAAGGAGAGAGAAGTGTTGGAGATGGTCCAGGTGCAGGTCAGTCCCTGGGACTGACCTATCTCCTCCCTACCCCCCTACCTACACTCACCTTTACTGGCTCCATCCCCGCCTCTTTGACTTGTCTGCCTCCTCTCCACCTTTCCTCTCCTCTATCCATCCTCTATCCGCCTCCCCCTCTCTCCCTATTTATTTCAGAACCCTCTTCCCCTCCCCCATTTCTGATGAAGGGTCTAGGCCCGAAACGTCAAGTTTTCCTGCTCCTATGATGCTGCTTGGCCTGCTGTGTTCATGCAGCCCCACGCCTTGTTATCTCGGATTCTCCAGCATCTGCAGTACCTTTTATCTCTGTGTGAAAAAGTTGCCTGCAGGTCCCTTTTAAGTCTTTCTCCTTTCACCTTAAAAATATGCCCTGTAGTTTTGAACTCCCCCACCCTAGGGATATCTGTGCTTCTCATGATTTTAGAAACCTCCATCAGGTCATCTTCTACATTCCAGCCTATCTAACCTATTATTATAACTCAAGCCCTCCAGTCCTGGCAACATCCTGGTAGATCTTTTCTGAGCCCTCTCCAATTTAATAATATTCTTTCTATAGCAGGACAACCAGGATTAGACACAGTACTCCAAAAGTGGCCTCACCAACGTCCTGTACATCCTCAATAATGATGTCCAACCTCCCGTGCTCAGTGGTAGAGGAACGTGCTGAAACCGCCTAATCATTCATTAAGTTATGAAAATAAAAACAGTTAATACTGGAAACAGGTCATGTAGCATCCTGTTAAAATAACACAAGTGAGCTCATGGATAGAGATAAAAGGTACTGCAGATGCTGGAGAATCCGAGATAACAAGGCGTGGGGCTGGATGAACACAGCAGGTCAAGCAGCATCATAGGAGCAGGAAAACTTGACGTTTCGGGCCTAAACCCTTCATCAGAAATGGGGGAGGGGAAGAGGGTTCAGAAATAAATAGGGAGAGAGGGGGAGGCGGATAGAGGATGGATAGAGGAGAGGATAGGTGGAGAGGAGGCAGACAAGTCGAAGAGGTGGGGATGGAGCCAGTAAAGGTGAGTGTAGGTAGGGGGTTAGGGAGGAGATAGGTCAGTCCAGGGAGGACGGACAGGTCAAGGGGGTGGGATGATGTTAGTAGATAGGAGATGGGGGTGTGGCTTGAGGTGGGAGGAGGGGATAGGTGAGAGGAAAAACAGGTTAGGGAGGTGGAGATGAGCTGGGCTGGTTTTGGGATGCGGTTGGGGGAGGGGAGATTTTGAAGCTTGTGAAATCCACATTGATACCATTGGGCTGCAGGGTTCCCAGGCTGAATATGATTTGCTGTTCCTGCAGCCTTCGGGTGGCATCACTGTGTCATTGCAGGAGGCCCAGGATGGACATGTCGTCTGAGGAATGGGAGGGGGAGTTGAAATGGTTCGTGGCTGGGAGGTGCAGTTGTTTGTTGCGAACTGAGCGTCGGTGTTCTGCAAAGCGGTCGCCAAGCCTCCGCTTGGTTTCCCCGATGTAGAGGAAGCCACAACGGGTACAGCAGATGCAGTATCCCACATTGGCAGATGTGCAGGTGAACATTTGCCTGATGTGGAAAGTCTTCTTGGGGCCTGGGATTGGGGTGAGGGAGGAGGTGTGGGGGCAGGTGTAGCACTTCCTACGGTTGCAGGGAAAAGTGCCTGGTGTGGTGGGGCTGGAGGGGTGTGTGGAGCGGACAAGGGAGTCGCGGAGGGAGTGGTCCCTCCGGAAGGCAGATAAGGGTGGGGACTTTGTGTCCTGGAAAAGAAATCCAAGCCTCAAAACATTATTCTTTTGACAGATGCTACCTCACCTGATCAGTGTCTGCAAATATTTGTATATTGAATCAAATTTCAGCTCAAGGGGAATGAACAGACCAAAGCCTAAAAAGATACAAGTCATGACACCAATTCAGAAACCTATGCTGAAACAAAAAAAGCATAGGGCTGGATGAACACAGCAGGTCAAGCAGCATCATAGGAGCAGGAAAACTTGACGTTTCGGGCCTT
>JAHRHZ010000013.1:38927236-38997758 GCA_024137785.1 Ginglymostoma cirratum
GATTTTTCTGATGAAGGGTTTAGGCCCGAAACGTCAAGTTTTCCTGCTCCTATGATGCTGCTTGACCTGCTGTGTTCATCCAGCCCCATGCTTGTTATCTCGGATTCTCCAGCATCTGCAGTACCTTTTATCTCTGAAACAAAAAAATGCTGGAAATCACAGCGGGTCAGGTAATATGCATCGAGAGAGAGCAAGCTAACAATTCGAGTCCAGATGACTTTTCATCAGAGCTATGTTGAGAAAGGTTGTGTCAGAGTAGAATTGTCAGAGTTTTGGTTGTCTTTCAGGATAAAATTATTAGTTTTTGTTTGTGGGAGGAACATCTTGTGTAATATGAAGCAAAAATACAGCAGGATTCTGTTTACTGTATTTTAGACATTTTTTGTATTATATCCATAGGCAAAGAGGAATCCTGGGAAGAATTAGTGGGCTGTGATTTCCCAAAGTGGATTCTGAAGATATCACTCAAAATGTGATGTATGTAGATTCTAACAATGTCTGCAAAAGCTTGCTCGCACTTTTCATATCTGTTATAGAAATGAGACCAACAAAAGGCAACTGCATTAAGAATACAGAGAGAACATTGAAAAGACAGGTTAGCCTGGGAATATTAAGTGAAGGATTATTCAAGAAATGTTCCAGGCCAATCAAAAGCTCTCAGGTTACACAAAGAAATGCATTGTGATGCTAAAGAATCAGTAAAATTATGATTGAGAAGAGAGCAAATAAGATTTGAAGTTGGACATGTCAGTGAACGTGATGCCAACAGAAAGTCTCGATATTTCATGTTTTGTTAAATATAATGTGGAGTTAGTCCAATTCAGAAAGGGAACAGAATTGTAGACTATGCACGCCTCTAGATTCATGAGCCTTTGATATGCCCTGTTACTGCAGATGACCTAGAAGTCAATCAGAAATATGTAGCAATTAAAAGACATGTTTCAGATACAAGATCTGATTTTAGTTTATACCCCAAAAGGATGGGAGAAGTTGAGAAAATAAATAAGTTATTTCCTTGTGCCATTTGGTGGTAATATTACACCATTTCCAACATGAGTAGCCATGATGTGAAGGTTCCAGTGTTGAATACTGACACCTGAAGAAGGAGTGAGACTCTGAAAGCTTGTGTCTTCAAATAAACCTGTTGGACTATAACTTGGTGTTGTGTGATTTTCAACATGAGTAGAGCATATGGACAGCCCACTTAAACTTGAAAGTGAACAGTGTATTGGCCCCACATGTTCTTAGACATTGAGACCACATTCAAAGACCGCTTTACTGGGCTGCAATTTAATGTTTGGTCAGACATCCAGATAGACTGGATCAGACCAGGAACTAAATCTGCAAAAGTGAATAAATACATTCATGTCAGCATAAGCCTTCTCTGCAAATAGGTAGAAAGTTTGCTGGCATCTAAAAATCCTTCAGAGGTTCCTGTCATGCTGCTGATTAATCTTATATTCAGGAAGTAGGAGAAGCCCCTTCATATAGAATCTGATTTGGGTTTTGAGCTTTTTAAAGAAATATTTGGAAGTCTTCACAAACTAAAGCTTCATAATGTATACCATTATCCATGTTCGGGACAGGTAGAATATGTTAATCAGATTGTAATCAACTCTTTTAAAAAAGATGCACTCTCATGAAATGAATCACCATGTTAATTAACCTTGGTATTAGGAAGATCAACTCTGATGCCATGGCGAGATTTCATCATATGATCTCTCACATCCAACTACTTACAATATCCTGTGCTCACATTATCTTGAATTTAAAATTCTCAACCTCTGCTTCAATCCCCTCACAGCCTCCCACGCTCCATCTCTGTAACAGCTTCAGCATTAACCAGCAGCCCAGTCAGTGCCTGGATCTTGTACATTCCTCCCATTTGCCCCATTATGGTCAGATATGCCTTAACCACTTCACCCTTTTGTTTTGTAAATTCCTGACTAAATCTCTTCAGGTCACTTTCCTTCTGTAAGCCCTTTGCTAAAATCCGTATCTTTAATTAGCTGTGCAAATTTCCCCTCCTTGTGTTGGCATTCAACTTTTCTGACACAGTTCTGTGCAGCATCTCAAGACATTTTTCTGTGAAAGACATTGAATAGACACAAGTTGCTGGGATTGATGCAGATAATTTTCCTGAATGACAAGTGTATTACCCCTGGGCACACCTGATCCCGCACTTAAAGTCACGATGAAAATTCCAAGTGAAGTTAGACTAAAAAAGTGAATGATATGAGAACTTGAGGTTCCACCATGACTTGTAGCAATCCATACCAACCCAACATCAACCTGAAGCCAAACATCACCCCCAAGATCGCAATTCACAAAATAATGCAGTTGTGAAGTTCTTACCCATTTCGGAAGACCTTGTTAGTTGTTGCCACCAGTTAATCATTTTCCTATAGGACAGGAAAGTAAAAGTGACACAAGAAGATTCATTAATCAGTTAAAACAATATGAATCGAAAGTTGGTCAGTATTTAAAGAAACAAAGTGGACACCGATATTAATGATCTGTCTCTATTACTGATGGATCGACTAGACATGCTAACAGTCCAAAGGTAAATAAAGGCAGCCTAAGGGGTGAGCAACTGATATTCCATTTCATGTCAAAAATGAAAGAATGGAATATTTTCTTTGAGAACTCAGCCCTGTATCAAGCCTGAGAGTTAGTGAAGACATCAGCGAATATAATGCCCAGTCCTTCATCTGGATTCCAATTTGGGAAATACTGGGTCCACTGATTATTAAGGCAGTGTCCAAATGCAACCACATGACACTTGGCCTTCAGTCAGCATTGAGTAAGATCTGGGAAAGCATACTGAGAAATTCTTGCAGGACATATAATGGTGGCTTCAGAATTCTATTAAACAGATTCTTCAAATAAACCACTATCGTCCAATAAGTAAGGGTCGATTGTGATGATAAAATTTATGTTTATGATGAGACCAGAACAAAATTATAACCATTCTCACGTTTGAGACAGGGATGAGTCCTCAAAGAAAATAGTCCATTCTTTCATTTTCGACATCAAATGGAGTATCAGTTACTTACCCCTCAGGCTGCCTTCATCTACCTCTGGCTAATGGGGTGAAATTGGACGTCACTGATTTCAACTTTGCAGCTAGTGATAGCGAGGTATTTCAAATCTCACACCAAAATTGGCTGCAACTCATCAACCTATTAGATTAAGGAATTAATTTGGGAAATGCTAAATAAACTTTGACAGGAAGAATAAAGAGTTCATATCTAAAAGTAAATCTACAGATAATGTTGGAGATCCTAAGAATAATAAAAAGACAGAACCAAAGGATCTGTATCTGCATGCATGTTGCATTCACAGACAGACAAACTGACAATGTTATTAAAAATATGAAGAAAGAAGTAATGAGAGCTTCTCAGAATTGTATTACAATAATGGTGGGGGTTTCAATCTAGCTACAGAATGGAAAAGTCAGACAGGCAAAAGTTGCACAGAAGAGGAATTCATTAAATGTTTTCAGCGTATTTCTGAGAACAACGTGTTCTGGACCCAGCCAGAGAGCAGGCCGTGCTCGACCCGCTATTGTGCAATATGATTGGATGAATGAATGAAGTCACAGCCTCGCAGTCACAGTGATCATAATATGACTGAAGTTTACATTCAGTTTGGGAGAGAGTTGAGCATGTCCGAGATTTGCATTTTAGACTTAGGTAAAGGCAATTGTGAAGGCGTGAAAGCAGAACTAGCTGATGTGAACTTGTAAATTACATTGAGGGATAGGGAAATAGAGAGGCAGTGTTAAATATTTAAAGGGCTATTTTGCAATTCACAGAATCCAAGGTGAAAACCTACCATCTATAATTAATGAACAAATTTAAAGAGAGTGGCTCAGTGTTCAGCACTGCTGCCTCACAGCACCAGGGACCCGGGTTCAATTCCACCATCGGGTGACTGCCTGTGTGGAGTTTGCACATTCTCCCCGTGTCTGCGTGGGTTTCCTCTGGGTGCTCCGGTTTCCTCCCACAGTCCAAAGGTGTGCAGGCTATGTGGATTGGCCACGCTAAATTACCTATAGTGTTCAGGAATGTGTAGATTAGGTGGGTTATAAGGGAATGGGTCTGAATCTCAATGTGGACCTGTTGGGCCGAAGGGCCTGTTTCCACACTGTAGGGATTCTATGATCTATGATTCTATCAAATTGACTGAAAAGTGTATAATTGCACAAAGGTGGGTGACCGGTGAGAAGATTGGCCATATTTTTTAAAATGTAAAGAATGTCTAAACAGTTAAAAATGAGAGAAAAATTACAGCTTCAGAGAAAGAAAGCTAAAAAGTAAAAATAGTGAGTAAGAGTTTCTATGCACATTGACCAAGGAAAATGATGATATTGATCTCATAGAAAGTGAGTCTCGAGAATTAATAATGAAAAATAAGGATGTGGCAGAGGAATCGAACAGGTTTGTTTGCATTGGTGCCTTTACTGTAAAGGA
Source organism: Ginglymostoma cirratum (assembly GCA_024137785.1). Lineage (NCBI taxonomy): Eukaryota > Metazoa > Chordata > Chondrichthyes > Orectolobiformes > Ginglymostomatidae > Ginglymostoma > Ginglymostoma cirratum. The sequence goes on from JAHRHZ010000013.1 coordinate 38,931,712, forward strand.
CACAAATAACATTTTTTAAAAAAATCTATAAATCAGGAAAGGGAAGGAGGGAGGAACTAAAGAAAATTACAATCACCAGGGAAGTGGTACTTACCGACTGATGGAGCTGTGGACTGACAAGACCTTGGGTCCTAATGGACCTCATTCTAGGGTCTTAAAAGAAGTGTCCTACTGCGATAGATGATGCATTGGTATTAATTTTCCAAATTCCTTAATCCTGGGAAAGTTCCATTAGAGTTGAAAGTAGTAAAAGTAACTCAAAAGGAGCAAAATAGAAATCAAGAAAACTTCAAGCCTCTTAGCTTAATATGTGCCAAAGGGAAAATGTGAGAAGCTATTATTCCAAGACACTATAGGAAGGCACTTAGACAAATTCAAGCTAACCAGGCAGTCAATAATTTTGCAAATGAGAAATCATTTTGAACCAAAGCCTTAAATACTTTGAAAAAGCAACATTGCTGTGGACAAAGGAAACTGGTGATGTACTGTACTTAGATTTCTAGAAGACATAACATAACTTTGCACTTCAAGATTTATTGTGGAAATTGAAGACTTATGATGTAGGGGAAGACATCTTGGCATGGATAGAAGATTGGTGAGCTAATAGAAAGCAGAGAGCACACAAATGTGGATCTTTCTCAGGTTTGTGAGAGGCAATGTGCACTGAGTCACAGGGATCAGTGTTGAGCCTCAACTGTCAAATTATATGAATGAGTTGGTTGAAGGAACTAAAGATAATGTTGCTCTATTTGCTGATGACACAGGGATAGTGGGAAACTTATTTGTGAAGAGCGAAAATAAAGGCTGGAAGATGTTATAGGTCATGGTAAGTGAGTTGGCAGCAATCTGGCAAATGAAATGGAATGTGAAAAAATGCCCATTTTGTCAGGAGGAAAAAGAAACTAACATTACCTAAATAGTGGGAGATTGCAGAGCTCTAAGATGCAGAGGGATCCGAGTGTCCTAGTGCATGACTGCAAATGGGAGTTTTACAAGTATAACGTGTAATTAGGAAAGCAAAGAGAAAGTTATTGTTCATCTTAAGAGGAATTGAATACAAAAGTACAGAGCTTATACTTCAGTTGTACAAGGTACTGGGGAAATCACATCCAGAGTACTGTTACAGTAATGGTCATTTCACTTCAGGAAAGATGCAAATAATCTAATCAGTTCAGAGAAGATTTACTAGATTAATATCTGGAATGAGCAGGTTGTCTAATGAAGAAAGGCTGGTCAGCCTAGGCTGTATCTGCTGGAGGATAAAGACATAAAAGGTGACTTGATTGAAACTAATAAATGCTAAAGGGGCTTGGTTATCTGGTTGAGGAAAGGATATTTCTTCTTGTGGGTTAATCTAGAACTGAGGGTGGCATGTTAGCATTATTTTGGCTGTGTGAAGGTGCTTCAGGTTTGGTGGAGTGATTGTCACCACAAGACTGAACGAGTTGCCTTTCCACATCTTACCAAACTCACCCTTTCAATTGTATCAGAGATAAAAGGTACTGCAGATGCTGGAGAATCCGAGATAACAAGCATGGGGCTGCATGAACACAGCAGGTTAAGCAGCATCATTCGGGTTTAGGCCCGAAACGTCAAGTTTTCCTGCTCCTATGATGCTGATTGACCTGCTGTGTTCATCCAGCCCCATGCTTGTTATCACCCTTTCAATTGCTGTTTGAGCCCTCAAGGCGAAAGCCACACCTTATTGTCATTCCATGTTACCATGCACTGTTGCTGCAGTAACTCACCACCCACCGGAGATCCTGACATTTACCAGACTCCATGGTGCCAGTCCCATAGGTCAAAGGTCACTGTGTGCCTGGATAAGCACTGTCAGTCTGGAACTACCTGCACGGTTCTTGACGCTTTCCCCAGACATGGCTGGCCGGCAGGCGGGATGTCCGCAGCCCACTTTGTGGATGTTGTCCTGGGGATCCTGTTGGATGGGATGGTGCACAGGCAGGACTTCCATGTCCCCCACGAACAGCAGCGGAGGCCATGACAACAAACAATGACGACCCCGTGGAAGGTTGCCACCCCCACACCCCCACTGTGTTGAAGTATCCCAACCAGCTACAGCAATGCCCAGCAATGTATGAACAATGTCCCCCTCCATGCCACTGACAGAAATGCCACAATTTCTCTCTGATACCCCACACTCACTCTATCCATGTAACTGTATCCACCTCCCATCATGCTCTCCCATGCTAACTAATGCCTGCAACATCTCCCCCATTCACTGTAATTGACCCCATTCACTGCAGCACCATTAGCCCTGTATGCCTTATGCCCTACTCAGGAAACCATGCCACCTGCACTAGCAGTAGTAGCTGTGCCACCCACTTTCATGTTCCATAATACCCACCTGTCTCATTCAGGGGAAAAAATAGGGTAGAGAAAGCCAAAACAGATCAACATTCCCCTTATGAGTGGAAGGCCCAAACTGCGACTGCTCCAATTCAGGGCCAGGACTGACATTGAAAGCTATGCTTGCCTTACTGTGCCCAGACCCTCTTATTGGACTGAGGCCTGTTGATCACTGTGGCAGCTTTCTGGCTTCCTGTGGGTACTAAATGGCACAGTGAGACAGCGGTAATGTGAGCCACAATATCTAGGTAAGGAGGCAAAATGCAAAAAGGCAAGTCCAGTCAATAGGATTAAGTTTTGACTTCAGAACAGAATGTTCAAAGCATTAGTTCAGAAGAACCCAGTTTAGAAGTTTGAAACACTTTCCCCCAGCCTGAAAACCAAGTCAGTTTATGAAAATTCGGAACCTCAGCAATTGCCCAGCCAATTGTACGGCGGGATGGGCAGGAAATTAACAACCTCGCAGGGTCAAAAGTCTGGGTGCCCTATTTAAGGGGCACTCAGATGGACATTCATTTTCTACCAGGCTGTGTGGGCATTCACCTCAAAACCACTGTTGCAAGAACCTTCCGATCTTTCTCCCACTGACTTTCTCCCCTCCCTCCCCAAATCAGGCCAACTTCACTAGGAAGACTATCTCCACCCTGCTACACACCACCGATTACCCAGATGTCAGTCTGAAGGCATGTGATTCTCAGACATTTCAAAGTTAATTGGTAAAATATCATATCATCGGGCAAAATGGTGTTCTAATAAGTGGGCGTATTATGTTAATTCGTTGAAAATAGGTCCCTACTGTTTACAATTGGAAAGCTCAGTCTGTCTTCAATCAGAAAGTGTTAACTCTGAGGAATGCCTTCAACCCCACGTGGTATGATTATATCACATTTGCTTGAAAGAACAGCTTAGAATCTCAAAGGCATTTTTTTTAATTCGCTGATGGGACGTGGACATTTCTACATGGCCAGCAATTATTGCCCGTCCCGAGTTGCCCTTGAGAAGGTGATAGGACCTGCGTTCTTGAATTCCAGGATTCTGACCCAGCTACAGTGAAGGGTGATAATGATATATTTCCAAGTCAGGGTAGTGACAGGTATAGCAAATTTGGGTAGAATACTTGTGGATTTGGAGGCAGGAAGTTAGATTCTGTAAAATGCTAGGAGGGAAGCATTTTATGGTCCCTTGAAAAGGTGATGTGCTTTATTTATGCTTAGAGATGTAAATGGATGTTAGTGAGCAGCAGCTTGAAAGTTTGCAAGTACACAGAGAGCACCCGAATTAAAATATTTGTATCAAAAGGCCATATGGTTACAGGCCAAGCAGCAGTTTTTACCAAGACAACAAGTTTTTGAATTTAGCCAATCGATTTGAACCAGGCAGTTAGATATCAAAAACCAATTCAATTTAAGTCTGATGGTTTTGACCATGTAGGACCAATCCTACCATAAGAAAAATTGATATGTCATCAAGGGTATAAAAGAAGGGGCAGTCGGACAAAGGGGAGAGCTAACTGCCATCTGCCAGAGTTAATTGTCCTCAGCTCTTAAGAGAGAATCGCTGGCTCTCACAGACTCCTCGAAGTCTTATAGAAAGCACCATCTAAATACCAAACGTATCCACGGCACAATTAGTTAACGTTCCTGATGGGGGAACCAATGGAGGAGATCTTCCTGACAGAAGAATCTATGGAGAAAACATATAACCTGGCTGTAATTTCGAGAAACCAAATTCTCCTTTTCGATATAAGTGGGAATTGTATTGGTTTGAACAGCCAACCATTAGAATCTTGTTTTATTCAGGAATAGTTAGTAGTTATAAGGGGTTTATGGGGTTGTTAATAGTTTAGTTAATTTGTTCGCTGTTACAGTCAGATAAATAAATTGTTAGTCTTTGATTATAAAGTGAGTGTCAAGAATTTATTTCAGTTAACCACTAGAAGTTGCTGAAAGGGAGGTCACACCAGTTTTCTCACTCCTTTTACAGATTATGGAGCGAGGTGCTCCTCTTTGGGTGTTTTAGTTTTAGTTCTCAGAGGGGGCGGGGGTGTCAACCTTCGCTTCGTAACACAGATTTGGAGTGGAACTTGCAGGTGATGGCACTCCCATATGTCTGCTGTCCTCGTCTTTCTAAATGGAAATGGCCATGGAAGGTGCTGTCTCATGACCTTTGGTGAACTTCTGTAGTGCGCATTGATGCTAATGAGCATCAGTGGGGGAGGGAGTGGATGTTTTTGGATGTGGTGCCAAACATGCGGGCTGCTTTGTCACGTTAGGTGTCAAGCTTTGTGAATGTTATTGGAGCTGCACCCATCCATCTAAGTGGCGATTATTCCATCATGCTCCTAACTTTTACCTCAGAGATGGTGCGCTGGCTTTGGAGTGTCAGGAGGTCAGTTATTTGCCATAGTATTCCTATCCTCTGACCTGCTCTTGTAACCACTGCGTTTGTGTGGTGAGCATTGATTTTCTGGTCATTGGTAACCCCATGGATGTTGACAGTAGGGGATTCAGTGATGGTAACACCATCTAATGTCAAGGGACAGTGGTTAGATTGTCACCTGTTAGAGATGGCCATTGCCTGGTATTTGTGTGGCAGAAATGTTACTTGCCACTTGTTAGCCCAAGCCCATGTTGGATAAGACTTAACATCTGGGTCTTCCTTAATCTTGGTAACAAAGGCTATCACATCAGTGTCACTTGCATGTACCTGATTACCGTCATGCAATAAACTACATTGTATCTAAGACAAGAGCCTCTTCTTCTTGGACCTGATGGCGCTTTTTCTCTGTCACATCAGATCAACCAGATCCTACAGATCCCTATCCTGATTGGTGATAGTAAATTGATGTTGTAGCAGGCAATAGTACAAAAGAAGTCATATGACATGATGAGCAGTGATACAACTTGCTCATGCAACACTGGATCGGCGAGCTGATAGGTATGTAGGGTGGTAGTTGTATCAGCTGACAATTGTCAAGTGGGAGATGGTAAGTTGGTAGTTGGATCAGCTGGTGGATAGGAACAGTGCCAGGCTGGTGAGATGTAGGTGGGTGAGGTAGGAGTCAGATCTAGAAATGTGTTAGCTGTTTAGGTGGGTAGTTGGATGACAACCTCCTGGACCAATATGAAGTGGAACAATTCTGTATAATTGCATTTTACATCTGGTATGTGCAATGAGACAGTGTTAATTACTAATGTAACAGCAAAAGATTCACTAGAATATCATATTCCACTTCTGGCTTAATAATGTCATACTTGATTTGCAAGCAAGAATCTGAAACTTAAACAGACCCAGTTCCATAAGTATGTGGGGAGAGTTGGCTAAGGCTATTTAGGTAACTAGACTAAAGGCAAGACAATAAATAAATAATGGGAAACATTTAGAGAAGGAATTCAAAATTTTCAACAATCATACATTCTGTTGAAGAACAAACACACAGTGAGAAAGTTCTATCCACCATGGCTTGCAAACATAGTATTAGATTAAAATAAGAAGCTGATAATGTTGCAAAGAATAGCAGTAAGCCTGAGGATTTGGAGTATGTTAGGAAGAGACAAAGATCATCAAAAATTGATTAAAAAGGGAAAGAAATAAAATTTGAGACTGAATTAGCCAGAGATATTAGAAGAGGTCGTCAGAGCTCCCACTACTTTTGCAGAAAAATTGAACCTATCAAGTCTTCAAAGGGTCAAAAATGGGAGGCCATTTTGGATCTGACCAATTAACAGGGGCCAGATTGGTTGGACGAGGAGAGCCTGGAGTTAATGTTGGGTTTCCTAGAGAGCAGCACTGGTGTCGAGGGAGTGTGGACTGAATGTGATGAGGGATGGGTGTTGCAAACAGTGCACATGACCACCTGTGTAGCAAGGATGGTATGTTGCAGGTTTTTGACAGAGATGAAGCTCTTGGAGTTCTCTTCTTCCTTATTTCTGAGTTGGCATAATCCCTTTTTCTTTCTTCAGCAGCTCAAGCATCAGACCCAGCAGACACCATCCACAAAGTTCTGGTGTTAACTTCTGAGGAAGAGGAAGGGAACTAATATCTCGTCCTTCCTCTGCACTTTTCAGCAGCTCAGATACTCACCCTTTGGCAGGGAAGTATGGAGCCTCTGAAACTGTGCTCAATCACTGGCTGTTAGAAGTTGCACAAGACTTTGACACTCAGATGAGTGTAGGGGGCCATGAAGATACTGAGCTCCAGATAGATGGCAAACCTATGAGGTCATCCGCAAGTTGGCAGAAGCTGTGTGTTCAAAGCAGGTGCATTAAGATGTGGTGGATAGTCTAGAGGGCATGCAGACCCTGAACAGGACAATGGAGGAGTCCATCCAGGCCATAGGCCTTGTGATCATCCTATCCTCTGAAGACATGATTGCCTCCATCAAAAAATTGCTGGCACACGCAGAGAGCCTGATCCAGGAGATTCTACGTTTATGTTCAGACTAGCAAAGCCATGTATTGTACAAAGAACAAAGACCAATATAGCACAGAAACAGGCCTTCAGTCCTCCAAGCCTGCACCCACACATTTTGCCCTTCCATACTAAAACTGTCTTCACTTAGAGGATCCATATCCCTCTATTCCCGTCCTATTCATGTATGCGTCCAGGTGCTTCTTGTATGCTGCTATTGAGTCTCCTTCCAGCACCTCGTTCCAGGCACTCACCACCATTTGTGTGAAAAACCTGCCTCGTAGATTTCTTTTAAACTTCCCCTCCTGCACCTTGAACTTGTGTCCCCTAGTAATTGACCCCTCCATCCTGGGTAAAAGCCTCATACTTTCCACTCTACCATACCATTCACAATCTTATAAACTGCTATTAGGTTATCCCTTGACCTCCTGTGTTCCAATGAAAACAAACCCAGTCTAGCCAACCTTTCTTGATAGCTAAAATCCCCCATACCAAACATCATCCTGGTAAACCCTTTCTGTATCCTCTCCAAAGCATCCACATCCTTCTGGTAGTGTGGTGACTAGAACTATATGCAATATTCTAGGTGTGGCTGAACTCAAGTTCTGTAAAGCTGCAGCATAATTTGCCTATCCTTATATTCAATGTCCATTCCAATGAAGGCAAACATACCATAGGCCTTTTTTACTTCCTTATCTACCTGCGCTGCCGCCTTCAATGATCTGTGGAACTGCATACCCAGATCCCTCTGCATATCGATACTCTTACAGGCTCTGCCATTCACTGTATAATTTCCATCTGTACTTGTTCTTCCAAAATGCATCACCTCACATCTGTCCAGATTAACCCCCATCTAACATTTTTCTGCCCATGCCTCCAGCTGATCTATATCTTGCTGTAGCCTCAGTCAATCCTCCTCGCCGTCCACAATTCCATCAATCTTTGTATCATCTGCAAACTTATTAATTCGACGAGACACATTCTCCTCCAAATAATTTATGTAGACCACGAACAGCAGACGTTCCAATGCTGATCCCTGTGGAACACCACTAGTCACAGCCCTCCATTCCAAAAAGCATCCTTCCAACACTACCCTCGGTCTCCTATGACAAAGCCAGTTCTGTTTCCATCTTGCCAGCTCACCCCTGATATCGTGTGACTCCACCTTTTGTACCAATTTGTCATGAGGGACCTTGCAAAAAGCCTAACTGTAAATGTGAGCAAAATCCCACATTTTTGTTACATTTCAGAAAGAGGTCACTCATCCTATACTATCTGCACCAGCTCTGTGAGCATTTAACTTTCTGCCAGTCTCTTGTCTTTTCCCTGTCACCCAGTGCATTGTTTCTATTCAAATAATCATCCAATGCTCTCTTGAATGCCTCAATTGTATCTGCCTCCTCAATGTTTCCAGATACAGCATTTCATGACTTAACTATTTGTCATTCGGTAAAGCTTTCTCTCACCTCATTTAACACAGTGTCCCCTGGTTTCTCATCCTATTATGAGGAAGAGCAGTTTGTCATATTCTACTCTGGCCAGACCTCTCATGATTCTGAAAACCTCGATCAAATCTCCTGTTGGTCTTCTCCTCTTGAAGAAAAAGTCCTTACCTCTCCGATCTTTCATCTGAACTGAAGTTCCTCATCCCTGGAACCAGTCACGTAAACCTCTTCTGCCCTCTGTCTAATTCATGTCTCAGTCAGAATCCAAACATTCATATTCTTCCTACAGTGTGACATCCAGCACTGTATACAATACTCCAGCTGGTGTCCTATATAAGATCATAATTAACATCCTTATCCTTAAACTCTAGGGGCTTAATCTAACTTCTTTTGACTAAGACTGAGTTGTGATGAGGCTTTGCAAGGTTTCTTACCGCAACACCTAGCAAGATTTTTTGGCTGTATTTCACCAAACATCGCTCATTAACTACCTACCCTGCCCTAATGGTGTCCCTCAGTTCTGAATCTAAAACCATCTTACTCAGCACCATCCCTGAAACAACTCATCACTTAGCACATATCCACTAAAAATTGCCATCTTTGTTCACTGTGCCTTCTTTAAAAGGCCAGTCTGCACTCAGGCAAGAACTGCCTGGCTTGCTTAGGCACATTTTCTGAAGATGTCTGAGAAGATGAAGATGGCACCATGATTCTCCAACAGGGACCTGTGGTAATGCAAAGGAGAGGAGTCCTTTTCCTGGCGGACCAGCTGGGGAGGCCATACCACCAGACACTGGCAGCCTGGTCTGAGGTGGCCACCCATGTGAACGCCATAAGAAAGTCAATGAGAGTCTCCACTGTGCCAGACTAAGTGGCACAGTCTTCTCTCCAATACCTCGCCAACATCTCTGCTACTGTGATAGTAGGAACGGCCGATGCTGGAGAATCTGAGATAACAAGGTATAGAGCTGGATGAACACCGCAGGCCAAGCAGCATCATAGGAGCAGGAACGCTTGATGTTTCGGGCCTAGATCCTTCATCAGAAATGGGGGAGGGGAAGAGAGTTCTGAAATAAATAGGGGAGAGAGGGGGAGGTGGATAGAAGATGGATAGAGGAGAAGATAGGTGGAGAGGAGGGAGACAAGTCAAAGAGGCGGGATGGAGCCAGTAAAGGTGAGTGTAGGTGGGGGGGTAGGGAGGAGATAGGTCAGTCCAGGGAGGACGGACAGGTCAAGGGGACGGGATGAGGTTAGTAGATAGGAGATGGGGGTGTGGCTTGAGGTGGGAGGAGGGGATAGGTGAGAGGAAGAACAGGTTAGGGAGGCGGGACGAGCTGGGCTGGCTTTAGGATGCGGTTGGGGGAGGGGAGATTTTGAAGCTTGTGAAATCCACATTGATACCATTGGGCTGCAAGGTTCCCAGGCTGAATATGGTTTGTTGTTCCTGCAGCCTTCGGGTGGCATCATTGTGGCATTGCAGGAGGCCCAGGATGGACATGTTGTCTGAGGAATGGGAGGGGGAGTTGAAATGGTTCGTGACTGGGAGGTGCAGTTGTATGTTGCGAACTGAGTGCAGGTGTTCTGCAAAGCGGTCCCCAAGCCTCCACTTGGTTTCCCTGATGTAGAGGAGGCCACAACGGGTACAGCGGATGCAGTATACCACATTGGCAGATGTGCAGGTGAACATCTGCTTGATGTGGAAAGTCTTCTTGGGGCCTGGGATTGGGGTGAGGGAGGAGGTGTTGGGGCAGGTGTAGCACTTCCTGCGGTTACAAGGAAAAGTGCCGGGTGTGGTGGGGCTGGAGGGGAGTGTGGAGCAGACAAGGGAGTCACGGAGAAAGTGGTCCCTCTGGAAAGCAGACAAGGGTGGGGAGGGAAAAATATCTTTGGTGGTGGGGTCGGATTGCAGATGGCGGAAGTGTCGGAGGATGATGCGTTGGATCCGGAGGTTGGTGGGGTGGTACGTGAGGACGAGGGGGATTCTTTTTTGGCTGTTATTGCGGGGACGGGGTGTGAGGGATGAGTTGAGGGAAATGCGGGAGACACGGTCGAGGGCGTTCTCGACCACTGCGGGGGGGGAGATTGCGGTCCTTGAAGAATGAGCACATCTGAGATGTACGGGAGTGGAATGCCTCATCCTGGGAGCAGATGCGGCGGAGGCGAAGGAATTGGGAATAGGGGATGGCATTTTTGCAGGAAGGTGCGTGGGAGGAGGTGTATTCTAGGTAGCTGTGGGAGTCAGTGGGCTTGAAATGGATATCGGTTTCGAGGTGGTTACCTGAGATGGAGACAGAGAGGTGTTAGAGATGGTTCAGGTGAACTTAAGGTTGGGGTGGAAGGTGTTGGTGAAGTGGATGAACTGTTCGAGCTCCTTGTGGGAGCACGAGGCGGCGCCGATACAGTCATCAATGTAACAGAGGAAGAGGTGGGGTTTAGGGCCAGTGTAGGTACGGAAGAGGGATTGTCCCACGTAACCGACAAAGAGGCAGGCATAGCTTGGGCCCATGCGGGTACCCATGGCCACCCCCTTTATCTGTCGGAAGTGGGAGGAATTGAAAGAGAAGTTGTTGAGGGTGAGGATAAGTTCGGCTAAGCGGATGAGGGTGTCAGTGGATTGGGATTGGTCAGTTCTGCAGGACAGGAAAAAGTGGAGGGCCTTTAGGCCATCTGCATGGGGAATACAGGTGTATAGGGACTGGACGTCCATAGTAAAAATGAGGTGTTGGGGACCAGGGAATTGGAAGTTCTGGAGGAGGTGGAGGGCGTGGGTGGTGTCATGGACGCAGGTTGGGAGTTCCTGGACCAAGGGGGTGAAAATGGAGCCTAGGTAGGTGAAGAGAGTTCGGTGGGGCAGGAGCAGGCAGAGACAATGTGTCAACCAGGGCATTCAGGTTTGTGGATTTTGAGAAGGAGACAGAAGCAGGTGGTGCGGGGTTGGTGAACGATGAGGTTGGAGGCGATGGGTGGGAGGTCACCTGAGGTGATGAGGTTGTGGATGGTTTGGGAGATGATGGGTTGGTGCTCGCGGGTGGGGTCATGATCCAGGGGGCGGTAGGAGGAGGTGTCGGAGAGTTGGCGCCTGGCCTCAACAATGTAGAGGTCAGTGTGCCATACTACAACTGCGCTTCCCTTGTCCGCGGGTTTTATGGTGAGGTTGGGATTGGAGCAGAGGGAGCGGAGGGCTGCATGTTTTGCGGGTAGAGGTTGGAGTGGGTGAGAGGGGTAGAGAGGTTGAGGTGATTGATGTCTCGACGGCAGTTGGAGATGAAGAGGTCGAGGGAGGGTAGGAGGCCTTGGGGTGTTGTCCAAGAGGAGGGCTTGTGTTGGAGGCGGGAGAAGGGGTCAGTAGAGGGAGGATTAGGTTCACGGTTGAAGAAGTAAGCGTGGAGGTGGAGGCGGTGGAAAAACTTCTCAATATCCAAGCGTGAGCAGTATTTGTTGATATGTGGGTGAAGGGGGACAAAGGCGAGCCCTTTACTGAGGACTGACCGTTTGTCCTCAGTAAGGGGGAGGTCTGGGGGGCATGGTGAAGACTCGGCAGTGATCTCTCGCATTTGTCATTTTCAGTACTGATTCCAGCATCTGCAGTAATTTGCTCCTTCACCTTAGTTAACATGGGACTTGTATCCTGGTAGTAAAGGTAAATAGGAACATGACAAAGGCTTTAAACTAGTAAAGATTTGGGGTAGATATCAGCTGGAGACATAAGAAACTTTTGCACATTCAGGTTACGCTATGAGAATATGGAAAAGAATATGGAAGAACACTGATGGCAAAGACATACGCCAAGTTAAAAGATGTCTGTCCCAAAAATATCAATCAACATGAAGTGAGAAGATTCCGATTAAGAATGAGTTAAAATTGCTGAACAGCAATGTTCACAGGGTCCATAATAAAACAGAGCTGGAAGCATTCATGTATTGGGAGGACACAGAAGAAGTCACAATTATTGAAATGTGGCCTCAGAAAATTCAGGACTGGGAATTCAATGCTGCAGAACACACATATTTAGAAAACTTGATTTTGATGAAATGGCATATTTTGTGGAAAAAATGGTCAAAGAAAACATCAGTTAGTGGACAGTGGGAAAAGGGGAAGTGGATCCTGTTGGGTGGTTCCCCACGCAGACTGCCAAAGTCGTTCGGCAGAATGTCTCATCACCAGAGCTTTCTAACAAGCACCAGGACATCGCTTGGCTGGTGGTGAGAGGGGACCTACCAGTGAGATCATTTATGCACGCCCAGGCTGTCTGCGCCACCGCACGCTGCCCTCGAGGCGGCTGCGGGGGGGACGAGACTGTCAATCACCTCCTTCTGGAGTGCGCCTACGCGTAGGAGATCTGGAGGGGAATGCAGTGGTATGTGTCGAGGCTCGTCCCGAGCAGCTCCGTGACATGGGACTCCGTGCTATACGGGCTGTTTCCCGGGACGCACACCGAGACCAATATCAACTGCGCCTGGAAGACCATCAATGCGGCGAAAGACGCTCTTTGGTGGGTCCGCAACTTGCTGGTCTTCCAGCGGAAAGAACTGACCCCGACCGAGTGTTGTAGACTGGCGCACTCCAAGGTCCAGGACTACGTGCTGAGGGACGCGCTAAAGCTTGGGGCGGCCACCGCCAAGGTGCGATGGGGAAAGACCACCGTGTAAGACCCCTCGGCCGGAATATAACAGGGGCCCTTTCATTAACTGGGTCCAGCTGGGGCCTCCTCCAACTGGTCAGGGGGCCAACCGGGAGGTTTTTTTCTTTTGTTGTTTCTTTTCCTTTAGTTGGTGTACGTACCCCCTGGGTAATCCGGAGCGGATACGATGACCGGGTAGGACTGTAAATTTGTTTATTTTTTATATTTTCATGAATAAAGTATATTTTTTCAAAAAAAAAGAAAAATTTTGTGGAAAAAATGGTCAAAGAAAACATCAGTTAGTGGACAGTGGGAAAAGGGGAAGTGGATCCTGTTGGGTTGTTCCTGAGGAGACTGTCAAAGTCATTTGACTCACAGCCTCACTGCAGAACTTCCCAACAAGCACCAAGATATTGCTTGGCTGGTGGTGAGAAAGGCACTACCTTTGAGATCCTTTATATACACCCAGTCGATCTGTGCCATCACACATTGCCCTCAAAACGGCTGCAGGGGAAGAGGCTGTCCCTAATCTCCTGCTGAAATGTGCCTTTGCAAAGGAATTCTGGAGAAAGATGTTGTGGTTTTGTCAAGGTTCATCTAAAGGCAGCTCCGTGATGCAGGACTATGTGACCTATGGTCAGTTCTCTGTGATGCAAACCAAGACAAAGATCGACTGCACCTGGAGGACCATCAACTTGGTGAAAGACACTCTTTGGTCTGCCCGAAATTGTTGGTCTTTCAGTGCAAATAGCTGACCTTGAACAATTGTTGCGGACTGGCATATTCCAAGGTCCTGAGGATGAGCTGAGGGACACACTAAAGATTGGGGCAGCTGCCACTAAAGCATCATGGGAAAAGACCACCGTCTAAAGCTAATCTGCCAAAGTACATTGGGGGTCCATTCAGTTATCAGACCCTCTCGGTGCCTCAAATGTATGTAAATATTATCCTGTATAAGTAAGAAATGCCTTGGGCTTTGTTGTAACTGCAGAGAATGCCAGGTCTCCAGTGTTTGCCTGTTTCATTTGCAAAGACTGTCCAGTAACTTCCGTGACTGTGTATGTATATAAAGATTTGTTATGATTAAAGTATATCTTTGCCAGAAAAAATTGTCAAATCTTTTTATTTTTCACTCATCAAGACAACCTGCAAGAGTCTCAACAAAGGGGGCAAAAACAGCATTTAGAGATAACAAGGTGTAGAGCTGGATGAACACAGCAGGCCAAGCAGCATCAGAGGAGCAAGAAAGCTGACGTTTCGGGTCTAGACCCTTCATCAGAAAAACTCAATCAAGTTAGTGAGACATGATTTCCCATGTGCAAAGCCACGTTGACTATCCCTAATCTGCCCTTGCCTTTCCAAATGCATGTAAATTTGTGGAGCAAAATCAGAGTTAACATTTTGGGTCCAGTGACCCTTCTTCAGAATTACGTTTATTTAAAACAGTCTGTAAACAGAAACTCTCATCCTTCCTGTCATATTTACTTTTCTCCCAAATTAATATACCCAGTTGGCAAGGCTGCACATCAGCTAACAGGAAAAGTTGTTGGAACAGAACTTACAATTGCATGTCGATTTACAGTTGTTCATTGTTTTAAAGTTATTTTTATTTCCTCCACAGCCACCATATATAAATCGCTGACAAGTCCCAGACTTTCTGTCGAAATAAAAGCGACGGAGTGCAGCCCTACATCTTCCTACCTTCTTTGGTAATAAGCAATCGGAAGCGTTGCCTAGAAAAAAGAAAGTAAAACATGCTGTACATAACCTCTGTAAAATTGTCTAGTTTTACAGGAAACGTGAATCAATGGAAATACTAACCATTACCAACGGTAGTGAAGTCCTCCAAGAAGTTGTATTCATAAAGAAGGTGACAGACCTTTGCCAGTGCAACATTAAGTGTCCTATTACTGCCTCAGCACCAGCGGGCTGGCAAGGATATGTGGAAGTTGAACCTGAAACCCAGCAAACATTGAGGAGCTCAAAAGGGATTTCACAATTTGGCAAACCGTGAAGCGCCTCTTTGAGTCTCCATTGGACTGGTGGGAAATAGTCGAGGGGAAAATCTAGAGGTTTTTTATCCTCAAAGGTGTTCAGAAGGTGTGAGAGGGACAGGGAAGACTGTCCAAACTCCAGAAAACTACGCAGAACCTACACCAGCTGCAGATGATGGGGTTCGATATCATGGAGGATCTCCAGGGGGTGAAGAGCCAGCAAATCTCGTTCCTTGCCTCTGAGACCTCCAAGATAATCTTCCGATCCTGGGTCTGCACCATGGAGCAGGCTAAGATGTGCTTGCATTTCCTCTTACAGAAGGAGCTCTGTGCTCAACAGCCTGAAGGAAGGCAATGGCTTGGTAATGTCATCTCAGCCTGACATCCTGAGGATCAGCAAACCCTTTTATGCCAGACTGTATGACATGAAACCCACAGATAGTGCAGTAGTCTCCCAGTCGTCCCTGTCCTCTATCACAAAGGTCTTAGACAACAGCATGTGGGAGAGGCTGGGCCAGCCAACATAGGTGGATGAGCTGACCAAGGGCCCCAAGTCCTTAGAAAAGAATAAAACTCCCGGAAGCAATGGCTTACTGGCCAAGTTGTAATCAGCTCTGTGGGACTTAATTAGCCAGAACCTGCTGGAAGTGTATGACAGTATTTTTCTGGCAGGTAGCATCTGTGTGGATCTATGAGGAAAGGTGTCATCACCCTCATCTATAAGAGGAAGGGGGAGAGGAAGAACATTAGAAATTAGCAACCAATCTCACTGCTGAATGCAGATCATAAAGTCCTGTCTAAAGTCAACGCCAACCGGATCAGGTCTGCTCTGGGATCAGCGATTCACCCCGACCAAACCTGTGCAGTACCGGGCACAACAATCTTGGAGAGCCTCACGCTCCTCAGGGATACAATCACCTACATGCAGGACAGGGGTTGGATGCCTGCCTCATCAGCCTGCACTAGGAGAAGGCATTTAACAGGATATTGCACACCTATATGCGGGACATGTTCTCAAAATAGGCTTTGGGGGAGGGAATCCATAACTGGATCCAACTGCTCTACGTTGTTTGTGCAGTCTCAATTAAAGGTTGGGAATCAGATAGCTGCCTGTCAGATCTGGTGTCAGGCAGGGCTGTCCATTCTCTCCTGCCTTGTTTGAGTCCATCAGGACGGATGCAAGCCTGAGAGGGGTGACTTATTCCAGTCAGCAGAGGCCTGCAGATCAAAGCCTCCCTGTACATAGACGATGTCGGCTCAGATCTGCTGTCAATGCGCAAGTTCATGAGCATCTGCGACCAGTTCGTACTGGCCTTGGGAGCCAAGGTAAATTGATGCAAGAGTGAGGCCATGCCTTTTGGGATCTGGGCCAACTGAACCTTTATCCCCTTCACCGTCAGAACGGATTACCTGAAGATGCTGGGAATATGTTTTGGAGGGGCTGGGGCATGCAAAAATCTTGGGAGGAGCATATCACCAAAGTGAGGCAGAAGCTGGTCTGTTGAGAACATTACTCCTTCTGCATTGCAGATAAAAACCTGGGTCACCAGTTGTGAGGCATTCTCTCAGTTGTTGTATGTGGCACAGTTCTGGTCCATCCCCCGATACTGCACTGTTGCAGTCAGCCAAGCAATCTTCCACTTCAACTGGAAGTCTAAGATGGACTGTATCTGCAGGGACTCCATGTATAAAACTCTGGATAAGTTGGGAGAAGAATGAACCCAATGTCGCCTTCATTCTGGTGGCCATCTTTGTATGATGCTGCATCAAACTGTTTGTGGACCCGCAGTACACAAACACCAAGTGTCACTATGTACTGATGTTCTGCCTGTCCCTGGTGTTGCAAAGGATGGGAATCGTCTCGTTGCCACAGAATGCTCCAAGTAACTGAACCATTCTGGATCACCTATCCTTGGTGGAGAAATTTGCGAAGAAAAACACCTTTGACCACAAGTCCATCAGGAAGCCGTCAGCATGTAGCATCCTTGAGACCATGCAGGAAAAAGAGATGATGGATCCTGTGGTATGGTTCCCTCAGCAGATTGTCAAAGTCATTTGGCAGAATGCCTCATCACCAGAACTTTCCAACAAGCACCAAGATATCACTTGGCTGGTGGTAAGAAAGTCACTGCCTGTGAGATCCTTCATGTACACCCAGTTAGTCAGCGCCACCGCACAGTGCCCTCAAAATGGCTGTTGGGGGCGGGGGGGATTGAGACTGTCACACATCTTCTGGAATGTGCCTTTGCAAAGGAAGTCTGGAGAAAGATGCAGTGGCTTTTATTGGGGGTCGTCCTGAGCAGTTCTGTGATGCAGGACTCTGTGCTTTATGGTTTAGTCCCAGGGAAACACACCGACACAAACTTTGACTGTGCCTGGAAGACCGTCAACATAGTGAAAGAGGCTGTTTGGTCTTCCCAAAATTAGTTGGTCTTTCAGAACAAGGAACAACAACAGAAGTTGCTGGAAAAGCTCAGCAGGTCTGGCAGCTTGTGTGAAGGGAAAAACAGAGTTAACGTTTCGGGTCTGGTGACCATTCCTCTGAGGATGGGTCACCGGACCTAAAATGTTAACTCTGTTTTTTCCTTCATAGATGCTGCCAGACCCGGTGAGCTTTTGCAGCAACTTTGTTTTTGTTCCTGATTTACAGCATCTGCAGTTCCTTCGGAGCTTTTTTTCAGAACAAGGAATTGACCTTGACCAAGTGTTGCAGACTGGCACATTACAAGGCCCAGGGCTATGTGCTTAAGGATGCACTAAAGCTTGGGGCAGCTGCCTCCATGGCGCAGTAGGGAAGGACGACCGTTTAAGGTTGTTATGCTGGAGTTACAAAGTTATGGTTGGATCTGAGAGCACGGAGTGCAGCACGTCCAAAATAAATTAGGTTAGAATTGGTGAGGGGAGCAGAGAAGTTAAGGCAACCAATATCATGTCAACAGTTCTTAATGAAGAGTTCAAGAGCAGATAGGATACCAAAGGGAGGCATCCAGATATAGGGAGTGTATTGGAGGTGGGTGAAGGGGTCTGTGGGAATTAGAGATGTGTAGGATTGAGCAAAATTCCCCATCATCTAAAATACTGAGCAAAACCCTGGACTGTGGCTGCAGCAAACACATAACAGAGCCAGCAGAATGGAGACTCCCGTTTGGGACCATTGTTCAGCCTGGAATTCCAATTTACACTTCTTCTCTAACAGGCCAATCCTCTAAACCAGATTCTAGCCTGAGACAGCGTTTACACCTCAGGCTACAGAGATACCAGACACTCAACTTGAATCAAGGCAATTCACAGAGATACCAGACCTTGGAATTCAATTAAAATCCATTCACACATACTCCTAACGATCGGGAAACCAATTGACTTCAGGAGGAACACCAGAAATGCTACAGAAAGCACAGGAACAAAAACTGAAGTTGCTGGAAAAGCTAAGCAAGTCTGGTACCATGCGTGAAGAAAAAAATCAGAGTTAACATTTTAGATCTGGTGACCCTTCTTCAGACCGTTCTTTAACGGTTTTTAATGGAAAGCACAGATTTGGCAGAAAGGTAAGGAGCCCACAATCAGCATAGTTACAGGCCCCGATCGCACCTATAGCAGCAATTCTGGCAGCTAATTCCAGTAGCAATTCCAAGAATGATTCCGAGAGTGATTCCAGCAGCAAGTCCGAGACATTTCAAAGAGCACTCGAAGAGCAGTTCTGAGAACAATCCAAGAGCAATTCTGAGAGCTTGAGAGCGAGAGCTACCAGACACAGGTCTGTTCTGAACCAGGGGAGCCAACGGCAACCGACCACAACAAGATTCAAAAACCGACAAACTCCGAAAACCAACCGACCCGAGTGACGTCACAAGGCCTCAGCCACGACCTGAGATGAAAATCGGGCCCAGAAAATCAGCAGAAAGTGAAGAAAATCAAGTACTTACCTAACTGCTGTTCTTTCGGTTTTTACTTACCCGATAGATCCAATATGGACCTTATTGTAACTATAGAATCAACCCAAACTGAAAAGCCTACCCACTCCGAGTCTTCCCCCAGGCTCCGGATATGGTGAGTGGAAACAGAAAGGCGTATTTCAAAATCGCATTTTCTCAGTGGTGACCTGAAAGTCCCCAGACCCCAAAGTTCTGACCTAGCTAGCAGGGAGGGGAGGCGAGTGGTAAAAATGCTTTGGGATCCCAAAGGTATTGAAGGTTCTGCAATTAAAATAGTTGGTTTTTTGTTTCTAATCATGTATTCCTGTTCTCTTTACAGTTGATTGCGTCAATTTCCATGTTTACTGCATTTATCTATGTTTCTTGTATTATACTTACCTTTTGCATTTTAAATAAATGCAGAGATTCTTTTGCCGTGAAACAACAGTCTACTGCCTTCTTCATTTCACATTCCTTAAATAAGCCCAGGGTCCAGAATCACGGATCTAGGGCTGATTCGAACCACTTAAAAATCTGATTGAAAATAACTGATTGTAAACCAAAACCCTACAGAGCACTCCTGTCCAAAGAAATGAACATAGGCAGAAGAAGAGTTGAACAACATCATGACCTGCCTGAAATTCATTGAGGTGGGGAAATAAAGGGGTAGAACCCTTAACCGAGCACTGCTTGGCGGACAAAAAGCAAAGAAAATTAAAAAAAATAGAAAGCTTTTGGCTACCCGAAATGGCAGGAAATTTAAAAAACAGACGCAAAACTTGAATATATTCCTTTTGTTTTCACAGAGTCGATTCCTGGTACAAATGAGTGTCACTTCTCGAAAGTGCCACTTGAAGCAAGTTATAAACACAGCTGAATATGTGAAACTGGCTGTGAGTGCAGCTATTCACACACTCGGGATCAATCAGCACGTTCTGCTTACTGAATGAATCAGCACGTATCGTTTGGCTTTATCTCTGTTGACAATGACAGTAAAAGAGTTTGAGAAGGCAAAAATATAATTTCTGGCCTTTTCAGCAATGTAATCAATGCAGGAATTTATAAAAAACAAACACTTCCCATTTTTAACGACCAAACGGACAGTATCGCCCTCAAGCAGCAGATCATTGCTGTTAACACAGGGGTTTGTGACACACATGACTGTCCACAGAAGATCCAGTTCCCAAACATTTACATTCTGTCGTTATCCTTCAAAGACAATTCTCAAATACTTTTCAGCAATGCCACAAATGCTCTTATCATCGCTATTTAGAATTGAGGAGGTTGGTTAGTGTGGATGACTGGCATACAATGCGAAGTGGTACCAGCTATGCAGGTTCAATTCCAGTACTAGCTGGGGTTACCATGAAAGACTGGGCTTACCTGTGGTATGGTCACTCTCAGGTTAAAATGGCACCAGGTGTTTCTCTCTAATGATAGAGCAGGATAACGGTGACTTTACATTTCTTTAAACCAAAGAAAAATAAACTCAGTTTTATGCACTGACAAGTTTGAAAATTCTACCTTTCTTTGCCATGTTGAATTGTGAAGCCAGCAGTAGCAAGATGCTGCAGGTCATGGCGAAAAGCTGCACCTCCATGATTAGGACAGAGAGTGTGAATTACGTTGATTTCACTGCAGAATACCCCTTGTGACTCGTGGATTTAATCTGCCCCGGATAAGCAGAATCAAGTGGACTCTTCACTCCCTGACTGGAAAATCCAACCTGGTACATTTATATAGTAGGTGTTCTGGCCACTGCACCCAGTCTGGCTCCAAGATGCTCCCGTGTGATACAAAGTGCAAAACCAAAGCTGTCAACTTCAACTATGTCATTGTTTTCTCAATCCAGAAGTGTAATCAATGGTGCATATAACTTGTCTAACAGCTCTGGGACAATTTTTTTCGCTCCCTGAGAACAGTTTCCCATACTGTAACAAAATAACTTTTTATTTGCTCTGTACAGTTTTATAACCTATGTTACGTGTTTCTGTATTCTTCAATCCAGGGTTTACACACTTTTGGAAGAATTTTATCATATAGCTTAGCAGTAGTACAATCAGAACCAGTGCTGGCATGTGGAAACAAGTAGTTGTTTCGGGTTTTGTGAATTTAGCTGCAGAAATACATAATTGCTTTGAAATACATAATTGGTATAAAAATATAACAACATGTAGCATCAATGGGAAGATCCCCATTGATAGCACTGATTTAAAAGTGGATCTTTGGATTTGTTTTCTTAGTTGAAGTAACAACACTTGATAGATTTAAATAGGAAGGGTAGAAATTGATCTCAGATGCGGCAGTAGTACAGAATGTGAGATAATGATTAACCACTTATTAAACTCAATATTCAGTTCCACTGTCATTTGTATAATTGAATAATGCGTCACACACTGAGAGAACAGCTGATCAGATGTCACTTGACTTGCACCATTGTTAAAAACAGACATCTATTCCTGTGAGGTTCAGGCTAGAATTTTGTTCATTTGTTTTACATATTCTTTCACAGGCAGTAGTCATCATTGGCTACATCAGAGTTGATTGCCAATTCATAATGCCCTCCAAAAGATGGGGTTCGTGATCTTTGTGTGTTCATGGGATGTGGGTGTCAATGGCTCGACCAGCATTTACTGTCCATCCCTAGTTGCCTTTGAGAAGATGATGGTGAGTTGGCTTCTTGAACTGCTGCAGTCCATTGAGAGCCATAGAGTTATACGGCTCAGAAACAGGCCCTTCAGTCTAACTTGTCCTTGTTGACAAAGTTTCCCAAACTAAACTAGTCCCATTTGCCTGCATTTTGCCCATATCCACCTCAAAATTTCCTATTCATCTACCTGTCCAAATGACGTTTAAACGTTGTAACTGTACCTGCATCTACCCCTTCCCCTAACAGTTATTCCATATACAAATCACCCTCTGTGAAAATGTTGCCCCTCAAGTCCCTTTTAAAGTTTTCTCCTCTTACCTTAAAAATATGGCCCCTAGTTTTGAACTCCCAACTCTAGGGGAAAGACCTTTGCTACTAACCATTTCTATTCCCCTCATGGTTTCATCAACCTGTATAAAGTGACCTCTCAACTTCCTATGCTCCAGTGAAAAGCGTCCTAGTTATCCAACCTCTCCTTTATAACTCAAACCCTCAGTCCCAGTAACATCCTCGTAAATCTTTTCTGCACCCTCTCCAATTTAATAATATCCCTCCCACTGCAGGGTGACCAGAACTGTACACAGTACTTCAAACGTAGCCTCGCCAATGTCCTATACAACAGGAACATGACGTCCCAACTCATATACTCAATGGTCTGAGCAATGCAGACAAGTGTGCTAATCACCTTATTGACCACCCTGCCTACCTGAACCATGCACCTGAACCCTGAGGTCTCTCAGTTTGGCAACATTCCCTAGGACACTACCAAGAACTGTATAAGTTCTACCCTTGTTTGTCTTACTAAAGTATGGTGTAGATACACACACAATGCCATAAAGAAGGGATTTCCAGGATTTTGACCCAGCCACACTGAAGCAGCAGTGATATTATTTCAAAGTCAGGATGGAGAATGGATTGGAGGAGAACTTGAAGGTTGTGGTGCTCCCCTGTATTTGCTGCCCTTGTCCTTCTAGATGGGAGTGTCATGTACTTAGAAGGTGCTGTCTAAGGAGTCTTAGTGAATTTCTGCATCGCAACTTATAGATGGTATGCGCTGCTGCTACTGAACATTGGCAGTAGAGGGAGTGGATGTTTGGAGGTGTGGTGCTAATCAAGTGGGTTGCTTAGTCTTGGAAAGTGTTGAGTAATTGATTGTTTTTGGAGATGTAGTCAAATGTAGATAAATGTGGAAAATTCCATCACAATCCTGTCTTGTGCATTACAGATGGTGGAAAGGTTTTTGTGGGTAAGAAGGTGAGCTCCTCACAGCAGGATTCCTAGCCTCTGATCTGCTCTTGTAGTCAACATACATTTTTTTTAGTAAGTTGTGTTCAGTTTTTTGACAACTGTAGCTCCCAGGATGTTGATAGTGGGGGGAATCAGAGGTTGTAATGCCACTGAATATCAAAGGATGATTTCATTGTCTCTTATTGGAGATGTTCATTGCCTAGCACTTTTGTGGTGCAAAGGTTACTTGCCATCTGTGAGCCCAATCTGGACATAGGCCAATTCTTGTTGCATTTGAATGTGGACTGCTTCAAAATCTGAAGGGTCATGAATGGCACCGAACATGGTGTAATCATTGGCAAATATCCTCACTTTAGACCTTATTATCGAGGGAAGGTCATTGAGGAAGCAGCTGAAGATGGTTGGGACTATGACACTATGCTGAGGAAATCCTGCAGACGTGTCCTAGGACTGGAATAAATGGTATCCACAAACCACAACTGTCTTCCTTTGTGCTGGATATGACTCCAACCAGCAGCATATTACATATTGATTCCCATTGGATCCAGTTGTTCACTTTTTCCATGATAGAAAGGTGGGCTCCTTTATTCTTTATTCGTTCACAGGATGAGGGCGTCGTTGGCTAGGCAGCATTTATTGCCCATCCTGACCCCGGTTGTGGTTCCTTGACATTACGAAGAAGAAAGGTAAACGATTGGTGCTGCAGTGAAGGGATGGGGAGGGAGAAGACATCCCTGTTTACATCATCTACAGCTTTTAAATTATTAGAGAGAATGAGGGGGACGAGAGATTTGAGGAGGAGTGTTAGACATGAAGAGATTGTCATCTTTGATGATTGCAGTCACACTGTTGCTCTCAGCAATGGTTACTCCAAAGGTAATGCCTGGCATCTCCCCCATTGGACAAGGACATAACAAGTACTGTTCTCACGTGGTTAGTGCCTGCTGCCACCTTGCTCTGGAAGGGAGCGGGCAGTATGTGAGTAAGTTTGGAGCTCAGTGTTTGGGTTATTTAGCTGTTAAGGATTGAACATCTGGCAGTGTGTGCCTTGCAGTTTCCTCGATCCTGCAGCATTCTGCCATCTTTCTCTATTGAAATTAAATGCTGCTCTTCTATTCTTCCTGTCATGTTGGACACTGTACAATTTCCCACATTCCACCCTATCTGCCAAACCTATCTATATCCCTTTGCAGATTCTTGGCATCTTCCTCTCAGCTTCCTTTCCTACTGTCATACAGCATGATGAACAGTGCTGAGTGTTCATCTGACAGCAGTGCTGAGAGCAATGTGAGTTGTTCACAGTGCAGTTGGTGGAATAAACATTTGAAAATGCAGAAATATTGATAATTTCAAAGAAACTGGAACATTTAGAATAACATCAGCAAGGTTAGATTTAGTGAAACAAAGTAGTGCCAAATATCTTGCTCTCTATAAAATGGCAAGCAACAGAACAATTAGGAAGTATGAGGGTGTGAAGTAGAATCACAGAATCCGTCCAGTGTGGAAAGCAGCCATTGGGTCTGGCTTACCCTCTGAAAAACATCCCACCCAGACCTAGACCCTGCCCTTTTCCTGTAACCCCACAGTTTCCATTGCTAATCCACCTACTGCCCATCCCTCGACACTACAGGCAAATTAGCACAGCCGACTGTGGGAGGAAATGAGACCACCAGGGGGAAACCTACGCAGATCCACGGCGAATATACAAACTCCTCACATACAGTCATCCAAGGTTTGGATCGAACCTAGGTTCCTGGCACTGAGAGGCAGCAGTGCTAACCACTGATCCACTGTGCCTCCCAAAAGACATAAAAGTTTGAAACCATTTCAAAGTATAGCTTTGGTAGATGACCAGAAGAAAGGTCCACAGGAGAAGCAGTTTCTGTCCAGAAACTATGTGTACAGAACTTTGTGTTCACACAGTGTGTCTCTGTGAATATTGGTCAGACATTAAAATGCCTGTAACATTCAGCTAACTGCACACCTACCTTTTGGTTGATCTTAGATCATAAAACATTAGCAAAGCCTTTTACAGAAAGGATTGTAGTTGGTTCTGACAGTTCTGCTTAAAAGTGCTCACCCAACATTTTCAAAGCTTGTCATTCTGTTGAATATTTGCACTGATAATTTTTTGTTGGAAAGATATTCAGTGATTTCAGTACTGAGAAGACTGTACAGCATATTGGTATAACGAAACAAGGAACTACAGTTCTTTGAAGCTGGAAATCTGAAATAAAAACAGAAATAGCTGCAGAAACTCAGTTTGTTACAGAATATTGGTGATGTTCCTAACTTAATTTCACATTGGAAATAACTAATAACAATTTGTGCTGATAAAGTACTTTGACATAATAACATATCCCATAATACAGATAAACCACGACAAATATTTGAGCACTGATTGTTCTGTTTTGTGGTTTCCAGAAATCTGAAAAAAAATCACCAATATTGGACATGTGCTGGAGCTGAAAGTGAATGGAAATTTCATATTTTACCAAGTGCTGCAGGATGATATCATTTGCTTTGGTACATGGTCTGGCGTGCTGTTGTAAGTGACGTGGCATTCTGGTACATGTTTCTTAGTCTCAGCGTTTCATGAAGGTTTTCTTGTCTGTCCAGGAATATTTTTCAATGAAATTATGTCTACCTTCATAACGTAGTGATGATACTGAACTCATTCTGCTCAGCAAACTCCTTAAATTCTGCAGAGGTGAAGTGGTTTTCAATTGTCTTATATTCCTTTTTCAGGAATGACCTGCTCAGAAAACAGAGGTGATACTGTTGAGGAGATTGTTGCAGCTCCCAATTCTTTCATCTTTCTGATAACTTTAAGTAATTGTCTGCTGCTTTGCGATATTAGTCTTGATTAGGTGTGAATAAATTGACTCCCTTAGCTTGCTACAGTCCAAACTGCCCCAGAGTCTGTCAAGTTTTGGTAAATTACCGAAGCTGATTGTCACCCTGTCGCTTCTGTGCAGGTACTGATGAAAATGTTCCCAAAAAAAGTCACTCCCAGGCATTCTTTCCTAATCTAGGCACAACATCTTTCTGTTTGTGTTAGCACTCTGGATTTGAATGTGACCAGTTATCCTTTTTGCATTAGTGTTGCTCTCTGTTCTGTCTCACTCGTGCCACACAGCAGTGTCATGTCAGCATCGCTGTCATTGGTTGCTTGATTTTGATGAACGCTGCTTCTGTTTCTGTGCCCCAAACCACTACACATTGTTATGTGAGTTGGCAGAATATTTCAAGCTCAACTGACAGGTTGGGTTACAATTTCACCAAAAGCCAAAAAGTCATTGCACTGCCTTTAGATCTGTTCATTGCTGCACCACCGCTACACCTCATACTTTTTCGGGATCTTTGAAGACGTTTTGCCATCAGTCTATGGCCTATAAACCTGACTTTGAGTGTCTTTTATTACATTTTTTTCTGTTCGGCTTCAGATTCATCTGATCCCACTAGATTTTGATTATGGTCAGTAATGGCTTCTACCATTGCTTTTCCACATCCATAGCCCAACAGATCACTCACTACATCTTCCACTCTGAGAAGCTCACTAACTACTTCATGTTTCCTGTGTTAGTATTCTTCTGAAGCGGTGAAATCCCAAACAGCATGCATGTGGTCCCTGAATGTCTCTAGAATATGGTGAGAAACCTACTGCTTTCATCTGGCTTCTCGTGCCAGTAACCATCCTTTGCATCGAGGGTGATAAAGATGGTTACTTTTGCAAATTGCAGCAAAATTGTTTTGATGCCTCACACATCAATATGACTAAATAGAAACAAAGAAACATTAAAAAAAAACAAGGGCATGAGAAAGCTATTCGGCCCTTTGAGCCTGCACCATAATTCAATTTGATCTTGGCTGATCATGCAATTTCACTCTCCCATTCCCGCTTTCTCTCCATACACCTGGGTCCCTTTAGCTGCAAGGGCCATGTCCAGCTCCCTCTTGAATATATCTATTCAACTGGCTCCAACAGATTCCTGTGGTAGAGAATTCCACAGGTTTACAATTCTCTGAGTGAAGAAATTCTTCCCCATCCCAAACCTGAATGGTTTACCCTTTATTCTTATACTGTGACCTCTAGTTCTGGACTTCCCCAACATTAGGAACATTCTTCCTGCATCTAAACAATCCAGTCCCGGCATTTTATGTTTCTATGAGGTACCCCCTCATTCTTCTAAATTCTAGTGAGTACAAGCCCAGTCGATCCAGTCTTTCTTCATATGTCAGTACTGCCATCCCGGGAATCAGTCTGGTGAGCCTTTACTGCAAATTCTTCGATAGCAAGAATGTCCTTCCTCAGACTAGGAGACCAAAGCAGCACACAGTACTTAAGGTGTAGTCTTACCAATGCCCTGTATAACTGCAAGACATCCCTACTCCTATACTCAAATCCTCTCGCCATGAAGTCCAGTGTGCCATTAGTTTTAAATACTGAAAGAACTGCAGATGCTGTGAATCAGGAAGAAAGACAGAAGTTGCCAGGAAAGCTCAGCAGGTCTGGCAGCACCTGTGAAGAAAAACATCAGAGTTAACGTTTCGGGTCCAGTGACCCTTCCTCACAACTGATAGTAGCTGGGAAGATGTTGGTTTACCTGCAGAAAATAAGGAGGGGGATAGGGTAGGGCGTAAATGATAGGATAAAGGACAGAGCCCGAAGAGAGAGAAGAGCAGTTGGATAGACAAAGGAGTTGACAATGATCTGGCTAAGTGGTTGAATAGCTGTTAAAGGGGACTGTTAGTGACTAACAATAGGTAGTCTGTAATTGCAGGCTATGTGATAACAAGGCCTGGTGTGTGGACTAGGGGGTGAGGACATGGGAGAGATAGGCTCTAAAATTATAGAATTCAATATTGAGTCCGGAGGGCTGCAGGTTCCCCAAACGGAAAATGAAGTGGAAGCAAAAGTGACATCAGCAGCAGAAGTGATGTCATTGGCACCGGTGGAAGTGACATCATTGGCGTCAGCGGCAGAAATGATGTCATCAACATTGATAATGACATGGCGGCAGCAATGGAAGTGGTGTCAACTTTACTAACACCTTTCACCCCAACCTCAAATTCATCTGGACCAGCTCTGACACCTCCCTCCCCTTCCTGGACCTCTCTGTCTCTATATCCAGTCACCATCTCTGCACCGACATCTATTTCAAACCCACCAACTCCCACAGCTACCTTGGCTACACCTCCTCTCACCCACCTTCCTGCAAGAATGCGATCCCATACACCCAATTCCCCAAGTTGGGGCGTTGCACTCCCAGCCACCCCAGATTTCCTCCTACTTCGAGGACCACAATCTCCCCCCACTTTCAACCATATCTCTTGCATTTCCCGCACTTCTGCCCTCAACCTCCCCCTCCCCTCAATAAAAACAAAGACAGAAATCCCCTGGTCCTCATATACCACCCCACCAACTCCCTGCATCCAGCACATCATCCTCCTCCATTTCCTCCACCCACAATCCGACCCCACAACCAAAGAGATATTTCCCTCCCCACCCCTATCTGCCTTTCCTAGGGACTGTTGTCTCTGCAACTCCCTCGTCTGCTCCACACTCCCCACCAACCCCACCGCACCCAGCACCTTTCCCTGCAATCTCAGGAGATGCTACACATGCCCCTACACCTCCCCTCTCAACTTCATCTGAAGCCCAAGGCAAACTTTCCATATCTGACAGGGGTTCACCTGTACATCCTCCAACCTGGTCTACTGTATCCTTTGCTCCCGATGTGACCTCCTTTACATCGGTGAGACCAAGCGCAGACTCGGTGACAGGTTTGCGGAGCACCTGCTGTCTCTACGCTATAATCAACAACACCTACCAGTTGCTAACCATTTTAACTCCCCCTCCCACTCCCTGGGTGATATGTCCATCCTGGGCCTCCTCTAGTGCCACAATTATGCCACACGCAAACTGAAGGAGCAACACCTCATATATCACCTCGGGAGCCTACAACCTGATGGCCTACACATCGAATTCACCAGTTTATAAATCTCCCCACCCCTGGCCTCATCCCATGTCCAACCCTCCCTCTCATCCCTGCATCCTTGAGCTGACACAACCTGTCCATCTCCTTCCCCACCTATTCACCCCACTCTTCCCACCGACCAATCCCCACTACCCCTATCTGCATCCACCTATCACCATCCCACCTACCTTCCCCAACCCCACCCCTCTTTCCTCTGTTTATTTCCTAGCTCCCTTCCCCCTCCCTGGACCTGAAACATCAACTCTCCTGCTCCTTTCAAGACAGTACAAGTGAGCAATGTGAAAGAACACCACCAGAAGGAGCAGTGTCCTGTCTAAGGCCGCTCAAGTGCAACAAGCTCAACTCTACAGTCGAGGAGATAGTAGGAACTGCAGATACTGGAGAATCTGAGATAACAAGGTGAAGAGCTGGATGAACACATCAGGCCAAGCAGCATCAGAGGAGCAGGAGAGCTGACATTTCGGGCCTAAACCCTTCAGAAGGGTCAGCTTTCCTGCTCCTCTGATGCTGCTTGGCCTGCTGTGTTCATCCAGCTCTACACCTTGTTATCTCAACTCTACAGTCCTCTGGAAAGTAAATTAGATCAAAGTGGCTGGTTGTGATCATTGTGTCTCAGTTTGGGAGCTTTACGTGGCAAACTGTGTGGCTCAGTTCGTCTTCAATCGAGTCAAATTGAGTATCAATTCACTTCACTGCTGAGAAATGTTCATTAATTACTGTTGCAAAAAATATGTCTTCTTAAAATCTGAATTTCAAACCAAGCTCCATATTTTCCAACATTGTATGCATGCTCCATTTTAAAATTTGTTTTCCTTCCTTAATAAAGCATGATTATGAATGAAAAAAGCACTCAAATATGAAATAGGAGCAGAAGTAAACCATTTGGCTCTTTGAACCTGCTCCACCATCAAATAACATCATGGCTGATCTGTTTGTGTTTGAATTCCACATTCCCACGTACTCCCAACAACCATAATTTCAATACCTAACAAGAATCTATTCTATACCTAAAAAGTGTTTAGTGACCCTGTCTCCATCACCCAATGAGGCGGGGAGTTTGTTCTATGGTCACATAACCAATTACGAGAAAAAAAAACTCCTAATTTCTGTTCTGTACGAGCAACACCTAATTTAAAACAGTCTGGAGTGATCGACAAGAGGCAGTATCATTTCTACGCCCACCTTTCCAGGACTATTCAGGATCTTGGACACTTCAATCAAGTTATCCTTCACTCTTTGAAACTCAGGTGAAAACAAGCACAAACCATCCTCATACGACAACCCACATATCCCAAGTATCAATCTGGTAAATTTAGACAATCTGAGGTTCAGAAATGTTTATTGTTGATATAAATTCAGCCACACATTCAATACATTTAAAAGTCAACCAAATTTATTTTTTTAACATCTTACAACATAAAATATGATGTGCTTTCTAATCAGAGTACATAATAGGGAGTTGCACCTCACCAGGACAACAGTTATGAAATTCACAATTACTTATCAGATTAATTTTATTCTGCGAATAATTTCTATTAACATAAAGCAGTAATCCTTAAAGAATTTCAAAATTTACATGGAGTCTAACCATTCGAAGTAACAAAGTAATTTTTTTGAACAGACATTGATGTTTTCATTTTACCACAGTTTGAGTTTTCTTTATATAACTCTGCTCTCGAGGTTAACTCCTTTCAAATGCAGGAAAAGAAGTTAAAGTTCTGTTGTTTCAAATTTAACAATAGTTATGAGTGGAAAGCATAATTCAGAAGTTCTATATTTATATGAACAGAAATAAGTCATTGTAGGGAAAGTAAGATAATAAACTCTACTTCTTAAATTTCTCCATTTTAAATAATCCAAGGTTTGGCGTTTATGAAACAGGTTCTACTGAAATAATACAACACAAAGAAGTGGAATGGTAAACAGTGACTTGCCCATGAAATTTCTTCATAAACCATCTGATTCAATAACTTGCTTTAAGTTCCTACACACAACCTTCTTAAGCAAAGTTAATGCTACCCAGATTAATGTGACAAAAGCATCAACTGAAAACCTCTCTACCCTCAAAATATTTTTGGGACGGTCAGATGTGGATTGCGTCTTTTGTTTGCATTGTTGAAACAAAAAGATGGAAAAGTTGATCCCAATTAAGCAGGACTTTTAAAAATGTAGGAACTAGAATCCTGGAACTTCCTGCTAAAATTGATAAAGATTTAATGTTTTGTCTTTAGATTTTTTTATAAACTGCTTCCTTTGATTGTTTTAAATTAGTTTGATGCATTGGTGCATCAGGAACTTGCTTGATTTTCACCTAGCACCTGCCAGAAAGAAAACAAAATGTCAAGGAAATTAAATCTATCACAGATTTCTGTACCATCACTATCCATAACCATCCTGTGACACAAAGTACATATATTGTTTTGCATGAAATTGAGTTTTAAAAATACTGCCATGGTGTGGAAAATATTTTTAGCCTTCACACAATAAAAAATGCCCTAGCTAGCTTGGAAATAAGTGTTACAGATTTCAATCATTTCTTTTCAAAGATGGAACCAAATCTTCCAATTCAAAAGGGAACATCTTCTGTGATATATTTAACTAGTCGTCTGACTGGCAATTTGATAATCAGGCGAGATAATTTTATTGAGCAGCAACGAGCAGAAAAATGCACCATGCAAGTCTATGCTTTATCATAGAGGTCACCATTATCAGTCTCTCTCTATTTGACGTATTTTGTTGGAATTTTGATAAGTAGTCAAACCTAATCGGATCAGTTTGTAACATTGAAGGTCATATTGAATCAACTGAGGTATGTTGTGACAAATAGATCTACAATGAAAGAAGGGTGGCATTGTGCATAAATCAAGTACATAAAGTGGATTTCTGCCACAGTTCAACTATGTTCAGGTTAGTTTCTGTAATTATTTCCAGCATGTCATAGGTCCTGTTTCCACGCTGTGTGACTCTTTCTTCCAACCCATCCAAGCCGAACAAATTTTCCAAACTAAACTAATCCCACTTGCCTGTGTTTGGCCCATATCCCTCTAAACCTTTCCTATTAATGTACCTATCCAAATGTCCTTTAAATGTTACAACTTTACCCACATCTACCACTTCCTCAAGCAGTTCTTTCCACCTACGAGCCCCACTCTGTGTGTAAAAGTTGCCCCTCAGGTGCCTTTTAAGTCTTTTTCCACTCATCTTAATTCTATGCCCCCTAAGTTTGAACTCCCCCACTCTAGGGATATCTATGCCCATCATAAATTTGTAAACCTATGTCAGGTCACCCCTCAACCTCTTACGTAAAAGGTCCCAGCCTATTGAAACTGTTCTTGTACCTCAAAACCCTCCAGTCCTGGCAACATTTTGGTAAATCTTTCCGGCGCCCTCTCCAATTTAACTACATCACGGCAACCAGAACTGGACAGAGTGCTTCAAATGTGGCCTCACCAACATCCCGTACATCCTCAACATGATGCCCCAACTCCTATGCTCAATGATAGAGAAGTGCACTGAAACCATCTAGTCATTCATTAAGTTACTAAAAGAAAAATAGCAATTACTGGAAAGAGGTCATGTAGCATCCTTGTTAAAGAAACATGAGTGAGCTGATGCTTTGTGTCCTGACAAAGAAATCCAAGCCTAAAAACATAATTCTTTTGACAGATGCTGCCTAACCTGCAGAGTGTCTGCAACTGTTTCTATATATGTCTCAGATTTCCAATACCTGCAGTATTTTTGTTTTTTGTCATTAAAAGACTGCACTTTGGCTCAAGGGGAACAAACAGAGCGAAGCCTAAAAAGAAAAGTTTACTAGTCACGATATTATTTAAGAAACTTATGTTGAGATAGGTTGTGTCATGTATAGAACTATCAGAGTTTTTGTTGCACTTTTGGGATAAATTTATCAGGTTATTGCTTGTACAAGGAGCACCTTGAGTTAAGTGAAGCAAAAATGTATTATGTTCACTGTATTTTCAAGAAATTTTCTTTTTGCATGATGTCCCTGGACAAAGGGTATTCTTGGGGAACTATCAATGGGCAGTGATTTCCAAAAGAAGTGGACTTTGAAGCTATATCTCAAAATGTGATGTGTGTACATTCTAACGATGCCTGTTGTAGCTTGCTTGCACATGTGTCATGTTTAAAAATGACTGAAATGCGACCAACAAAAGGGAACAGCAACAAGAGTGCAGAGAAAACATTGAAAGCATGGGAATATTAAATGAAGGATTATCCGAGGAATGTTCTATGCCACTCAAAACCTATCAGGTTAGACAAAGAAATGAATGATATGTTAAAGAAACATGTTCATAGGCATTGAGACAACATTCAAAAGACCATTTTTAAGGACAGCAATTTGACAATTGATCAGACAACTATTTGGGCTGGGTCACAGCAGCAACAAAATTTGCAAATAGGAATAAATAAATTCACGTCATCAAGACCCTTCTCTGAAAATGGGTAGAATGCTTGCCAACCACTAAAATTCCTTCACAGGTTACAGTCATCCTGCTGATTAATCTTATGCCCAGGAGGTGAGACAAGTCTCTTCATATAGAATCTGAATTGTGTTTCAAGCTTTTCAATGGAGTTGATACAGAAACGTCCAGAAGTCTTTGAGATAAAACTAAAGCTTCAAGATGTATACCATTATCAATGCTCTGGGAAGATAGAATATGTTAATCACATAGCATTCAACTATTTTAAAAAAACATACATTCTTTCTTGGAAAGAACCACAATGTTAATTAACTCTGGTATTAGACCAACTCTGATCTACAGGCGAGATTTCACCACATAACCTCTCACCTCCAATTACTTATAACATCTTGTGTCCACATTGTTGTGAATTTAAAATTCTCAATCTCTGTTTCAATCCCCTCACAGCCGCCCACCCTCCATCTCTGTAACAGCTTCAGCATTAACCAGCAGCCCAGCCAGTGCCTGGATCTTGTATATTCCTCCCATTTGCCCCATTATGGTCGGATATGCCTTAACCACTTCACCCTTTTGTTTTGTAAATTCCTGACTAAATCTCTCCACATCACCCTCCTTCTGTAAGCCCTTTGCTAAAAGCCAGATATTTAAATTCATAAATTTCCCCTTCCTGTGCTGGCATTCAACTTTTCTGCGTAGTTCTGTGCAGCAGCTCAGAACATTTTTCTGTGAAAGACATCGGATAAATGCAAGTTGCTGGGATTGATGCAGAGAATTTTCCTCCACGACAAGTGTTACCCCTGGGCACACAGGAGCTTAAACTTGAAGTCACAATGAAAATTCCAAGTGAACGATATGAGGACTTGAGATTCCACTGTGACTTGCAGCAATTCAAACCAAGCTAACTTCAACCCGAAGCTAAACGTCACCTGCAAAATTGCAATTCACAAAATAATGCTGTTATGAAGTTCTTACCAATTTGGGAAGACCTTATTGGTTGTTGCCACTGGTTTATCATGTTCCTGTTGGACAGGAAAGAAAAAAAATGACACAAGCAGATTATATTAATCAATCACTCAGTCAGTGTTTAAAGAAGCGAAGCAGATAATGGTGTTAATCATCTGTCTCTAATATTGATGAATTGACTTAACATGCTAACAGACCAAATTAATCAAATTAGTGAAAATGTCACAGAATACCATGTCCATTCCTCCATTTGGATTCCCACTTTAGGAAATACTGGGTCCACTGATTATTGAGTCAATGTCCAAATGAAACTACATGACACTTGGCCCCTAGTCATCATTCAGTGAGACAATGACGGCTTCAGAATTCCATTGAACATATGCTTCAATGAAACAGATTTCCTCCAATATTGTCAATTGTGTTGTTAAGCCTTATGTTTATGGTGAGACCAGAACAAAGTGATAATTATTCTCAGGTTTGGTACAGGGCTGACTTCTCAAAGAAAATATTCCATCCTTTCATTTTTGACATGAAGAGGAATATGAGTTGCTCACCCCTTAGGCTGCCTTCACCTATCCATTCAGAAATGGGTTTTCTGAAGAAGGATCCCAACCCGAAATGTCAACTTTCCTGCTCCTCTGATGCTGCCTGGCCTGCTGTGTTCCTCTAGATCCACGCTGTGTCATCTCATGTTCACCCAATGCCTTCAATAGTTTGAAGACACAACATGTACCATGGATAAAGGGAAACCATTGGATGTTCTGTACTTTCCAGAAAACATTTCATAAGACTACACTACAAAGTTTATGA
The DNA here is from genome assembly GCA_024137785.1 of Ginglymostoma cirratum. Taxonomy (NCBI): domain Eukaryota; kingdom Metazoa; phylum Chordata; class Chondrichthyes; order Orectolobiformes; family Ginglymostomatidae; genus Ginglymostoma; species Ginglymostoma cirratum. The sequence continues at coordinate 38,966,575 of JAHRHZ010000013.1, forward strand.
TGGAAATTGAAGAGTCATAATGTAGGGAATGACATCTTGCATGAATAGAAGATCGGTAAGCCAATATAAAGCAGAGACCACATGTACATGGATCTTTCTCAAGTTTGTGAGAGGCTGTGTGCACTGAGTCACAGGGATCAGTGTTGAGGCCTCAACTGTTAAACCATGTGAGTGACTTGGTTGAAGGAACTAAGCGTAATGTAACTAAGATTATTATGTAAATAATGGGAGATTGCAGAGCTCTGACATGCAGAGGGATCTGAGTGGCCTAGTGCATGAATTGCAAAAGGGTGGTTTACAGGTATAGTATGTAAATAGGAAAGCAAATAGAAAGCGATTGTTCATTATAAAAGGAATTGAATACAGAATTTGGTTCAACAGTGCTCAATCACTGGCTGTTAGAAGTTACACAAGACTTTGACACTCAGACGAGTGTAGGGGGCCATGAAGATACTGAGCTTCAGATAGACGGCAAACCTGTGAGGTCATCCACAAGGTGGCAGATGCTGTGTGTCCAAAGCAGGTGAATTAAGATCTGGTGGATAGTCTAGAGGGCATGCAGACCCTGAACAGGATAGTGGAGGAGTCCATCCAAGCCGTAGACCTTGTGATCATCCTCTCCTCTGAAGACATGGTTGCCTCCATCAAAAAATTGCTGACACACATAGAGAACCTGATCCAGGTGATTCCAAGTATATGTTTGCACCTGCAAGCCCATGCATTATAATTGTGAGCGAAATCACACATTTTTGTTTCATTTCAGAAAGAGGTCATTCATCCCATTACATCTGCACTAGCTCTGTGAGCATTTAACTTTCTGCCAATCTCTTGGCTTTTCCCTGTCACCCAGTGCATTGTTTCTATTCAAATAATCATCCGATGCCCTCTTTGATGCCTCAATTGCACCTGCCTCCACAATGTTTCCAGACAGTGTATTCCATGAGTTAACTGTTCATCATGTGATAAAGTTTTCTCTCATCTTAACTAACACAGTGTCATCTGGCTTCTCATCCTATTCTGAGGAAGAACAGTTTCTACGTTTCTACACATCCAGGCCTCTCATGATTCTGAAAACCTCGATCAGATCTCTTCTTGATCTCCTCTGCTCTATGAAAAAGACCCAACCTCTCCGATCTTTCATCTGAACTGAAGTGCCTCATCCCTGAAACCAACTTCTGTAAACATCTTCTGTACTCTGTCCAATTCAGGTCTATGTCAGAATCCAAGCATTCATATTCTTCCTATTGTGTGGCATCCAGCACTGTATACAATACTCCAGTTGTGTCTAGCCAGTGTCCTGTTTAAGATCATCATTAATATCCTTGTTGTTAAACTCAAGTGCTTTTTCATACTTCTTTCGGCTACGTCCGAGTTGTGATGACATTTTACAAGTTTTCTCACTGTGATGCCAAGCAAGATTTTTCACTGTATCTCACCAAACGTGGCTCATTAACTACATTCGCTGCCGCTATGATGTCCCTCACTTTTGAATCTAAAACCACCTTACTCAGCACCATTCCTGAAACAACTCATCACTTAGCACATATCCACTAAAAATTGCCATCTTTGGTCACTGTGCCATCTTTAAAAGGCCACTCTGCACCCAGGCAAGAACTGCCTGGCTTGCTCAGGCACATTTTCTGAAGATGTCTGAGAAGATGAAGATGGCACCATGTTTCTCCATCAGGGACCTGCAGGTGTTGTGCAAAGGAGAGGAGTCCTTTTCCTGGAGGACCAGCTGAGGAAGCCATACCACCAGACACTGGCAGCCTGGTCTGAGGTGGCCACCCAAGTGAACACCATAAGAAGGTCAATGAGAGTCTCCACTGTGCCAGACTAAGTGGCACAGTCTTCTCTCCAATACCTCCCCAACATCTCTGCTACTGTGTCCACCTTCCATCTTGTGTCTTGCTGGTCATGCTGGGATGTCCAGCAATTACGCAGAAAAACAGCCAACTCTATCAAAAGTCACCCCCTTGACTCCTTGACAAGAGAAGGCCTCAGAGACAGCATCAGTAAGGCTGTCCCTGCAATACTCCCACTGGTCCAGGTACTGGCACCTCAGTGAGGAAATTAGGCTTTTCGAGAACAAACTGGTGAACACTTGACTATGATAGCTCCACACCTGATTGAGGAAGAAATGCCATAGGAGTCTGGCACAGATCCCCTTCCTTGGAGACTATCTTGTCAACCCCACAGGCTTTGCATCTCCCTGAGCTCCCTGTCTTTGCCATCCCCCACCAGCATCTGGCATATGAGGTGACCATGCCAGGTGTGAGCTTTTAAAAGGTTATGGTTCCCCATTGACCTGAAAAATGAATCAACTAAATGGCAGGTAGCAGATTCATTTTTCCAGGTATATACCTGCTCGTATGAGTGAGGTGTATCTGAGATCTGGGCTGAATTCTGTCAAGGAATTCTCCGACTAGTGATTAATTTTCAACAGAGAAAAGTGTTGTGGGACGCAAAACGGGTAATTGGATTAAAGAATCTTTTTTACTTTGTGACATTACTTCACACAAACTTTCACAGAATCTTTTCCAATGTCCTTGCCATAAAGAGGATGCACCACATTGCATGCAGTGTTCAAACTCTAGTCCAAGCATATGTTGTGTAAGTTCAACATAATTCCTTTGCTTTTTAATATTCAAACATTTTATTGAGAAAAGCCAGAATCTCATTTGCCTGCTTGATTGTTTTAATCACAAATTTAAAGATCCATTGCTTTACCTGCCATTGTGTTGCTAATGGGTTTCTGGAAGAATTGAGACATAACTGCTGAAAATTTGTGAAATAAGTAAAAATTGATTGTCAGGGACTTCTGAATTCAAATAGACTTCTCCTTAATTAACATGGGACTGTGTCCTGGTGGAAAAGGTAAATAGGAACATGGCAAATACTTTAAACTAGTAAAGATTTGGGGTAGATATCAGCTAGAGGCATAAGAAACTTATACATATTCAGATTGGGCAATGAGAACATAGGAAATAATAATGAAGGACACTGATGGCAAGGGAATACACAGAGTTAAAAGATGAGAGTCTAAAAAAACCAACAAACATGAAGTGAGAGGATTCCTATTAAGAATGAATGTGAGATCCTTTATGTACACCCAGTCAGTCTGTGCCATTACACATTGCCTTCAGAACAGCTGCAGGGGGAAGAGACTGTCCCTAATCTCCTGCTGAAATGTGCCTTTGCAAAGGAATTCTGGAGAAAGTTGCAGTGGTTTTGTCAAGGTTCATCCCAAGCAGCTCTGTGACACAGGACTCTGTGTTCTACGATCTGTTCACCAGGACGCACACCAAAACAAAACTCGATTGAGCCTGAAGGACCATTAACATTCTGTGGTTTGCCTGAAACTTGTTTGTCTTCGATTGCAAAGAGTTGCCTTGACCAGGTGTTACAGACTGGCACATTCCAAGGTGTGGGACTGCGTGCTGTGGGACACAATAAAGCTTGGGGTAGCTGCCCTCAAAGCACAGTGTGGAAATAGCACTGTCCAACGTCTGTCTGCCAAAGTACATTGGAAGTCCATTCAGTTATCAGACCCTCTCAGTGCCTCAAATGTATGTAAATGTTGTCGTGTATCAGAAAGAAATGCCTTGAGCTTTGTTAGAACTACAGGGAATGCCAGGTTTCCAATGTTTGTATGTTTCATGTGCCAATTCTGTACAGTAACTTCAGTAACTGTCCATTTACATAATGATTTTCAAGTATATAACGATTTTTTTATGAATAAAATATATTTTTGCAAAAAAAAATTGCCAAAGCTTTTCATTTTTCATTCATCAAGACAACGTGCAAGAATATCAAATAATGGGAAACAACAGCATTGACACTGTAAGAGCAGAGTGCGCAGATTTGTTGAAAAATGGACTCTGATTTTAGGTGTTGCTGTGAAGAAAATGATGGTTAATTGGCTGTTAAGAACCAGGTTTCGCTGGGATTTCAAACCAGGCAGATTGACACTGATTGGTCAAGATATTACCCTTACAAATGAAACAGCAAATGGTGGTCACCTATTTTGTTGATTTGAAACAGACAATGCATGTTCTTTCTGTCTGCAGATCACAGGGCCCTGTGATATTAATATATTAATGTATGTAGCTTCCAGTCCACCACACCGCAATCCTGACTTCTTTCAATCCTGCCTCCTGTATTGGCTGTTCACAATGCCGTCTCCTCTACATTGGCAAGATCAAACACAGACTGAAAGCAAGTCTGAGATCGAAACAGCACATTACTGTACAGCAGTAATTAAATGTGGAGCAGGAGGAACACAGCAAACTAGGCAGCATCAGAGGAACAGAAAAGCTGGCGTTCCAGAACGTGTTACTTGCGCCACCTACAATCTGACCCCACAACCAAGATATATTTCCCTACCCACCCCTATCTGCCTTTCATAGGGACTGCTGTCTCCATGACTCCCTCATTTGCTTCACTCTCCCCACTAACCCTACCAACCCCGGCACCTTTCCCTGCAACCGCAGGAAGCACTACACCTGCTCCTACACCTCCCCCCTCACCTCCATTCAAGGCACAAAACAAACCTTCCATATCAGACAGGGGTTCACCTGTACATCCGTCAATGTGGTCTATTGCATCCGCTGCTCCCAGTGTGGCCTCCTCTACATCGGTGAGACCAAGCAGAGATTCGGAGACCACTTTGTAGGGCATCTGCGCTCTGTACGTGACAAACGACAACACCTCCTGGTCGCGACCCACTTCAACTCCCCCTCCCACTCCATGGGCGACATGTCTTTCCTGGGATCCTCCAGTGTCAAAATGATGCCACCCGGAAACTGGAGGACCAGCACCTCATATTCTGTCTTGGGAGCCTACAGCCCAATGGTCTCAATGTAGACTTTACCAGTTTCAAAATCTCCCCACCCCTGGCCTCATCCCATGACCAACCGTCCCTCTCATCCCCGCCTCCTTGACCAGACACAACCTGTCGATCGTCTCTCCCACCTATCAACTCCTCCCACCTCACTGACCAATCCCCACCACTCCCTACCTGCACTCACCTATCACCATCCGACCTACCTTCCCTAGCCTCACCCATCCTCTCTCTCTGTATTTATGAGCTCCCTTGCCCCTCCCCACTTCTAAAGAAGGGTCCTGACCCGACGCGTCAACTTTCCTGGTCTTCTGATGCTGCCTGGCCTGTTGTGTTCCTCCAGCTCCACACTGTGATATCTCTGACTCCAGCATCTGCAGTTCTTGCTGTCTTACTGTATAGCAACATGTTTGCCCCTTTGAGGACTGCTGAACAATAAGGCAAGCTGATGGGTCTTGACTGCACAAGTTGGCACAGCAAGACAAGGCATGTCAAGGCACAAATAATCTGAGTATGCATGGAAGGCACTAAGTGAGCAATAGATGAAGTGAGCAGCCCAGATGCAGCCTGTCTGTGAGCTGGAGATCAGTCTGTGTTGCAGCGACCCAACTCTACTTGCTGGTGGACCCCATGATGCAAGTCTGTGCTTCCTGAACAGCCTACACGTGTATCAGACAGATGCCATTATGGTGGTAACTGTTTGGGAAATGCTGGATAGTAATGCCCGTGGACAAAGCGTGCATGTGACTGAGCCCATGGTTTGTGCCCTGTGATGCTGTTTTGTCCTAAGCAAGATGGAGGTCTGTAAGAGCAAGTTTTTTAAAAATTCATTCACAAGATGAGGGCGTCGTTGACCAGGCAGTATTTATGACCCATCCCTAATTGCCCAGAAGGCAATTCAGAGTCAACCACAATGCCTGTGGGTCTAGAGTTACATGTAGACAAGACCAGGTAAGGAGGGCAGTTTCCTTGCCTAAAGAGCATTAGTGAACCGGATGGATTTTTCCAACAATCAACAATGGATTCACAGTCATCATAAGATATTTATTGAATTCAAATTCTACCATCAGCCATGACAGGATTTGAACCCGGGCCCCCAGAACATTATCTGGATCTCTGGACTAACAGCCCAGCAGTAGTACCACTAGGCCATCAACCCCGCCCTTTGGGTGGTGATGAGCAGAATTCCCCAGGGAGCCGCTCTGATTACAATGTCGAAACTTTTTGTCGTCTGCCTTCTTTGGCGTATTTGGTAAGATAGGAAGCTGAATATTAATGAGCAGAGTTGGATCATTTACAAGGTGTTTAACAAGCAATCATCCCATTAAATGGCAATTCATTGCTACCAAGCGAGAAGCTCCCAAAACAGGTTGTGAGAAGCATGTACGATGGAGTCGTAGAGTCATACAGCGTGGAAATAAACTCTTCAGTCCAACGTGTCTGCACTGTCCAGACATCCCAATGTGACCTACTTCCATTTGCCAGCATTTGGCCCATATCACTCTAAACCCTTTAGATTCATATACCCATCCAGATGCCTTTTAAATGGTGTAATTGTACTCACCTCCACCACTTCCTCTGGCAGCTCATTCCATACATGCACCACCCTCTGTGTGAAAAAGTTACCCTTCACGTCCTTTTTTAAATCCTTCCCCTATTACCTTAAACCTGTGCCCTCCATTTTTGGATGCCCACTCCTCAGGAAGAAGACCGTGATTATTCGCCCTATCTATGTCCCTCAGGATTTTATAAACCTCTATAAGGTCCCTCCTGAATCTCCAATTATCCAGGGAAGAAAAGGCCCAGCCAATTCAGCCTCTCTCTATATCTCAAACCCTCCAACCCGGGCAACATCGTTGTAAATCTTTTCTGCACCCTCTCAAGTTTAATAACGTCCTTCCTATACAGGGGTGACCAGAATTGTATGCAGTATCCCAAAAGTGACCTCACCAATGTCCTGTACAGCAGCAATATGACATCCAATTCAGTGTTATGACCAATGAAGGCAAGTGTACCAAACGCTTTCTTCACTTCCCTGTCTACCTGCGTGTCCACTTTCAAGGAACTATGCACCCGCTCCACTGGGTCTCCTTGTTCGGCAACTCTCCCCAAGTTCCTACTATTTACTGGATAATTCCGGCCCTGATTTGCCTTACCAAAATGCAAAATCTCACATTTACCTAAATTAACTACAAAGCCAATCCTCAGCCCATTAGTCCATCTGATCAAGATCCTGTTGCACTGAGGTAATTTTCTTCCTCCTTCCCAAATTTTCTTTTGGCGTCGTTTGCAAACTCACTAACCATAGCTCCTATATTCACATCCAAATCATTTATATAAATGACGAAAAGCAGTGGACGCAGCAGCAATCCAACAGAGTGGCTCACTGTTAGTCACAGGCCTCCAGTCCGGAAAACAATCCTCCATGACACTCTATCTCTTAACCTCGACCCAATTTTGTATCCATACGGCTAGGTCCTCCTGGATGCCACGTGATCTAACCTTGCTAATCAGTCTGGATTTTCTAACCATTCGAAGTTTTGGTTGAATTTTGATTATAAAACATTAGCAAAGTCTTTTGCAAAAATGATTATATTTGGTTCTAACAGTTCTGCTCAAAAGTGGTAACCCAGCATTATCAAAGTATGTCATTCTGTTGAATGTTTGGATTGATAACTTTACTGTTGGAAAGATATTCAGTGATTTCAATACTGAGAAGAATGTACAGCATATTGGAATAATGAAACAAAGAACTGTAGATGCTGGAAATTTGAAACAAAACAGAAATTGCTGGAGGAACTCAGGTTATTCCGGAATATTGGTGATGTTTCTAATTTGAAATAACATTGGAAATAACTAATAACAATTTGCAATGATAAGGTGCTTTTAACATAATAACTTATCACATAATACAGATAAACCACCACAAATATTTATGTACTGATTGTTCTGTTTTTGTGATATCCAGGAATCTGAAAAAAAAACACAATGTTGAAAGCTTGCTGGAGCTGTAAGTGAATGGAAATCTCAGATCTTAGCATGTGCTGCAGAACTGATATAGTTTGCTTTGATACATGGATTGTTATGCAGTTGTAAGTGACGTGGCATTCTGGTATACATATCTTTGTCTCAGCATTTCATGAAGTTTTTCTTGTCCGTCCAGGAATATCTTTTAATGAAGTTATGTCTCCTTTCATAATGTAGCCATGGTGTGATGATGTTGCACTCATGCTGTTCAGCAAACTCCTTAGATTTTGCAGGTGTGAAATGGTTTCCTGTTATCTTATCTTCCCCTTTCAGGAATCACTTCCTCAAAAAACGGAGCTCATCCCATTGAGGAGATTGTTGTAGCTCCCAATTCTTCATCTTTCTGAAACTTTAAGGAGTTGTCTGTTGCTATGCAATGTTATTCTTGATTGGATGTGAATAAATTGACTCCCATAGAATGCTGAAGTCTAGGTAGAACCTCATGAGTTTTCCACATCTTTTTCTGCTGAGTATCTTGACAGATGTATGTACGCATTATTTTTTGGATGTCTTTACGCAAGCCTATCCAATTTGCATCAGATCTGGCTGTGAACACACAATTCTCCAATTCTGCACTTTCTGGAGTAGTTCTTCTTTTAGCATTTTGGGTACGGTTATTCCGAATCTGGTGAGCAGAACACCAATCCTTCAATGAGGTGTCATGCCTGGAAAATCAGTCTAGTGATAATGCTGCTTGTGTTGGTTGCAGTTTATCAAACCATCCCTGTATCACTTTCTTGCGAAAGTATCTGAAACTGTTCGTCTTTACTGTTATAATATCTTCCTGACTCAGTTTTAGTGGTCTGTTCACCAGTGATGGATCTTTACACCTCAATCTTATGTTTCTCCTGTTGACAAATAAGATAAGGCACCTGGCAGCACGATTTCTCTTCCTCCTTTGAATTTGAGCGTGGGATTGAAACCCTGATGCCTGCTGCTCTACAGAGTTTTCTTGTAAATCTGTTCCAGTTGACAGTAAACACTATCCACCATGAACTTTCTCCCACAAAGATACCTGTGCAATTTCTCACATCCATGCATGGCTGTGAAAAGCTTTCATTCCATGTTGGAAAATCTGCAGTCAGCGGATATTGGTGTTTTACACGCTACTGATTTTCCTTCTTGTACCTGTGTTCCTCCCAGCACTTGTGTAGACGCATCACTTTGCAGAGTGGATTCCAGTGATTCCAGTGGCCACTGACACTCAACTGATATCATAGCTTTGCATTTGTGTTCTGACCTGTGAGACATTCATTGACCAGATTCATCCAAGGACAGTCCTCAGCTCTTTGTTCACTCTTGAAGGTTCCACCTCAGAGGCAGCTGAGATGTTTTCTTTGGCCTGTGCATCTCCATCAGCTCATTCATAACTGAGGGTACAACTTCATCATCTGTAGTTGTTTCAGCCGGATCTGATTCTCCAGAAGTCCTCTTACTGTCCAAAACCTTTGCAGTAACTTCCTCCACCAGCTACAGGCCATGATATTGCTGGTCTCACCAAAATATTCCTCCATGTCTACTCTAAACAGATTCTCCACTGAGATGAATGTGATTACCCTGGTGGAGGAGGGGGAGAAACACTTCTACATTGCATCATCTCAGACTCCAAATGCATCCTTTCCAGAGATGCTGGTGGAGGTGCTGGTAGGGAGAAACCAGGGGGTGTGGGGCAGGTTTTTTTTAGCTTGAGTGGGAAACGAGCATCAAGAGGCTACATGGAAAGCATATAGTTTTGACCCATGGCACTGAAGGAAGTGAAATATATTTCCAAGTCAGGATAGGGAGGGATTTGGAGGGGAATTGCAGGTGATGGTATTCCTATGTATCTGCTCTTGTCCTTCTAGATGGTAGTGATTGTGGGTTTGGAGGCTGTCATATAAGGATATTAGTGAATTTCTGTAGTGTATCTTGTAGATGGCACTGAGTGTTGATGGTGGAGGGAGTGGATACTTGTAGATGTGGTGTCAATTAAGTGGCCTGTTTTACCCTATATGGTGTCAAGCTTCTTGGATGTTGATGGGGCTGCACCTATCCAGGCAGGTAGGGAGAATTCCATCCTACTCCTGATTCGTGGCTTGTGAATGGTGGACAGGATTTGGGAAGTCTGGACATGAGTTACTTGCTGCAGGATTTCAAGCCTCTGACCTGCTCTTGTAGCCATTACATCTGCGGCGAGTCCAGAACAGTTTCTGGTCATTGGAGCACCCAGGATGTTGGTAGAGGGGATTACGTTATGGTTATTACCCATTGAATGTCAAGGAGCTAAAACCTAAAACCCTTCTGAATCATTAACGTCCTGTAGGGGAGGACACTGCTGTCCTTACCAGGTCTAGCATAAATTTGTCACAACAGACCCCAGCAATATGGTTGACTCTTAATTTCCCTCTGGGCAATTAGGGATGAGCAATAAATGCTGGCTGTTCCAGTGATGCCCACATCCAGTGAATGAATTTAAAAATTTCAACCAATGAAGAAGTTTACCCCAAATCCCACTGATTTTGCTTGGGTTCCTCGATGCCAGACCTGGTTAAATGCAGCCTTGATGTCAAGGGCTGTCACTCCCATCTCACCTCTGGAATTCAGTTCTTCTGTCCATGCTTGATCCAAGGCTCTGAACAGGCCAGGACCTGAGTGGTCCTGTTGGAACCCAAACTGAGATTCAATTAACAGATTATTGCTGAGGACATGCTGCTTGATAGCACTGTTTCTGGCCCTTCCATCTATTGTGCATATTCCTCTCCCGGAGATACGAAGACAGATTTGAAACATTGGAATGTGTCATGAACACTGTCCCTCAAGTCATAGATTCTGATTGAGATGTCCATGCCCAGAGCTGTGAATCTGGTTGTGTGTGTTACCAGTAACAAGAATATAAGGGGCAGTTAAACCATCAGAATAGATTAAGCTTTTCGTTATCAAACTGTTAGAGCAGATGACACATTGAATCCTGATCTGTGCTTAACTGAGATGTCTCTGAGCTGTTAAGACTGAAGCTGCCTTTTGTAGCTGTGTCCATGTCCTATCCAACTTTTTGCTGAAAACTTTAATGATGTAGGGGCTCTCCAATGAGCTGCAAGGCCAGTGACCAAATGTGTATCACCCACTGAATGTTGTAGCTCCTTTTATGCTTTAAGTATTAATCCTGGACCGTGTATTGGAGCCAGTGATGCAAGTAGCTCAAGTTCATTGACCCACATTCAGTGCACCCTGTGCCCTGTGTCTCAGTCTGCAGTGGCAGGCTTACAGTGCTTCATACCCTCTGGGTGTGATATTTCATTGCATAGACAGTAACACACGCATTGGCATAATACTGCAGGTCATTCAATTTCTTAAAGGCCTGAAGCCTGGCTCTATTGTGCCACCCATGGGAACCAGCCTCTGCAGCTACCTCAATTCAGACTGACTTCATCAATCGGGATGGTCTCCTGTTGCCATCCCCGGGAAACAGAGCCTCTGTTCTCCTCTGAGTGTCCTGTGTGAGAACCACTGGGTTGGGGGGTGGGGGGGGGGGAGGTGGGGGTGGTGATGGTCACTGAACCATGGGGTCACTTGCTGCCTGATCTCAGGCAGCTCCAGAGGTGGGTGGGGGAGATGAACAGACTCAGTGCTGTCCCTGACTTCAGTGAATTGCTGTCCTGATGCCTTTTAGATAAGGCAGTGTGACCCTGGAAGATGGGCCAGTGAGGATGAGAAATTCCTTCCTGCCAAACCCATAATGTTCTGCACCCTAGTCATACCTGCAAAGGAAATAAACCCAATAATGTTGTTGCTAAGCCATTCTTGGCAGTGAACATTGAAATCCCCCAACCGGAGTACATTTAGTGCCCTTGCCACCCTCAGTGCTTCCTCCAAATGTTGTTCAAGAAGGAAAAGCATTGATTCATCAGGTGAGGGAGGATGGTACGTGGTTTAACCTGAAACCATGAGACTTCATGGGGTCTGGAGTCAATGTCGGGGACTCTGAGGGCTATTTTTCCCAACTATATCCCACTATGGAATTGAACCCAGGTCCCTGGCACTGTGAGGCAGCAGTGCTAACCAATGAGTCACAAGTTGATTTATCTGTTTCTCTTCCAGGATCTCATTTCCAAGCAGAGGTCTGGCATACCCTCAGAGTTCTAGCACATGTGTAGAGTGAGATGAGCAACATATTGTCAGCCCAATGTTCAGCGATCAATCTTAACTTTGGGCCGCTGCAGACAGGATTATTCCCACAGGGTGGCGATGTTGTGAAAGGGATATCATGGGACCAGAAAGGGTCACACAGACCAAAGAAATGCAGGTTAGGTGGATTAGCTATGCTAAATTGCCCATAATGGCTCGGTTGAAGAATGCAGGGATAGGGTAGGTCTGGGGTGAGTCTGAGTTCTTCAGAGGGGCAGTGTAAAAAAGAAGTGGGTGGCACAGTGGCTCAGTGATTAGCACTGCTGCCTCACAGTGCCAGGGACCCAGGTTCAATTCCTCCCTCAGTTGACTGTCTGTATGGAGTTTGCATGTTCTCCCCATGTCTGTGTGGGTTTCCTCACACAATCCAAAAGCATGCAGGTTAGGTGGATTGGCCATGCTAAATTGCCCCTTGTTTCCAGGGATTTGTAGGTTAGGTGTATTAACATGGGAAATGCAGAGTTACAGGAGTTGGGTGGGGTGCTGTTCAGAAGGTTGGTGTGGACTTGTTGGGCCGAATGGCCTGTTTCCACACTGTAGGGGTAATATTGGTACGGTAGTACTGGTATACCCCAAGGTATGCCCAAAGGTTGAGGAAAAGGTGCCAGATCATAAAGATGCTGCCAAAGCCCACTCTTGCCATCAAGGCTTTACGAGACATGGATATTTGTAAAACTGATGGCTGTGCTGCAAATATTAAAGTGACACATTATACTTTATGGCCAATGAACAGGAATATTTCTGTGTGAAAAGGAGAATTTTGAAAATAATTATTTTGTACCTGAATCTACTGAGCTATATGAAATATTCATTCATAGAGAATCAATTGGAGTACACAAGTAAGAGGAAGTGACTCAACAGAGTGTAGAGTCTGCAAAGTTTAATCCAATACCAATTAGAAGGAAAATAGCTTTGACTTCGTCCCAACCCAAGATTTAAGTTGATATAATACTACCAGCTACATGTGCAAAGTCAGGTGTGACTGTCTAATTACTTCAGCAATGGTGTAAATCAAAATTAAGATAAATCCAATCCTCTCATAATTCACATTGTGAAGATCTGAGATTTGAATGCAGTTTATCAAGGCATTTGCTTGTAAGATTGTGAATGAAGAGCTTTTTAACCATTTGATGCTAATCTGTCTCAAAAATGTGCAACAAAGACGGGCACTGAAATTGATGGTTGTTACTTTCTCCATTCTAAAAAGATTCTGAGATGACAACGATGGGTTTGGCCCTTCATACAAAGCACTGTTAGAATAAAGGAATTTGAGTGTGCTCTATAAATGACCTCCCCAAGGATGATCTCCATTTGGTTAATAATTAATTACACTCCTAACACTCAGTAAAGAGGCTGGCGCCTTAACTGCAACTAACAGCAACCAGCTTAACAGGAATAAAGAAGTCATGGGTGAGTATAGTGAGAATTGATGCTCAAAGCCATATTTAGCTACCAATTTTTTTCTGGTGTTACAGCTACACTGACTATACTGTGAGACACATTGGCAGACTTTTTGGGGCACATCATCAAGAGCTCATCAACGTTCTTTCAACATCTGTTATCGAAATTTTCTGAACACTTCATTTAAAATTTCTATCTCAATGTACTTATAGGAGATCTAATGAAGAGAAAAGTGAATGTTCAGTTAAGGATTCTTGACAGAAGAATGAGGTGATGCTAAACAGAGCAGCCCTAACTTCAGCTGGAGTGTGGCAGAGAGGGAGGGCCCTGAGCAGATATCCCTATCCATCCAAGTTCTTCTGACAACACCACTCGTAGATTCCCATGAATCAAAGTCAGTGCACAAGGAGGCTGTATTTTACCAAAGTTGTCATCACAGAAATCGGTGGCCTCATGGAAGGAAGATTCAGACACTGGAGCATAGCCAAGCTTGCATTACCTGTGACAGACCAGGTCAAAATTGCGCATAATGTTTAACTAATTGGAATCTCGCCATGGCTACAAGTAAATCAATGACATTTCAAAATATAACCAAGGTCATTGACCCTCTGCAAAATCTGGAGAATTGACTGTATATCATTCACTATTGCAAGACAAGACCTGAGTCCGAGAATTTGATAGGATTTAGAGAAGAGAAATGGTTTAAGGAATCATTAACTATATGCACATGTTATACGTAACCCTCAAACTTGATGGCATTCAGGAACTCAAAAGGATTTCATTTCCGAGACATTTTTTTATGTGCAAGAAATTTGGCAACATAACAGCATGAGTGTATTTTATCAGAAGTTAATTCCAGATTTCAGCACTGTAACAGCTCCATTGATAAGTTTGTTCGAGTAAGGCAAATAATTGGAATGAATAAATGAATGTCAGGGTGCCTCTGATCATTTGAAAGCTGTACTGACGACTGCAGCAGATTTAGCAACACCAAATTATGGTGTAACATATAAACAGATTGTTGATACTAGTCACATTGGTATGGTGCATTGTCGGTAATAGAAAGAGAGGCATCAAATGCTAGAGCATTATTTTTTACACAAACTGAATGTGTGTTAATAGAATTATTCAACTGTAGGGAAAAAAAAGCCTTTGAATTTAGTATTGACTCTACAACATTTTGAAGTCTTAAGATTTAGCAAAGGCCAGTCAGTAAGTGTGCAGGTTTATTTCAAATTGAAGCAGATCATTCAGGAAGAAAAAGCCTTTAGGAGCAGCAGTGCAGTTTATCAGTCTCCAGAGCAGTCAGAGCAGGAGGAAGGAAGTAGTTTGATATCAGAAAGACAAAGTTTGAGAAACAGGGGTTGTGGCAGTGGATTTTAAGGAATTCATATTGAAAAATAAGTGAGCTATATCAATCATTTATTTCAGGGTTTCATGAAGAGGTAATAACTAAAGAAGATAGCATCAAGTTAAAGCAAACATTTGCCGGAAGGAAACCAAGTACAGCTGTGTCAACTGAACAAGAAATGTTGAAGTGGAAGCAGGGTGACCCTTCATGGTGCTTTGAATATTTTAAGAGGGTAAAAGGGTTGAATCTTTATTTTTGATATTTGGAGTAAGGCCTTTTAAATTAATTCTTACATAATGAAAAGTAGTTGTGCTTTTTTCCCTTTTCTTAATTAAATCTTGATGTTCTTTTATTAAGGAAAAATTAGCAGCTTTTTGTGAATATGTTCAATGGTGGCATGGTGGTTCAATGGTTAGCACTGCTGCCTCACGGTGCCAGGGACCTGGGATTGATTCCACCCTTGGGCAACTGTCTGCATGGAGTTTGCATGTTCTCCCCGTGTCTGTGTGCTCCGGTTTCCTCTCACAGTCCAAAGATCTGCAAGCTAGGTGAATTGGCCATGCTAAATTGCCTGTGGTGTCCAGAAATGTGTAGATTAGGTGGGTTTTAGGGGAATGGATCTGGGTGGGATGCTCTGAAGGTCAGTGTAGACTTGTTGGGCCGAAGGGCCTGTTTCCACACTGTAGGGATTCTAAAAACTATCCATCATAGGACCCAAACTGAAAAAAGATACCTAATGGTCTATCAAGCCAGGTTTCACTCTGGGGTGTGACTTGTCTGGTATTACCATCAATTGGGATAACAGCAAAATGCAATGTGCAGAAAAATGTTTGCTACCCAGATAGCTGCCACTATATTTTGTTAATGAAATACTTATCTAGACCAGAGATCTTTGAGGCCCAAGGCAATGTATATTTGGGTCGGTGTGGACTTGTTCGGCCAAAGGGCCTGTTTCCACACTGTAGGGATTCTAATTCTAATGACAGGCAAGCAGTTAGCACCAATAAACGTACTAGAGAGTCAAAAGTGGCTCAAGGGGAGGAGGCAGAGGATCCTGGAAGATCACCAGACAGTAACTGGTAGAAGGTGCACATCTGAGAGAGTTGCTCTCCAGTATATAATTGGCAACCACTTTTGCGAGACACCCAGTGACATCTGACATCACAGCACTTGTCAACATGCTTTATCTTCCACCAACCGCCATCGGGAAATCCACCTGCAGACAACCCTTTCAAATTCTTCCCTTTGCAGAACATAAAAAAGGGCCATGAAATGTACAATACTCCATTACTATAATCACTCTCTATCTATTCTATCTAACAAACAGTGAACGCATGACACAGTCAATATTACTTACAAATATTAAACTACACATCCCTCTGTAGTACCTTTGTAGACCAGAATAAAACAGAATGACATACTAGAAGAGGCAACACCAAATGAAAAATAGTTTATTCTAATATATGAATGGCCACCAGGAGATAATATTAGACTCCTCCCTCCTTGGTGAGTATGTCACATAATGTTCAAAAAATATGTAAAACTTATACATGTCCATAGGATATAGGAATAGAATTAAGCCATTTGGCATATCGATTCTGCTCCACCTTTTGATCATGACCAGTATGTTTCTCACCCCGTTCTCCTGCTTTCTGCCCATAACCCTTAATAACATTACCAAACAAGAACCTACCCATCACTGTCTTAAATACACTCAATGACATGGTGTAAACATCCTTCTGCAGCACGGTTCCACAGACTAACCAACTTCTGGCTGAAGAAATTCCTCATCTGCGTTCCAAAGGGTTGTCCCTTCACTCTGAGATTGTGCCCACAGGTTCTCATCTCTCATGCTAATGAAAACATCTTCTCCACATCCTTTCTATTTGGGCCTCTCAATATTCTCAATATTCTGTAGTTTTCAATCAGATCTCCCCTACTTCCTCCTAAACTCCATGAAGTACAGACTCAGAGTCCTCAATCAATTCTCATATGACAAGGTCTTTATTCCCAGGATTATTCTTGTAAGCCTCCTCTAGACCCCCTCCAAGGCCAACAGTTCCTAAGCAGTTTCTTAGGAACTGCTCACAATATTCCAAATGCGATCTGACCAGAGTCCTGTACAGCCTCAGCAGTACATCCCTGCTCTTGCACTCTAGCCCTGTTTAAATGAATGCTAACACAGCATTTGCCTTTCTAACCATCAACTGAACCTGTATATCAACCTTAAGAGAGTCCTGAACTAGGATCCTAAGTCCCTTTGTGCTTCAGATATCCAAAGCCTTTCCCTTTTGAGAAAATAGTCTATGCCTCCATTCATCTTAGAAAGTGTTTAACCCCACACTTTCCAACATTGTATGCTTTTTCTTTTCCTTTTATGCTGTCCCTTGTCAACCACAGTTGCCTCATCCTCCCCTAAGTATGTCCTGTCTTTCTTGGGATGAATTTCTGCTGTGTGTCCCAAGTTATTCCCAGAACCTCTTGCCATTGTTACTCCATTGTTTTCCCTGCTAGGATCCCTTTCCAATCAACTCTGATCCATTCCTTCCTCATGTCTTTGTAATTACCTTTCCTCAGTGTAATGCTGTTACATCTGATTCCAGCTCCCCCCTCACAAACTGCAGGGCAAATTCTATCATATTCTGGTCACTGTCCCCTAGGGCATCCTTTACCTTACAATCCCTATTCAAATTAACCTCATTATATACCACCAGATCAAGAACTGCTTAATCTCTCGTGGATTCCACCACAAAAAAAAACTCATAGACATTCCATAAGTTCCTTTTCTTGTGATCACTCTGAACCTAATTTTCCCTCTTCACCTGCATATTGAAGACCCCCATGATTATTGCATAGTGCCTTTCTTACATGCCTTTCCTATCTCCTGATTTATTTTCTGTCCCACATCCTGACTACTGCTAGGAGGCCTGTACATAACTCCAATCAGGGGCACTTTTTCCACTTCTATGCCTTCTAATTCTGCATCACTTCTTGCTATCAATTTAATTTTATTTCTTACTAGCCAGGCAACTCTTCCCCTACTGCTTATCTGCCAGCACTTTTGATAGAACATCTATCCTTCATATTTAGTTCCCAGCCCTGATCCCTGTCCAGCAAGTGATACCCACAATATTGCAACTGCCGATTTCAGTTTGCGTTCCAAGCTCAGTTATCTTGTTTCATATACTGCATGCATTTAAGTGCAATGCCCTCAGTCCTGCATTGTCAGCCCCCCACATCCCTCATCTGCTGTGCCTGAAGTTAGATTCCGAAGCCTTTTCATACTCTCTGTCCTGTTAATTGTTCTGGAAATTTTAATAGCCACTGCTGAGCAAACTCACCAATGCCTACCTCGCCTGCTCCCCACTCTTTGCTTTTTCCACAATTCTCCATGTAACTGAACCTATTCCCCTACTATTTAGTTTAAAGCCCGATCCGCAGCCCTAGTTATGCAACTCTGGTCCCAGCATGATTCATGTGGAGCCTGTCCCATTGGAACAGCTCCTTCCTTCCCCAGTACTGATGCCAATGTGCCATGAATTCAAACCTGTTTCTCCCACACTAATCTTTGAACCACATGTTTACCTCTTTAATCTTGACACTGTGCTAATTAGCTCATGGTTCTGTGAGTAATGTGTCTTGTTTTCCATTTGTTTACGAATCCAACTTTACCATGGTTTTCCTATTCCTAGGAGGATAGCTCCTTTCTTGATTCAAGCCTTCCAGTGCAAATGCATTACTACACATGCACCAGGAACTGCGCATGATTTTGAGCTGGGCTTCAGTAATAGGGAGAGGGGATGTGGGACACAGGGTAACCCCTAGAATGAGAAGGAAGGAGGGCCCAGAAATTGGGTAGGGAGGGGTGCACGACAAGTAGAGCCCAGATTCTGAGAGACCCTCTCCCGCTCTGTATCCGTTCTGCGCAAGATTTAAAGCAGCATATAGCGTGTATGGCTCAGTGTCTGCAAACGCGACCAAATTGGCAAAAGACCTTGCCCAGTCTTGGTCTGGGGCTGAAGAAAAGTCCTTTCTAACAAAGACTGATGTAGTTCTTAATGTTTATTAAATATACCTGTTTATTAGGTATGATTGTTTGAATCTGACTTTGATCCACGATAGTTTCAGGCACAATTTGTATTAGAGTAACCATTGTACTTGTATACCAATCATACTGATCATCAGACTCATATGATTCTTCTGAGCTGCCTTATTCCTTGTGAACCATAGAAGATTTTAAAATGATCAACATGTACAAAGCTAACCTTTCCACGATTAAAGTATGTGAGAGGACAGTATATTTTTACAGCTCTCCCTGCTAGCCTTCAACCACTTATGATATTGTCCTTTCACCATACCTTTGATTCGACTTCAGGCTTCTTCCTCTCCCTTGACCCCTATCACGGCACTCTCTATTTGGAGGCAAATTAAGAAAGTCACCCAATTAACACAGAACTCCCAAAATTCCTTCCAAAATTTGGATCCTTACTCCTTGAAAAATTCCAGGTGCTGAATTAACACCAAATGGCCATTTATGAGCCTGAAATAGACCCAAGTGAATAGTAACAATCAGGAATCTCATGTCTGGTGCCTCAGAGTCAACCTCCATGTCCACTCAGGCACTAGTCAATGTTATTTGAAACATATCACCCTATCAATTTCATTCAACATCTTTGTCACTCTTATTGTATGTTTATAATGACTGGCATTTCCCTCCCCCAATGCTTCCCTATGTACTTTCTTTGGACATAGCTTGGAGAAGTGACTCTTCTTCTTGCACCCGTAGCATTCAGCAGTCTCAAATGGACAATTCTATGCCGAGTGTAGGCCTATGTAGTGGTAACAAGATGATGTTACTGCATTTGGGGCCTTTGGATTGCTAAAATGCACCTTATATATTTCTACAGATTACAAGCAGATGTTAAGTCTGACCTCTCAGAGTCACAGTCTGGTATATCCATATTTGACAAGCTGTGACAAAGGTTGTCTTTGGGAATTTACTGCAAATGTCCTCACTTTAAAAACTTTGTGCAGATCTTCCTGTACTGTCCTCTCTTTCTCCAAAGTTGAAATAGATGGACAATTTTTTACAAGCTCCAATAAACTTTCTGCTATCCTCTCTGAGTAACTGTTCCCTTGTTCTAAACTGATAGCCTTGTGTAATCTCCAATGACTTGGGACTGTAGTGCTGCTCTGGCTTAGCAGCTTTGCTTTAGCAGGGGAAATTACACTCTTGAGTATTTTATACACTTCAGAAATATTGTTGTTTTACCTTCTCCCACTTCCTGATTAACAACCAGATTATAAGGAACATCCATGGTATTATTAACAGTGTGAAACATGTCAAGCCAATTCACATAGGCATCAAAAGACTCTCGATAATGACTGTATTCTCCCAGAATCCCAATAATACTTGACTTTCTTTCTAAAAAAAAATTTATTCAAGCTATGTGGACATTGTTGGATAGACCAGAAATTATCGCCCATCCTTAATTGCTCAGAGGGCAGTTAAGTGACAACACATTGCTGAGGATGGGCCAAATAGTTCCCTGCTTTACCCACTCATTGTCTGACCATAAATTTTGCCTTTATATAAATGGATAAACCTGCCAATTCCTTAAGTATTCCTTTTGTTCACATACTGTGGCCATAGAAGTTGAAATTTTCTTGATGGATTTTCTTGAGTTCTAAAACAAAAGGAAAATGTTTATTGTTATAATGAAACTAATCTAAGTAAAAATAATTTTTAGAAAGACCACCCCCTCTCTTTCTCTCTCTCTCTCGCACACATAGAACAATTCAGAGATTATCTGGGTACTTTGCTAATGGGATAAGAGATGGTTCCATTTCATCAATTTCAAAACAGTAGTTCTTAGTGCAGCTTTGCAACCAGGTTGACTTTATTTCACAGGTTTTTGAACCAGAGAAGTACAGAGATGCAAGTGTACAGCTATCTCAGTTCGTGATTCCAAGCTACTGGACTGTGACTTTGGTCTTTTTAAAAATTCAGTTAGGGGTTTCCAGCCATTACATTTGAATGTAATTTTTTCAGTGCACAACCTCAGGCCATTTGAGCCAGCTGCTCTGTACAGATGTGAATATTGTCAATAAATCTCCATCCTACTTCATCTCAAATACTCACCATTTTCTTCTTCTATTTTATCCCTGTCGAAGAGAGGCGCTAGCTAGTATGGTGACTATTTATAGCATTTTCTATTTATTTTCTTTTCAGATTTCCATCATCCACTGTACTTGACCCTGCTTTCACCCTTGTTCAATGCACTTGACAGCACTTTCCTACTATGGGGAAAAAAACCCAGTTACAGTGCTTACGTCTCAAATGGCCTCCTGACTAGCTATGGTTATATATGCGTTGTTTTTAAAAGTTACTTTTGTGATTTCAGGGAAACAGACTAAATGCAAGTCCCTCACTGTCACTAATTAACCATATGAGGAAAATATACGTGTAGGCTGAGGTACCCTTGTATAAGAGCCATGTTCAATTGCTAGTGTACAGTGAAGGTCACAGTAGAAGATCCATGTATGAGTCACCCTGCATTATACATAATGGATTCTTTTACTCTGAACACTAGTAGCCAGCTAGCCAGCATTCCAGTCCAGAGGAAACAGGAAGAAAGGATCTCTACTAACCTGCAAAGCCAAGATAAGATCAACTGTTCAACTGCCAGCATTCCGTGATCTACGCTTCACAAGCGATGCATGGATTCTGAATTGGACATCTTGTAAGTTATCTTTTTGGACTCACTCCTCATTTATAATTTGTGTGTATGTGTATTGTGCTCTTAATTCTTCTTACATTTAGAAACTTATAAATTCACTGTGTTATGAAGTTAAAAAAAACCTGGTTAACTTGACTCCTTCGAAAAGGAAAATGCATCTGGTCTAGATAAATGATGCTGAACTGAGCCTGCTGCTTTCATTTTGTTATTTTTTGGCTAGCATTTCCCAGGTTTCAAGAAACCCAGTCATTGAAAGGGCTGAATTTGTAAGGATACAGCATTTTTCAGCGCTCATTGTGGCCAGGATGAGAAGTTGTGTTTACTTCAGGCCAGAGATAACATTTTTCAGAGAAATGAAAATACTTCTATCTATCCATTTCATTGCTTGACACTGCTAACAAGAGTGCTGAAATTGAGTTAAAATGTAATAGATATATTCAACTTGCATTTTAGTGTTCCCACTGGATGAATCAATTTGAGACAATGCGGCAGCAGAATTTGGCTCTGACTTCAAATAAATTACTCACTGAGAAAGAAAATAATTCTCCCCAGCCTTAAGGTTAAAGTTATTAGTTGCAGAAGTCCATGTTCAGGTATTTTAAAATAAAAATGAAGCAGGTGATGAGTTGTGGGAATGTTTGCACAGAGCAATCTATTATAAGTAAATACATAGAGCAAAGAAAATGGAAAATGGCACGGACTTAGCAAAGCTGATGTGTAATGGATATCATGTAATGTTCTCTACAAAATGACTATTCAAGGAAACGAATTTGCTAACATTTTCAAGTATTGTTTTACTTTCCAGAAGCTGGTGCAGAGTCATTGCACAATTTCCTATCAGTATGAATATACTATCATTATTGCTTTGAATCAAAATAGTAATATAGTGTATAAAAATTGTTCTGTTTGAGGTATCTGTCAGGGAATGTGTCTTCAGTAGCTGCATCTCATTAGCCTCGTTGTATTAGTCTGAATTCTCTAAATTTCAAGCAACATCCTTGTTATGCCTTCTCTGAAAACAAATAGGGGTGATGAAATTGACCCATGTTAGTAACGCTAGATCAGCCCTCAGCAAGTCAGCAATCCAAACCAAACCACACCTTATCCTTATTCTCTCTTCCATGGAAGGGGCAGTGAGGGAGTGAAAAACTGTCAGAAATGTTTAAAAGCCCAAAGGTTCTGGCCCAGGTATCAATGCAGCAACCTGGACACAGTTCCATTTAATGCGGTATACCTTTGTTCAGTTCAAACTAACAGAAAATACTTGCAATGACACTGTTTGCTCAGACGTCCCACAAGCCAGACTCTGTCTCAGGTGGACAGTCTATCAACTGATGTCCTGGCGTGATTTCGGAGCAGCTGACCAAACTGCTTTACCTGGCTGCAGCAGCAATTTATTTACATAGTCCTTTTTTTGCATCTCTTCTTTTGCTATGACTGGGCCATATTAGCTAATATAAAACAAAGAACTGTGAATACTGGATATCTGAAACAGAAAGGGAAATTGCTTGAGGAAAAACTCAGCAAGCCTGGCAGCACCTGTGGAGAGAATGCAGACTTAAGGTTTTGGGCACAGACCAATTCTGCAGAACTGATTGTAGCAAGAAATAGGTGGTTTCTTGTGACTTTAAAAGGGTTACTTTGTCCTGGGTTTTTTTGAAGAGAGTTTGTAAAGGCAGAGGTGCAGAAGTGTCTACAGGAGAAGGCTTAAATCAACAATCAGAGCAGGCCTTTAGATTTTTTTACAATTGTTGTAAACAATGGAAGAGGAGTGGTTAGTTCTCACAGATTAGGTTATCTAGTTTTCTTTAGCTGCAATGTTCAGAAGTTGTCTGATGAAGGGTCTAGGCCCGAAACGTCAAGTTTTCCTGCTCCTGTGATGCTGCTTGGCCTGCTGTGTTCATCCAGCCCTACGCCTTGTTACCATGGTGTCCCAGAAGAGTTGGATCGTCAATAAAATGAATCCTAGCTGCTACCTAGTCTAAAATCTTGCTTGATTTTGTTTCCTCCTGGATTGGAGAATTGCTTGCAAGAATCTGTGTCTGAATTTACCTTTTAGATAAGGGGTGTGCTTATAGGTTGACACTATATTGGAAAAGTTAATTAGTAGTTGTTATTGTATCTATTATTTGGTTAGGTTTTACAATACTTTAGTTATCCTGAATTCTTCTTTGTTTTGTTTGTATTTTAACTACAGTATTTAAATAAACTGTGTTTTGCTTAACATTGAGTGGCTTGACCAGTTGAATCACATACACTTCACATCTACATTTAAAATAAGAAAAAGTTAGGGTCTGGGCTACCTTCTTAAAACATTTTGAATGGATCTGGTCTGGTCCATAACAAACTGGTGGTTCTTGTCAGGATATATTTCTATAATTCCAATTTGGTTTTGGGGTTGTTGGTCTCAAATGTGACGAGTGATAGGTGTTAGCGTCTTTTGTTTCGGGGGTTGAATTTGGTTGGTTTAAACAGGGCGTGCGCTGCGTAGTAATGGCTTTTCCAGTCACTAAGAGTTTTCTGGGGGTGGAAGAAGTGATTTTGGGAGTTTGACAACAAGTGAGCAAGGTAAGGTTGGAGTCGGGGTTGCCTTTGTGGGAAAAGGGGAGATAATTACAGCAATAGTTTGGCATTTAAATTTGCTGGAAATGCCATCGGAATCATTGGAAGTGGTTGAATTCAATTGCTGATGAAGCAGCTTCAACATGAAAAGGAACTATAACAGATTGAATTATGATTAAAAGCAGAGGAAAGAGTAAAGGAAAGAATAGCGCTGGCAGAACAGAAAGAAAAGGAGAGGATGGCCCTGGCAGAAGAAAAGCAGGAAGAGAGCGTTTGAACTTTGGAAATTGGCAATTATGCAGGGAAGTGACTTAAAAGGATGGAGGTAAAGGTAAAAGGGGGTTAGTGAGGAAGATAGTGATGATGATCAACCTGATCGTAGCCAAAGGGCTGGTGGGCATCTGTTTAGACATGTCCAAGCATTGCCTAAATTTGCTGAGAAGAATGTAGAACCCTTTTTCATTCCATTTTATGTGAGAGTGGCTAAACAAGTGAAGTGGCCAGTGACTGTGGGTTTTGTTGATCCAAACAAAGTTGGCAGGTAGAGGTCGTGAGGTATTTGCATCACTATCAGTGAAGGTATCTGGGGAGTATGAGGAGGTGAAGAAAGCCATCTGAAGTGCACATGAGCTAGTACCAGGAGCCTGCAGACAATATTTCAGGAATCTAAGGAGGGAACTCTGCTCTAAATGTTCTAAAGGAGATAACTGAAGAGACAGTGGAAGCATTAGTGGTGATCTTTCAGGAATCACTGGAGCCAGGGAAGGTCACAGAGGACTGGAAAATCGCTAAAGTGACACCCCTGTTTAAAAAGGGAGTGAGGCAAAAGACAGAAAATTGCAGGCTGATTAGCCTAACCTCGGTTGTGGGTAAGATTTTGGAGTCCATTGTAAAGGATGAGATTGTTGAATATTTGGAATTGTATAGTAAAACAGGGCAAAGTCAGCAATGGTTTCATCAACGGGAGGTCATGCCTGACAAATCTGCTAGAATTCTTTGAGGAAGTAATGAGCAGGGACACCAAGGAGAACCAATGGATGTTATCTACTTGGACTTCAAGAAGGCCTTTGATAAGGTGCCACACAGGAGGCTACAGAGTAAGGTAAGGGCTCACAATGTTAGAGGCAAGGTGCTAGCATGGATAGTAGATTGGGTCCCTGGCAGAAAGCAGAGAGTGAGGATTATGGGGTCTTTCTCAGGATGGCAGACAGTGACAAGTGGCGTTCTGCAAGGGTCAATGTTAGGACCACAACTTTTCACTTTATACATTAATGATCTAGATGAAGGAACTGTGGGCATTCTGGCTAAGTTTGCAGACGATACAAAGATAGGTGGAGGGACAGGTAGTATTGAGGATGCGGGGAGGCTGCAGAAGGATTTAGACAGGTTAGGAGAGTGGGCAAAGAAGTGGCAGATGGAGTACAACGTGGTAAAGTATGATGTCATGCACTTTGGTAAGAAGGATAAAAGCATGGACTATTTTCTAAATGGGGAGAAAATTCAGAAGTCTGAAGTGCAAAGAGACCTGAGAGTTCTAGTCCAGGATTCTCTCAAGGCAAACTTGAAGGTTGAGTCAGTAGTCAAAGAACAAAGAACAAAGACAATTATAGCACAGGAACAGGCCCTTCGGCCCTCCAAGCTTGCGCCGATCCAGATCCTCTATCTAAACCTGTCGCCTATTTTCCAAGGATCTGTATCCCTCTGCTTCCTGCCCATTCGTGTATCTGTCTAGTTATATCTTAAATGATGCCATCGTGCCCGCCTCTACCACCTCCACTGGCAACACTTTCCAGGCACCCATCACCCTCTGCGTAGAGAACTTTCCACACATATCTCCTTTAAACTTTTCCCCTCTCATCTTGAAATCATGACCCCTAGTAATGGAATCCCCCACTCTGGGAAAAAGCTTCTTGCTATCCACCCTGTCTATACCGCTCATGATTTTGTAGACCTCAATCATATCTCCCCTCAACATCCGTCTTTCCAATGTAAATAATCCTAATCTTTCATCCTCTCTTCATAGCTAGCACTCTCCATATCAGGCAACATCCTGGTGAATATCCTCTCCACCCTCTCCAAAGCATCCACATCCTTTTGGTAACATGGCGACCAGAACTGTACACAGTATTCCAAATGTGGTCGAACCAAAGTCCAATACAACTGCAACCTGACCTGCACACCCTGTCCCTGCACACACCCTGCACACTCAATACCCCATCCGATGAATGAAAGTCAGGAAGGAAAATGCAATGTTGGCACTTATTTTGACAGGACTTGAATCTCAAAGCAGGGATTACTGAGGCTTTTTAAGGCTCTGGTCAGGCCACATTTGGTGTATTGCATGCAGTTTTGGGCCCCATATCTCAGGAAAGATGTACTGGCCCAGGAGAGGGTTCAGAGGAGGTTCACGAGAATGGCCCCAGGAATGGAAAGCTTAACATATGAGGAACGTTTGAGGACTCTGGGACTATACTGGCATTTATACAGATGAAGGGGGATCTAATTGAAACTTTCAGAATACTGAATTGCCTGGACAGAGTGGGTGTTCGGAAGATGCTTCCCTTGGTAGGAGAGTGTAAGACCCGAAGGCACAGCCTTAGAGTAAAGAGAAGACCTTTTAGATCAGAGATAAGGAGAAACTACTTCAGCCAGACAGTGGTGAATCTATGGAATTCACTGCTGCAGAGGGCTGTGGAGGCCAGCTCATTGAGTACATTTAAGACTGAGATAGATAGGTTCTTGATTATCAAGGGGATCAAGGGTTATGGGGAGAAAGCAGGAGAATAAGGTTGAGGAACTTATCAGTCATGATTGAATGGCGGAGCAGACTCGATGGGCCGAATGGCCTAATTTCTACTCCTATGTCTTACGGTCTTATGATCTTATGGTCAAACATACATTGACTTTGAAAGGATCAAACAAAGTCATGTTGATAGGTAGATAAGGGCATTAAAAATAGATTAAACAAATGCCACTCTTAGAGAGACAATTATTTTGTAGGATTTCAAAAGCTCAATTCCTGAAGTAGTGAGCGCCCATGTGGAAGAGCAGAGAGTTAAAACAACAAGATTAGCAGCTAAAATGGCTGATGATTATGAGTTGATTCATAAATCAAAGTTTGTTTTCCGACATCAATTTCAATCTGTGACGGATAGAAATTGGGGAAGAGAGAAATCCTCAGGTCATACGGGAAAGGCAGATCTCATTGAAGATAATAAAGACAATCTACCACAGGGTAAACAGGATACCCATGAAGGGGAAAGAGAAGTAAAAAATCCCAGGTGTTTTCACTGCAGTAAAGTCGGGCAAGTTGCAGTGTTGGTGGTTTAGAAAAGCACTTGGAAGATGAATGCAGGAAAACAGGATAAGCCTGAGGCGGTGGGTTGGGAAACCCGAAGGTGGTGGTGGCGGTAAAAGCAAAGGGGTACCCACTCTGCGGGAGGCAGGAAAGGGCCAGACAGGATGCCGGCAGGCCCCCGCACCGGGCTATATTTGGAGAGCTGTATGTAGATGCGCTGGCCGGCCAGCTCAGTGCCACTGAGGGCGTGGATGGCATCCAGCACCTTCTGCTCCTTCTCCACGCACACAAAGGTGCAGTTATTGACAATGTCGCAGCTGACCACACAGCCGTGGAGCTCGAAGAGCCCCTGCAGCTCCTGGGTGGCGGACGCCTCTGCCACGTTGCCCACTTACGGCTTGATGGCTTTCCACAGCCGCGCCGTCACCAGCTCCACCGTCAGCTGTGAGCCCCGCTCCATCTGGCCCTGTAGCTCCGAGATGGCCTGCTTGGCCTCTGCCTCCATGTGCACAAAAGCGTGGAGGCCCAGCACGTCCCACTCGTTGACCAGTCCGCAGGCCTCGAACAGGCCGTGCAGGTCAGATTACCCATAAAAATCTTCACCACCTTTCTCGTCTTTCGGTGGGTTTTTGGGGAAGGAGAAGGGGAAGGGAAAGGGGGAAGGCTCCAGTTCGACTCAGTTGGGCTCCAGGTTAGCCTTCATCAGCTGCCGGACAGCACTCACCTCCCCAGCTCCGTGCCTGGCAGCCTCCGGTGCCAGACTGAAGGTATGGTTAGTAAGTTTGCAAATGACACCACAAGTGGTGGTGTTGTGGACTGTGAAGAAGTTATCTGAGAGTACAACAGGACATTGATCAGATGGGCCAATGGGAAATGGAGTGGCAGATGGAGTTTATTTTAGATAAATGTGAGGTGTTGCATTTTGGTAAGGCACACCAGCGCAGGACTCATACAGTTAGTGGTAGGGCCCTGGGGAGTATTGCTGAACAAAGAGACGTAGGGGTGCAGGAGCATTGTTCCTTGAAATCGGAGTCACAGGTAGACAGGAGGTGAAGAAGGCATTTAGCGAGCTTACCTTCATTGATCAGAGCAATGAGTTTAGGAGTTGGGAGGTCATGTTGCAGTTGTACAGGATATTGGTGAGGCCACTTTTAGAATGCTGCATGCAATTCTGGTCTCCCTGCTATAGGAAAGATGTTGTTAAACTTGAAGGGTTCAGAAAAGATTTAAAAGGATGTTACCGAGTTTGGAGGTTTGAGCTGCAGGAGAGGCTGAATAGGTGGGGGCTTTTTCCCCTGGAACTTTGGAGGTTAAGAGGTGACCCGTAGAATTTTATAAACTCATGAGGGACATGGATAGGGTGGTGAATAGCTAGGGTTGAGGAGTCCAAAACTAGAGGGCATAGGTTTCAGATGAGAGGGAAAAGATTTAAGGGGGCCTGAGGGGTAACTTTGTCATGCACAGGGTGGTGCGTGTATGGAACGAACTACCAGAGGAAGTGGTGGAGTTGGGTACAATTACAACATTTAAAAGGCAACTTGATGGGTACATGAATAGGAAGCGTTTAGAGGGATATGGGCCAAATGTTGGCAAATGGGACTGGATCAGTTTAAGATATCTGGTCGGCATGGACGAGTTGGACCAAATGGTCTGTTCCTGTGCTTTGTGGCTCTACAGCTTGATGACAAAATGTGGAATGAGCACATCTTGAATTGTAGCAGGTTGGATTGCAGAGTTTTTCTTAGAGCGGGGGCTCCTCTCACAGAGGGTCAAGGACAGACTCTGATATCACTCCAGGTGCTTGGACATAGTTATTCAGCCACAGGGGGCAATCAAAGTTAGAACTGTCTCCTTGTAGGGTATGAGGAGCCAAATGTCAGGCACCCCACCACCCGTCTTGTCTTTTTCTGCGTAGTATGTACCATTGTGTCCAGCACTGAGGCAGAAGAAGGATTGAGTGAGATGGAAGTCAGTGGCACAGCTGTTTGTGCTAGTGCAGTGGGGGAAAGGTAGTGAGAAGATGGTGATGGTAGTGTAAGAAAATTCACTGGTCCTCATGGAGACAAATCATGAAGTTCGACAAAACTGGCACTTCACCAAAATAATATAACTTTCGGCCCAATGTTGTCATCCCACTCCACTCTGTTATTGAACCTGCCCTTTTACCCTTGTTTCAAAAAGGGTCCCCTGCTCCCCCTGCCCCACCCCAGCCGAGCCTACCAATTACATTCTGCGGTCTGAGTTATTTCCCACTCCCAAGAGCAACATAGGATTCTGCTCATTGATTCAGATGATACTGTGGAGGATGAATATGGAAAACATGAGAATGGAGTATCTTTGGAGTTGGACCCACTGCACCAATGTAACTTCCCTGTGAGCAGGGCCACAGATTTAAGCTGCGCTTCTGGTGAAATTATAATGTATGGGGTTAGGGTGGCTCCAGAGAAATTTCCAGTTTTGATAGTCTCAGGATATATGATTTGCAAAATATCTGTAAAGTACGTTGTAAAAATGGTTATTGAGCTTGAGGACAAGCATCAGCATGGCTGGAATGTGAAAGCAATGAAGATTTTGAAGTTTTTACCTCTTAATGTTTAAGCACATGTGCAATGACTACTTCTCAGAGATTTCAGAATCTCTTTGCTTGATCAGAATTGAAAGTCTCTTCATATCAGTTTGTATAAACTTTAAAAATGATAAAGAATATTATGGATGTTAATTGAAAATGTGAAAAGAATTATCCATCAAACTCATAATGTTGATTGGTGCTACAGGGAAATAAGATAACATATGAGGGTTATTTTACAAGGGCTCAACCAGGGCAGGGTATGAGATCTTATTGGAAGATCCTAAAGGCTACAGCAAGATTAAATTGAAATACCAGCCATAATGGTAAACATAATAGTGCAATTTAGGAACTCCCTTTGGGAGAAGGATATGGGCTGTACAAGAGAAAAGTTCAGCAGAACGTTTTATTTTACCTGAGGAGGGCAAGCAACTGATCTATTTGGAAGGCCGATTGATGAAGATGATGATTTATTAATGTTTTGAGAGATAACTTTAGTATAGAGTTATTGCTGGAGAGGCACTGAAACAAAACGTGTATCTAGAACATTTTGACCAGGACCACTCTCAGTATCTTAGTCCCATGAAGGAGCTACCTGTAACATCCAGACATTATAACAAAGCTTTTTAAAAATTAACAAAGGATTTTGTCAGAATGATTTAATTCGCTATTCTGCCTCTGTGTAAATATAACCAATTGCTCCTATCAAAGGTAGTATTTTGTTAATAGTTTATAATGATCATTTCTACTCAACTCAAAATAGCTACTTTATTGATTTCTCTCAATGCTGAGATGATCAGAGAATCACAGAACAGTGCCACTCAGGGAGAGGAAACTGCATCCATTCTGCTTGAATTGGTTGTTTTGGCAGAGATACCACAATCAGAAAAGAGATGGGAGAAAAGAGTGATTCGCAGTGACACAGAACCTATTTGATGGTGAGTTCCATCAATGTGAGAGAGAAGCAAATGAACAGCTGTGAATTTTTTTGGATCCCCAACGTCCAGTTTGCTTGAAGCTTGTGGTAGGAGGGGAAGCTTTTAATCAGTGTGGTGATATGTGCAGATAATCATGTAATTAAACAAACAATAATCCTCTTTAATAGGGATAAAGAGATAAAAGGTACTGCAGATGCTGGAGAATCCGAGATAACAAGCATGGGGCTGGATGAACACAGCAGGTCAAGCAGCATCATAGGAGCAGGAAAACTCGACGTTTCGGGCCTAAGCCCT
>JAHRHZ010000013.1:38998158-39017985 GCA_024137785.1 Ginglymostoma cirratum
TTTCTGATGAAGGGTTTAAGCCCGAAACGTCGAGTTTTCCTGCTCCTATGATGCTGCTTGACCTGCTGTGTTCATCCAGCCCCATGCTTGTTATCCTCTTTAATAGGCCCTTGTTGCTCCCTAGCAAGCATCTCACTTGATACCTGGAACTTGTCTAAAGGTTGTAGCAAGTTGTTCTGCAAGTTGAGATTAGCCTCATTGGATTCTCACACGGTTTGACCATATTTTCTGTCACAGGCTTTATCTTTCACACCCCAATGAGATTTAGCCCACCAATAAATTCTCAGTATGTTTTTTGTACTAGGACCACTAAATCAAATTCGCCAACAATAAAGTTACAGAGCACATTTTCAACTGTTCTAGATATTTTCACAAAATTGGATCAGTCGATTTTATCAGAATTGATAGAACCAACTATAAAATATTTTATAAAAGCCTTTGTTCATGTTTGACAATCTGAGTTCAATCTACAGTCAGCTGAATGTTATAGATATTTAACTGTCTTATAAACAGTGATGCAGGGGCACTTTTTTTGAGCACAATGCTCTTGGTACAAGGTTCAGAGCACAAACGTACTGTTTGTCTAACAGAACTAGCCAAAGCAATATCTTGAAATGGTTTCAAATTTTTCTTGCCACTTCATGCCCTCTTCTATCCAATCAGTTACGTTGATTGTCCTTTTGCAGAACAGAAGGTATTTTGTGCTGAATTATTTCCTCTAAATCTAATGTGTTGATCTCCCTCTATTGTTCCATTTTAAGTTCCTATTACCAATATTATATTTTGTCACAGCTCTCTCTGTTTTAGTAAATATATTAAATTCAGCATCAGAAATAGGGATCAAACAAACTCCTTTTTCTTTGATTTGATTTATTGTAGTCACATATACCTAAGTGCAGTGAAAAGTCTTGTTTTGCAAGTAGTGCGGGCAAGTCATAGCAAACAAGGACATACAGATCATAGGATACTTAGACAGAGCAACCATACAAGGTTACAGCTGCACAGGAAATGCGCAAAGCAAGATCAATATTATTTGAAATTAGAGAGATCCATTCAGCAGTCTAACAACAGCAGGGAAGGAGCTGTTCTTGAACCTGCTGGTGTGTGTGTTCAAGCTTCTGTATCTTCTACCTGACAGAAGAGGTTAGAAGAGAGCATGACTGGGGTGGGAGGGGTCTTTAATGATGTTAGCTGCTTTTCTGTGGCAACAGGAAATGTAACTGGAGTCCATGAATGGGAAGTTGGCTTCCGTGATGGTCTGGGCTGTGCACACAACTTTTTGTAATTTCTTATGGTCCTGGGCAGAGCATTTGCAATAACAGGCTGTTATGTACCCAGATAGAATGCATCTGTAAAAGTTGTTGAGGGTCGTTATGGACACGCTGAATTTCCTAAGCCAACTGAGGAAGAAGAGGAATTTTTGTGCCTTCTTGTCCGTCACATCTGCGTGGAAGGCCCAGGAGAGATTGTTGGTTATTGTCACTCCTAGGAGCTTGATGCTCTTGCCTCTCTCCACCTGCGCTCCACTGACGTAGATAGGGGCATGTCCTCCTCCCTTCTTTCTGAAGTCAATGATCAGTTCTTTTCTTTTCCAACATTGAGAGAGAGATTGTTGTCATTGCACCACAACACTGAACACTCTACCTCCTTCTTGTAATCTGACTCATTTTTTGATATCCAACCTACTTTGGTGGTGTCATCAGCAAACTTGTAGATTGCATTCGTATGGAATTTGACTAGACAGGCCTGGGCATACAGGAGTACAATAATGGGCTGAGAATGCACCTTTGTGGGGCACCAGTGGTGAGGATTATCATGGAGGAGATGCTCTTGTTTATCTTCACTGATTGTGGTCTGTGGGTCAGGAAGCTGAGGATCCAGTTGCAGTGAGGGAGCCGAGACCTAGACAGAGAGTTGTCCCACATTTGGTGTGGGTAGAAACAAGCTACTTCCTCTGGGTCTCCACCAACTTGCTAATGTCCATCTTTGAAATGAGGTTAGAAATATCACCTCCAATCAGCCCACAGTCGACAGCAGTGACAGATTTAAGGGCACCTACAGACACTCTTTGTTGGGAGCAAGCATTTTTGATGCTAAATTTAGCAACTGCATTGGCACCCAAACCTAGAGTCCCACAATGGGTAGTGGGTATCTCTCAGATTTACATCAAGTGGATGCTCTGCTACTTGTGGTGTGTGCTGGCTTCGAAAGACCTGATGTTAGCCAGTTGAAGATGGCTGACATGACCCTTCAAGATCAACAACGGTATTGGTAAATAAAACAACAGACAGTTAACCTGTTCCTTGAACAATACTAGGGTCCTGTACAAGCTGACATAGCTTGAGTTCAGGGATCAAAGTCAAAGGCTCTTTGTCCCAGTGGCCAGCCTCATAATGTGCTGCACATGGCAGTCCCCACACATACTTTCAATGGACCCTGATATCTCTTAATATGTTTGACCCTTACAACATGGATATTGTCAACATTCTTATTTCTACAGGAGTATCGATTAGGTCACAAACTGTCAGGAATATCAAGCTCCGAAAAGTGGAAAGGTACAGAGGACTAGATGTAGCCATGATAGCGAATGTCTGATTTCTGGAGCAGAAACCTGGATGAGGGAAGAGACATTAATCAGCTTAGACTTTACAGTAAGATACTCATGGAAAAACAAGAGAGTGAACAATTGACAACACTGTTCCTGTGCCAATTAGGCATGATGCTTCCACCTTGCCAGGCTCACACCCACTATAGAGCAAGTCACTATTACTCTACATAAAGCTGAGCATCCTTGTGAAGACCCAACTAGCAACACCCAGAGCCAGGATTCCCAGCATCATCGAGTAGACAGTGGAGTGGGACGGGTGAGTGTGGGGTCAGCATGGCACCTGGCATCAGTATTGGCAGCGGCAGCAGCGATATGGCCCCAGCAGCATAGAGATGGCACTTAAACAGTGGCAACCCCTGCATTAGTGGGTCTGGCACAGGCGGTCGTGATACGATGGAAGAGGGACAGTGGTGCAGATGTCGTTGATGAGCCGGCTCAGGGTTCAGGACTCTCTTTCAGTTAAAGCTTTTATCTTTTTTATTCTTAAACTATTCAAAATGGTGCCAGATTGTAGCAACCGTTGAAGATTTTCACTGTATGTTACCTTATTATTCTCTGTAAATTGCAAGTGTTAATAACGAAATAAATCACAAAATCATTATTTAATTTCTCAAACGCTCCTATCCTTTTGGGATATAAATTAAGATGAGATTTTGTACCTGGAAGATATCTTTTACTTGCTACCTTGTTAATAATTCTTATTGATTTCTAAGTCTTCAGTAGTAACGGGATGCAACTCAAGATTTTGAAGCTCGTTGAGCACTTTATCTAAAAATCTGTTCCCTTTCTGCATTTTCACTACCTCCACAGCAGAATGATCTTGATGTATAAAACAAAAGATGTAATATCTTTCAGATTAATCTTGACTTTCTGTTGCCATCACTTTTACTAATATGTTCAACTTCAAATCTCATTTTGTTCGTTTTCAATTAAAATTTTTCTAATACTTTAGCATCATAATCTATTTCTTTGTCTAACCTAAGATCTTTTGAGTGGTGTGGAACATTCCTCCTGTAATCCTTCATTTAATTTTCCCAGGCTAACCTGTCCCTTCAATGTTCTCTCCACATGGGTAATGGTGTTTCCTTTTGTTGGTCTCGTTTCTGTAATCATTTAACGGGACAAGAGTGTGAACAAGGGCTACTATAGGCATCATTAAAATCTAAACACGTCACATACTGAGCAGTATTCAAGTTGTACTTGACACAAGTTGTAAGACACTTGTTAGACCTCAGCACAGTTCTGGACATCACATTATTGGGAGGATGTGAATGCATTTCAGAGAGTACAGAAACAACTTTCAGGAATGGTTCCAGGGATGAGAAAGTTCCATTATGAGGATAGATTGAAGAAGTTGAGGCTGTTCTCCTTAGGGAAGAAGGCTAAGAAGAGATCTGATAATGGTCTTCAAATTCGTGAACATGCTGGATAGAGTAGATAGGAGGAAATTGTTTGCGATCTTACAAAGGAAGAATGAGAGGATATAGTTTTAAAGTGATGTACAAACAAAGCAAGGTTAATAGGAGAGAAAAAGCCTTCAGTTGGCTGGTAGTGAGGGTATCTACCTGTTGATGACACTTTCCATCACTTCACTGATGATTGAGAGTAGACTGATGGGATGGTAATTGGCCGGATTGAATTTGTCCTGCTTTTTGAGTAGTGTATACAGGACATATCTGGGCAAATTTCCACATTGTCGGGTAGATGCCAATGTTGTAACTGGGCTTGAACAGCTTGGCTAGGGGATCTGCAAGCTCTGGAGCATAATTCTTCAACACTCTTTTTGGAATGTTATCGGGGCCTATAGCCTTTACAGTATCCACTGTCTCCAACCATTTCTTGATATCACATGGAGAGAATTGAGTTGGCTGAAGACCGGTACCTGTGATACTGGGAACCACTGGACGAAGCTGAGATGGATCATCCATTTGGCACTTCTAGCTGAAGATTGCTGCAAATGGTTCAGTCTTCTCTTTTGCACTGAAGTGCTGGTCTCTTCCATCATTGATGATGGGATACAGTATTTACAGTCATAGAGATATATAGCACGGAAACAGACACTTTGGTCCAACTCGTGCATCCCGTCCAGATATCCCACATAAATTTAGTCCCATTGGCCAACATTTGGCCCATATCCCTCTCAGCCACCATGTACCCATCCAGATACATTTTAAATGTTGTAAGTATACCAGCATCCACCACTTCCTCTGGTAGCTCATTCCATACATGCACCACCCACTGCATGAAAAAGTTGCCCCTTAGATCCCTTTTAAATCTCTCCCCTCTCATCTTAAACCTATGCCCTCTAGTTCTGGACTACCCCACCTTGGAAAAAATACTGTGTCTATTTACCCGATCCATGAGCCTCATGATTTTATAAACCTCTATAAGGTCACCCCATCAGCCCCCGATGCTCCATAGAAAATAGCCCTGGTCTATTCAGCCTCTCCCCTATAGCTCAAACCCTCCAACCCTGGCAACATCCTTGTAGATGTTTTCTGAACCCTTTCAAATTTCACAACATCCTTCCTCTAGCAGGAAGACCAGAATTGCATGCAGTATTCCAATATTGGCCTAATCAATGTCATGTACAGCCGCAACATGATCTCCCAACTCTAATGTTCAATGCACTGAACAATAAAGGCAAGCGTACCAAACATCTTCTTCACGAACCTGTCTACCTGCAATTTCACTTTCAAGGAACTATGAACCTGCACTCCAAGGTCTCTTTGTTCAGCATCACTCCCCAGGACCTTACCATTAAGTGTGTAAGTTCTGCCCTGATTTGCCTTTCTGAAGTGCAGCACCTCACATTTATCTAAATTAAACCCAATCTGTCACTCCCCGGCCCATTGGCTCATCCGATCAAGATCCTGCTGTACACTGAGGTAACCCTCTTTGTTGTCCACTACACCTGCAGTCTGAAAAGTAGCCCTCCACCACTAGAGATAACAAGGTGTAGAGCTGGATGAACACAGCAGGTCAAGCAGCATCAGAGGAGCAGGAAAGCTGATGTTTCAGGCCCTCTGACGCTGCTTGGCCTGCTGTGTTCATCCAGCTCTACACCTTGTTATCTCAGATTCTCCAGCATCTGCAGTTCCTGCTATCTCTGAAACAATTTTAACCCCCTCCACCATTACCCTCTGTTTTCTATCTTTGAGCCAATTCTGTATCCAAATAGCCAATTCTCCCTGTATTCCATGTGATCTAAGCTTACTAACTAGTCTACCATGAGGAACCTTGTCAAATGCCTTACTGAAGTCCATTTAGATTATGTCCACCGCTCTGCCCTCATCAATCCTCTTCGTTACTTCTTCAAAAAAATCAATCAAGTTAGTGAGGCACGATTTCCCTCACACAATGCCATGTTAGCTATCCCTAATCAGTCTTGCCTTTCCAAATACATGTAAATCCTGTCCCTCAGGATTCTCTCCAACAACTTGCCCATCACCAGTGTCAGGCTCTGTAATTTCCTGGCTTTTCCTTACCACCTTTCATAAATAGTGGCACCACATTAGCCAACCTCTAGTCTTTCAGCATCTCACATGTGGCTGTCAATGATACAAATATCTCAGCAAAGGGACCAACAATCACTTCCCTAACTTCCCACAGAGTTCGAGGGAACACCTAATTAGGTCTTGGGGATTTATCCATCTTTATGCATTTTAAGGCATCCAGCACCCCCTCCTCTGCATTTTTCAAGATGTTGCTATTTATTTCCTCATATTCTCTACCTCCCATATTCTTCTCCACAGTAAACATAAAATACTTGTTTAGTATCTCCCCCATCTCCTGAAGTTCCACACATAGATGGCCTTGTTGATATTTAAGGGGATCTATTCTCTCCCTGGTTACTCTTTGGATTCTCCTTAACTCTATTTGCCAAAGCTACCTCATTTCCCCATTTCTGCCCTCCTGATTTCCCTTTTAAGTATACTCTAACTTTCTTTATAGTCTTCTAGGGATTCACTCGATCTCTGCTGTCTATACCTGACATATACTTCCTTCTTATTATTTACCAAAACCTCAATTTCTTTAGTCATCCTGCATTTCCTACACCAATCAGCCTTGCACAGTACCCAAACAGGAACATACCGTCTCTGGACTCTTGTTAACTCATTTTTTGAAGGCTTCCCAGTTTCCAGCCGTCCCTTTATCTGCAAATATCCGTCCCCAATCAACTTTTGAAAGTTCTTGCCCATTACTGTCAAAACTGGCCTTCCTCCAATTTAGAACTTTAACTTTTAGACCCAATGTATCCTTTTCCATCACTATTTTAAAACCAATAGAATTATGGTCACTAGCCCCAAAGTGCTCCCCCACTAACACCTCAGTCACCTGCCCTGCCTTATTTCCCAAGAGTAGGTGAGGTTTTGCACCTTCTCCAGTAGGTACATCCACATATACCATCAGAAAACTTTCTTGTACACATTTAACAAATTCCTCTCCATCCAAGCCCTTAACACCATGGCCCTATAGCGCTTCCTCCTCCAATGAGTTGTTTCATTGTCCACCACCATTCATGACTGGATGTGGCAGGACTGCAGAGCTTAGATCTGATCCTTTGGTTGAGAGATTGCTTAGCTCTGTCTACCTCTTGCTGCCAATGCTGTTTAGGATGCAAGTCATCCTGTTTGGTATCTTCACCAGGTTGACCCCTCATCTTCAGTTATGCCTGGTGCTGCTCCTGGCATGCCCTCCTCTACTCTTCATTGAACCGAGGCTGATCCTCTGGCTTGATGGTAACGGTTGAATGGAGGATATGCTGGACCATGAAGTTGCTGATTGTGCTGGAGTAGAACTCTGCTGATGTTGATGACCCACAGCACCTCATAAATGCCCAGTCTTGAGTTGTTAGATCTATCTAAGTCTGTCCCATTTAGCACAGCAATAGTACCACACAACATGATGAGTTTATTCTCAATGTGAAGGTGGGATTTCATCTCTGTAAGGACTACGCAGCAGTCACTCCTACCGATAGTGTCTGGACAGACGAATCTGCAGTCGGCAGATTGATGAGGACGAGGTTAGTATATTTTTCCCTCGGCGTTCGTTCCCTCACCAGCTACCGCAGACCCAGTCTAACAACTATGCTCTTTAGGACCCGACCGGCTCGATCAGGAATACCGTTGCCGAGCCACTCTTGGTGGTGGACGTTGAAATCCCCCAGCCAGAATAAAGTTGTGTCCTTACCACTCTCAGTGCTCTTTCAAGTGTTGTTCAATATGGAGGAGCACTGATTCTTCATCTGAGGGAGCATACTACGTGATAATCAGCAGGAGATTTTGTTCCTCACATTTAACCTGAAGCTATGGAACTTCATGGAGTCCAGAGTCAATTTTGAAGACTCCTAGGGCAACTCGCTCCTCACTGTATACAACTGTACTATCACCTCTGACATATCTGTCCTGCTAGTGGGACAGGACATATCCAGGGATGGTAATGGTAGTGTCTGAGAAATTGTAAGGATTGAATCCATGTGTGTAGCTATGTTGGCTGTTGCTTGACTAATCTGAGAGACAGCTCTCCCAATTTTGGCACTCGCCCCCAGACCTTAGTGAGGAGGGCTTTGTGGGGTTGACAGGACTGTTTCTGCTGTTGTCTTTTCTGGTGCCGAGGTTAATGTTGGGTGATCTGTCTGGTTTCATTTCTTTGTTGAGACTTCACAACAATTAATACAACTGAATGGCTTGCTAAGCCATTTAAGAGGGCAGTCCTGAGTTAACCATATTACTGTGGGTCTGAAGTCACATGTAGGTCAGACCAAGTGAGGTTGGTAGATTTTCTTCCCTGAAGGCATCAGTGAGTCGGATGGGTTTTTGCACCAATGGACAATGGTTTCATGGTCATCAGTAGATTAGTAATTCCAGGTTTTTTTCAAACTGAATTCAATTTCCACCATCTGCTGTGGCAGGAATTGAGCAGGGGTGAGTTTCTGGATTATAGGCTATCAATAATATTGCTAGGCTATTGGCCCCTGCTTACTTGTGTTCTCTTAACAGAGCTGCAGCATTTACTATTTTTGTAGGAGTAACCTATTGAAGGATGAGATGGAGTCAGCACCCTCCTCTGTGGAATGCTGGAAATAATGATACAAATCCAGAAAACTGCCCAGCTTGATGGTAAACCTTTAAATTTGGCATTAGCTGAACATGGTTGAACTGTGGCAAAAATCCACCCTGCTCACTTCACTTGTGCACAGTGCCACTCTTGTTTCATTGTCATTCCTTATATCGCAACATACTTCAGTTGGATCAACGTGTGCTTCAATTCAACAAACTGATCACATCAAGTTTGACTACCTGTGAAAATGTCAACAGGGTAGGTCAAGTAGGAAATAACTGATTGTTGTGACTGTAATGATAACCCATATCTGATTTGATTGGATTTACTATTGCTACATGTACCAAGATACAGTGGAAAGTATTGTTTTGCCCACTATCCAATAAATCACACCTTACATAAGTACATCAGGGTAATAGAAAAGAATATAGTGTTACAGCTGCAGAGAAGGTGCAGAGAACATGAGAGGTCTGTTCATAAGTCTGACAACTGTGGGGAAGAGGCTATTCTTAAATCTGTTGGTATTTTCAAACTTATTTGCCATCTGCCCAATGGAAGACGAAGGTTGGTTTTCGAAATGGACTGGGCTGTGTTCATGACTCTCTGTAATTTCTTGTGGTCTTGGGCACAGCAGTTGCCAAACTAAACTGTGATGCTTTCTGTGGTGCAACCATAAAAATTGGTGACAGTCATTGTGGATATGCCCCATTTGCTTAGCCTTTTGAGGAAGTAGAGGCATTGGTATGTTTTCTTGACTGCAGGATTGACATGGGTGGACAAGGATGGATCGTTGATGACATTTTCTCCTAGAAGCTTGAACCTCGTAACCATCTCCACCTCAGCCCCATTGATACAGACAGGGGTGTGTTCTCCAATCGGCTTCCTGAAGTTGATCAGCAGCTCCTTCATTTTGCTGACATTAAAGGAGAGATTCTTGTCTTTATATCATGCCACTAAGCTCTCTATTTCTTTCCTGTACTCTGCCTCATTGTTGTTTGAGATCTGGCCCACTATGGCAGTGTCATCAGCAAATTTGTAAACAGAGTTAGAGCTGAATTTGGCCGCACAGCCGTGAATGTGTAAGGAGTATAGTAAGGTCTGAGTATGCAGCCTTGTGGTGCACCAGTTGAGGATTATTGTGGAGGAGGTCTATTTGCCCATCCTTACTGATTGCAGACTGCAGGTCAGGAAGTCAAACATCCAGTTGCATAGTCTTGCATGTTGCATTTTTATTTTCTGTTCATTGCGGCTTACTAAAATTATCTTGCCTGATTATCATTGCAGAAGATGTTCCCTTTTGAATCAAAAGATTTGAAACCTTCTTTGAAATGAAACAACTAAAACCTGTTACATATACTTTTAAGGCTAGGACATGTTGTACTGCAAGGGAAGCTTAAA
This sequence comes from Ginglymostoma cirratum, assembly GCA_024137785.1. Lineage (NCBI taxonomy): Eukaryota > Metazoa > Chordata > Chondrichthyes > Orectolobiformes > Ginglymostomatidae > Ginglymostoma > Ginglymostoma cirratum. The sequence continues at coordinate 39,008,228 of JAHRHZ010000013.1, forward strand.
AATCTGTTCTATGCCATAACAGAATATTTAAATCTCAATTCTATGTTAACCAATGCACATGATTTGTGCCACAGGATCATTGTGGACAATGACTGTATTTTCTTGACATTGTGTTTTCTTTTTAGCAGCTGATCAGGAAAACATTGAAGTTCAAACAAACTGCTGTTTGACCAAAGCATAAAATTTACAAATTAGTTTTTAAAAAATCAAAGAAAATGGTTTTTAAAAATCCAAAAATGGTAAATTAAATGTTTATCATCCTTATCAAAAAGTCTCAGGTCTCAAGTTTCTACATTTTCAAATCTTGCTTGAAAACTTTTGCTTCCACATTTTATGTATGTGCAGAGAGGAGATGCATTTACTCCTCCCAAAAATATTCTGAGAGTAGAGATGTTTTCAGATGATGCTTTTGTTACATGACCCTTTCCATTAATTTTACATAAGAAGGTTGTAAAAGTGACAGGAAATTAAAGAAAGTTCTTGAAACAAGTAGCTTGTGGCTGGATACTGTTCCTTATTTTTGTATTATTCCAGTAGAACGTGTTGAAAAAATGTAAAACTTTGATTATATAAATTAGAGAAATTTAAGAATTAAGAAGGAGTTTATTAACTAAGATATTTCTGAAATATTTTTGTTCCATGCCCTTCTTAAAACATTGTTTTCATTTTCTGTACAGCGACTTACTTCAGTTCATATAAATATAGAACTCCTGGATTATTTATTCTTCTTACAATTTTCATTAAATTCAAAAATAACAGGAATTTAACTTCTTTTCCTGCATTTGAATGGAGCTAGCCTGTACTTTGAGCTATTTGGGATTGCCAACACCAGAACTAAGACATAGAGGTTCACCTCTATTTGTCAGTAGAGTTACACAAAGAAAACACAAACTGAGCTTCAAAAGGAAAATCTTTTCTAAAATAATATCTTATCAAAAAGATTAATGTCTGCAGTCAACAAAATTACTGCTTCAAATAGTTCAATTCTTTTCAAAATTTTAAATTCTTTAAGGGCTATCGATTTGTGCTCATGGAACATATCCTTAGCATAAAATAAATCTGCAAAGTAATTGTAAGTTTCAAAGCTGTTTCCCTGGTGCAATAAACTCTTTCTTACAACTCCCATTACAAACTCTGATTAGAAAGAACATCCTATTTCATGTCATAAGATATTTAAAAAAATAAATTATGTTTGAATTGTAAATGGATTGAATGCCTGTACCAACAGGTTAAAAAATAATGGTATTGCTGAAGCTCCTAAGTTCAACATTTATAACTCTACATTACAGATTAGTCTTTTGGAAAAGTAGTTTCAATGATTTCACATAAGCATCAATATAGATATTGTTTCCTGTAAGTCGCAAGTTGCATTTTACTTTATGACCTGCCCTTCAGAGCGTTGCCTGACCAGAGGGTCGCAAGTTACAATACTTGGTGTATGCTGCTCTTCTGATTGTCAACACTTCAGTACTGAAATGAGTCAGTTCAGGATTGTAGATATCAATCACAGTCCCAAATTTACAAACTCATAATGAAAATGCTTATAGCCAGCCCAAATATAAACATTGAGTTTTGAATATTAGAGGACAATAGAAAACGTAATTCTATAAGCCCAATTCTTCTGGTTTTCTGGGTTGATACAGACATTCAGTTGAAAAATGCATATTGTGTGCCTTTCAGATAACGTAACCTTTCAGTACTCAATGCACATCAGTCAGGTAAATAAGAAAGCATTGAAAGTAAGATATAAAATGCAGTGTTTAAGCTATAATATTGTTTATATGGATCACTTATTTATATAAAGGCTAATTGGAGCCTCTATATTTCGGTTTAAATAAACTTCATTTGCTGCCATTTGGCAGAAATATCAATGTTAAGTGTCTAGTTTCAAGCTATTTTATCTCTTTGTAAAATACCTGACGGATTTAGTTATACCAACAGTTCTAGAATGGGAGAAATTGGAGTTGCCAGAGATGTGAAGTGTCTAGATTGAATGCAGAAATTTGTTGCATCATAACAATATAACCAAAACTCACTTTTCATGGAATGGGTAAGATTTTACCTGCGATATAATTGAATATTGCAGGATATTTCACAAGTGATGATGACTTGAGATTTTAAGTGATTAATTGAAAGTAAAATATTTTCAGTGTGTTCCATGCATAAAAAACACCAAATTACAGTCACTCTCCTTGAATTCAAACTTCCTTCCCTACTCCTTGGTAATCCATTCATTTAAACTCCAATCAGTTCTGCCTTAGTGCTCACTGATTTATTTTTACTTTGCTGTTGTATGACATTTCAGAAGAAATGTAAATGCAGAGATAACAAGGTGTAGAGCTGGACCAACACAGCAGGCCAAGCAGCGTCATAGGACCAGGAAAGCTTGACGTTTTGGGCCAGTTGTTTTGTTGGGGACTTAACCCACTTATCCCCATGCAGTCAACCAATAGAAGATATAGGACTCCTACCTTTATTTTAAGAACCAAAGCTCATAAGTATTGATTAGTTGAATTGTTTAAATAACAGTAAACATCTAGATACATTTCAATAGATTCTAGATATTGAATGTTAGACTGAGGGGAGGGCTGGGACACCTGGATGGCACTCAGGGAGAATCAGCTACATTCTGAACAGTGATTGTCATTCAAAAAGATGTCCAATACACAAAGGAAAGGAAGCAAAATTCTCCTGAAAAGTATCTGTGGTTGGCTAGCTATTTCTGTGTGTGCACCCTTTATGCTTTTTTGCCTGGTTGTACACAGGCAGCAGTTAACAAAGAACAAATCTGGTATCTTGCAGTGTGCTGCATGGAGTTTAGAGCGTACATTAAAAGGGGAGCTGGACTTGCTAAATGTACTTTGTGATTCCAGATCCCTGGCCCTACAAGAATATGTTTTGCACCACTATGGAGGTTTCATGCTGTGTGGGTCTTACAGATTGAAACATCTGCTTGGTAAGATGTTAAAAAGCCTTGTTTTTTCGGTACATGATATAAAGCTAAGTTATGCGCATTCGTAAAGCCATTGTGTGTTACCAAGAAAACCACTGCATTAAGATAGCTGCAGCATGGTGTAGTTATAGTGAGTGTAACTGTTGAGCTTTATTTGGCATTCCACCTCACATCCGGCTCACACTTCATTCAGATCCATTTGATTCATTTAGAATTTTCCATCTTCTGAACCAAGTGAAGTTTTATGAATCAGTTTCCAGGTTTCCCTCATTTCTGTCACAGGAGTAGAAACTGATTATGGCTTTGCTTTAAGAAGGAAAAAAGAGATGCGCAATATATTTGCACCTTTTTTCTCCAGAATACAAAAAGCAAAATATAATTGATTGTGTTTTATTTATGATCGCAGTTAAGCAAATGAAACAAACTACAGAATGGATCACAATCATAACATGGCAAAAACAGATCTTAGTTTTAAATTCAGATTTAAAGAGAAACATAGTTTTATTTTGCAGCTGTGGTGAAAGAACAGCATCATTTCTCAGCATTGAAGTGAATTGATGTTCAATCCCATTCGACAGGAGACTAATTCAGCTGCACAGTTTGCCACATGGGGCTTCTGAATGAGGATTGTATGATCATAGTCATCCACTTTGATGGAACTTAATCACCAGTAAAGACTATGGCCAGAATCTTCCCAGACCCTGAAAGATGTGGGCAACATTGTGAAAAGGTGGTGAGATTGGCAGTAATGAGATTCTCAAGTTGAAAAAGAACTTGATCAAGTTTTGAACAGCAAGATGAAAATCTTGATAACGAGCAGTGCAAGTGTTATTTCCAAATATTTGCATACCATTAGAATCTGATCTTGCTTCATTGATGTGCACTTCCTTAATCTCCCATGCTCCACAGAGAAACTAGGAAACTACACTTCTTTATGTGACTGTCAGAACAGGTATCTGATGACTGGGGAGCTTGCTCCTCTAGGCTTTCATCTTGGAGACCAATCATCAACATCTTTGATCATGGTCTATGGGCAGCAACTGCTTGCATTCCCCTATCCATGCAAGTTGGCACTGGACATGTCCCAGCCTCACTGCTTCATCATGAGACATCTCTGGCCCTGTTTTGTACGGTTCTGCGCTTGAATGCTGCACTTTCGGGTGTATCTTCACTTATCATTCTAATGCTGCTGCCAGAACACTGAAGTACATTTACAAATGTACAGTTGTATTTGCAATGAAATATCAGCCATGCCACCTATCACCCTTGAAAGCATTTCTTTCTGATTCCCCTTCCTCTAGATATAGTGTGAAGAGCAACTCCTGGCAGGTACATGCAGTGCAGGTGAGCTTATACTTGGCATATGCACAAGACATGTTGTAGTCTTTCTTTCGGGACTGTGATTCTAACAGATGATGCTTTGGTTAGTTGACCAGAAACGACTATCTCTATGATAAACATCAGTGCTACAGAAAGAAATAATCAGCTTCTTAACAGGGTAGTCAATACTTGATCACTTTTGTTTTGATTCTACAAGTGGTTGGTGTTTTCCATTGAGGAAGAAGTTACATTCCACAGGGAGTTGGGCGGCAGGTGCTTGGGACTTGCTCCTGACTTCAGTCTGCAAATTGTCCCGAGTACTCAACATTCTCTTTGAATTCAGCACAATGGGGGAGTGAGCAGGGGTTGCACAAAGGAGGGCAAGCTGTTAGAAGGGAGGGGAGATGGAGCAGGCCTCTCAACATGAGTTCATATCTGCCCAGACAATGTTACTTGACTGTCAGGGAGAAACAAGAACTGAAATGTCTATACTTCCAGTACCAAGGGTATCCACTAAAATCTACCATCTGTAGCAGTCAAAAATGCAACATTCGAATAGGGCCATGATCACATACCAGCAATCGTGACAATGAGTTTTGCAATGGTTTTTAGTGTGCTTGGCTTTCTATTGGAGCTGAAGATCTTTGCAACATTTTTAACTTTGTCTTTTGATACTATTGAGTCTATATTCAAACGAACAAATTATATTTGTTATGGTCTCTGATATACCACCAATTTTATGTTTATGATCTGGCGTGGGACTAGTAACATTTTTTGTGTAGGCTAGAAACCATTTAAAATCCCAGATATGTAATAAGAGAATAAAGTCACAAGATACCATGATTTTGAACAAAATACTCTAAAATCTAGATTTAACATGAGGTAAATATGCATGGTGAGACATTAGTGTAAAGATTAGGGCAGTGCTAAATGTGTGAGGGCGAAGTGATCGTTGGTTATGAGTCCTGATTGATAGAGATTGCAGGGTGGAGTGAGTAATGGCAGTTCCCTCAATCTGAGTTGGTAGATCACAGCATTTGAAGGTGGATTCACTAACGTATTGTGTGAGGTCATTGTCCTTCTTGCTGCACAGCACCCAGATCCTCAGGGATTGATGACTAGCAATAACCTTCATGGCTTTGTGACCATTTGTCAAGACAGACTACTATCACTTGCAAGTTCAGGACATCTCTCTTGTGTCCTGTGAGGAAAAGCCATGCCTGTTGTTTATTCAATCACTGAATGAAAAACTGGAGAGTGTGTGTGATTTTTTCTGATCCATGTCTGCATTATGCCAGGAAGTGGCCATTACAGAAACTTGGGTAATTCAGGGACAGGAATGGTTGTTGGAAGTTCCGGAATTTAGATGCTTTACAAGAAATAAGGAGGGTGGAAAAAGAGGCGGGAGAGTGGCATTGCTAGTCAGGGCTAGTATAGCGCTACCGAAAGGCAGTTCGAGAATGATATGTCTACAGAGTCAGTTTGGGTTGAGGTCAGGAACAAGAAAGGAGCAGTCACTTTGTTGGGGTTTTTTTACAGACCCCCAAATAGTTGCAGAGAAGTGGAGGAGCGGATTGGGAGGCAGATACTGGAAAGGTGCAGAAATCACAGGGCTGTAGTCATGGGTGACTTCAACTTTCCAAATATTGGTTGGAAACATTTTAGTTGTAATAGCTGAGATGGTGCAGCTTTTGTCCAGTGTGTTCAGGAAGGACTCCTGACACAGTATGTAGATAGACCAACACGACGACAGGCCACTTTGGATTTGGTGCTTGGCAACGAACCGGGCCAAGTGTTAGACCTGTTGGTAGGAGAACATTTTGGCGGTAGCTATCATAACTCTGTTTCTTTCACGATAGTCATGGATAAGGATAGGTACATACAAGAGGGTAAGATTTATAATTGGGGGAAGGGTAATTACAATTCTGTTAGGCAAGAACTGGGTAACATAAATAGGGAACAGATGCTGTCAGGGAACAGCACCCCAGAAATGTGGAGATTGTTTAAGGAACGCATACTGCGTGTGCTCGATATGTTTGTCCCTAGCAGGCAGGGAAGATGCAGTTGAGTGAGGGAGCCGTGGTTCTCGAGAGAGGTTGAACGACTAGTTAAGAGGAAGAAGGAGGCTTATGTAAGGTTTAGGAAAAGAGGAACGGAAAAGGCTCTAGAGGGATACAAGTTATCCAGGAAGGAGCTGAAGAAAGGGCTTAGGAGAGCTATAAGGGGGCATGAGAGAACCTTGGCAGATAGGATCAAGAAAAACCCCAAGGTTTTTTACATGTATGTGCAGAACAAGAGAATGACCAGAGAAAGGGTAGGGCCGATCAAGGATTGTAAAGGGAATTTGTGCACAGAGTCTAAAGAGATAGGAGAGGTCCTTAATGAATACTTTTCTTCAGTATTCACAACTGAGAGGGACCTGGTTGTAGAGGAGGGCGTTGTGAAACAGGCAGGTAGGCTAGAGGAGGTTGATGTTAGTAAAGAAGAAGTGCTAGGAATTCTGAGGAAGTCGAAGATAGATAAGTCCCCCGGGCCTGATGGGATTTATCCAAGGATTCTATGGGAAATGAGGGAAGAGATCGCATGGCCTTTGGCAATGATCTTTTTGCCCTCACTGTCCATGGGTATAGTGCCGGAAGATTGTAAAGAGGCAAACGTCATTCCCTTATTCAAAAAAAGGAACTGGGATGACCCCGGAAATTACAGGCCAGTTAATCTTACGTCAGTGGTGGGAAAATTATTGGAAAGGGCTGTGAGAGACAGGATTTATGATCACTTGGAAAGGCACAGTTTGATTTGTGATAGTCAGCATGAATTTGTGAGGGGTAGATCATGCCTCACAAACCTTATTGAATTCGTTGAAGAGGTGACCAAACACGTGGATGAAGGTGGAGCAGTGGATATGGTATACATGGATTTAAGTTAAGCATTTGATAAGGTTCCCCATAGTAGGCTCATGCAGAAGGTAAGGAAGCATAGGATAGGGCAGATGTTCACCTGCACATCTGCCAATGTGGTATACTGCATCCGCTGTACCCGTTGTGGCTTCCTCTACATCGGGGAAACCAAGCAGAGGCTTGGGGACCGCTTTGCAGAACACCTGCGCTCAGTTCACAACAAACAACTGCACCTCCCAGTCGCGAACCATTTCAACTCCCCCTCCCATTCCTCAGATGACATGTCCATCCTGGGCCTCCTGCAATGCCACAGTGATGCCACCCGAAGGCTGCAGGACCAGCAAATCATATTCAGCCTGGGAACCCTGCAGCCCAATGGCATCGATGTGGATTTCACAAGCTTCAAAATCTCCCCTCCCCCAACCGCATCCCAAAACCAGCCCAGCTCATCTCCACCTCCCTAACCTGTTTTCCCTCTCACCTCAAGCCACACCCCCATCTCCTATCTGCTAACATCATCCCGCCCCCTTGACCTGTCCGTCCTCCCTGGACTGACCTATCTCCTCCCCACCCCCCACCTACACTCACCTTCACTGGCTCCATCCCCGCCTCTTCGACTTGTCTGCCTCCTCTCCACCTATCCTCTCCTCTATCCATCCTCTATGCGCCTCCCCCTCTCTCCCTATTTATTTCAGAACCCTCTTCCCCTCCCCCATTTCTGACGAAGGGTTTAGGCCCGAAACGTCAAGTTTTCCTGCTCTTATGATGCTGCTTGACCTGCTGTGTTCATCCAGCCCCATACTTGTTATCATAGGATAGGGGGAAATGTGCCAGATTGGATTCAGAATTGGCTGACCCTTAGAAGACAAAGGGTGATAGTGGACAGAAAATATTCAACATGGTGCTCAGTTATGAGTGGTGTACCACAAGGATCTGTTCTGGGTCCTCTTCTATTTGCTTTTTTTTGTAAATGATTTGGATGAAGGAGTGGAAGGGTGGATTAGCAAGTTCACGGACGATACGAAGGTGGGTCACATTGCGGACAGTGAGGAGGGCTGTTCTAGGTTACAAAGAGACATTGATAGAATGCAGAGCTGGGCTGAGAAGTGGCAGATGGAGTTTTAACCCTGAAAAGTGTGAGGTGATTCATTTTGGAAGGACAAACTTGAAAGCAGAATACAAGGTTAACGGAAAGATTCTTGGCAGTGTGGAGGAGCAGAGAGATCTTGGGGTTCATGTTCACAGTTCCCCGAGAGCTGCCACCCAGGTGGATAGAGTTGTTAAGAAGGCATATGGTGTGTTAGCTTTCATTAATAGAGGGATTGAGTTCAAGAGCCATGAAGTTATGCTTCAGCTATACAAAAGCCTGGTTCGGCCACATTTGGAGTATTGTGTCCAGTTCTGGTCACCTCATTACAAAGGTAAGATGTGGAAGTGTTAGAAAAGGTGCAGAGGAGATTTACCTGAATGTTGCCTGGAATGGAGGGAAGGTCTTACAAGGAAAGGTTGAGAGAGCTAGGGCTTTTCTCTTCAGAATGACGAAGGATGAGAGGTGACTTGATGGAGGTGTTCAAAATGATCAGCGGTATAGATAGAATATAGCCAGAGACTTTTTCCAAGGGTGGAGGTAGCTTTTATGAGGGGACATAGTTTTAAAGTGAGTGGAGGTAGATATTGGGGAGACGTCTGGGGTAGGTTCTTTACTCAGAGAGTGGTAGGGGTGTGGAATGCATTGCCGGAGAGGGTAGTGGAGTCGGCCTCATTAGGGGCATTTAAGCAGCTATTAGATAGGCATATGGATGATAGTATAAGGTAGGGGTGGAGGTTAGATAGACCTTAAGTTTAGGGTAAAAGTTCGGCATAACATCGTGGGCTGAAGGGCCTGTACTATGCTGTACTATTCTATGTTCTATGAAGTCTGAGTATCCATCCTGTATTCAAAGTATTGATGGGATATAAATCCGGAAACAGATTTGTGGCAGTTTGAGTGAACAACCAATAGATGGTGCTAACAAGCATGGGGCTGGATGAACACAGCAGATCAAGCAGCATCATAGGAGCAGGAAAACTTGACGTTTCGGGCTGAGACCCTTCATCAGAAATGGAGGAGGGGAAGAGGGTTCTGAAATAAATAGGGAGAGAGGGGGAGGCGGATAGAGGATGGATGGAGGAGAGGATAGGTGGAGAGGAGGCAGACAAGTCGAAGAGGCGGGATGGAGCCAGTAAAGGTGAGTGCTTGTAGAGGGGTAGGGTAGACCCCACCAACAAAGAAGCAATAATAACCAAAAAAGAATCCCCCTCGTCCTCACGTACCACCCCACCAACCTCCGGATCCAACGCATCATCCTCCGACACTTCCACCATCTGCAATCAGACCCCACCACCAAAGACATTTTTCCCTCCCCACCCTTATCTGCTTTCTGGAGGGACCACTCCCTCCGCGACTCCCTTGTCCGCTCCACACTCCCCTCCAGCCCCACCACACCCGGCACTTTTCCCTGTAACCGCAGGAAATGCTACACCTGCTTTCACAAGCTTCAAAATCTCCCCTCCCCCAACCGCATCCCAAAACCAGCCCAGCTCATCTC
>JAHRHZ010000013.1:39018085-39066713 GCA_024137785.1 Ginglymostoma cirratum
ACATCATCCCGCCCCCTTGACCTGTCCGTCCTCCCTGGACTGACCTATCTCCTCCCTACCCCCCCAGCTACACTCACCTTTACTGGCTCCATCCCCGCCTCTTCGACTTGTCCGCCTCCTCTCCACCTATCCTCTCCTCTATCCATCTTCTATCCACCTCCCCCTCTCTCCCTATTTATTTCAGAACCCTCTTCCCCTCCCACATTTCTGATGAAGGGTCTAGGCCCGAAACGTCAAGTTTTTCTGTTCCTATGATGCTGCTTGATCTGCTGTGTTCATCCAGCCCCACACCTTGTTATCTCGGATTCTCCAGCATCTGCAGTACCTATTATCACTAGATGGTGCTGTTTGCCTTTGCTTGAGCACCTTCTATTTACATTACTTGCTGAAAGGCTATGATACACAGTCGTCAGGTATGTGGCCTGGATTTTTACTTACCTGATCCATCTGAGAGAGCGTATGAGGCCTTGGTGGTGGGGCTATCCTGTAGAGAGTGACACCCAGTATGGGGGAATTGTCAGTGGACAGCAAAAGGAATGGTAAGGTGTTGGGGAGTGTTGCTGAACAAAGAGACCTTGAGTGCAGGTTCATTGTTCCTTGAAAGTGGAGTCGCATAGATAGGATAGTGAAGCCTTTATTGGTCAGTGCATTGAGTACAGGACATTGATTAGGCCACTTTTGGAATACTGCGTTCAATTCAGGTCTCTCTGCTATGGCAAGGATGTTGTGAAACTTGAAAGGGTTTGGAAATGATTTACAAGGATGTTGCCAGGGTTGGAGGGTTTGAGCTATAGGGACAGGCTGAATGGGCTGGGGTTATTTTCTTTGGAGCACTGGAGGCTGAGGGGTGGACCTTATGGTAGTTCATAAAATCATGATGGGCATAGATAGGGTGAATAGCCAAGGTCTTTTCCCCAGGGTGGGAGAGTTCCAGAACTAAAGGCATAGGTTTAAGATGAGAATGGAAAAATTTAAAAGGAACCTAAGAGGCAACATTGTCGTGTGGAGGGTCATGCGTGTATGGACTGAGCTGCCAGAGGAAGTGGTGAAGGCTGGTACAATTACAACATTTAAAAGGCATTTGGATAGATAAATGAATAGGAAGCGTTTGGAGGGCAATGGGCCAAATGCTGACAAATGGGACTAGACTAATTTGGGATATCTGGTCAGCATGGATGAATTAGACTGAAGGGTCTGTTTCCATGCTGTACAACTCTATGCCCCTATGATAAGGTTGGTCTGTACCTCAGGTTTAGTTTGATTTGAGATGGGGAGGGAGCAGTTGATCTGGGGCTTCAGGAATTACTTTGTTTAAACTTTCTGTCATTGAGATGTTGCTTTTTGGCCCTGTACACCATCTTAAGCCAATGTTCTATCTCAGTAGGAAGGCAAAACTGCAGCTTAGCATCTTATCCAGGATATGAGCTTCTTTGACAATGCAGCACTCCCTCAGCATTTCTTGATGTTCAGCCTGAATGACGTGTAGAAGTCAAGGAGTGCAGCTTAAGCCGGAGACCTCTACCTTTGAGAGGGTTATTTCGAGCCCAAGCAGACACACTTCAGGAATTAAAATAGGTCATAATCAACTTTAAAATTACATTTAAACACAGCAGAATGCTTAACCACTGGGCTGTTTTGATAGTCCACTCTAGCTCTCCGTAGCAAGGCCCACACCATCCAGACCTGGATGTATATCACTATCTATTGCGCAGAGGATGGTCTTATGGCTTTTTGCTGATAATACTGCAGGGGTTTAACTGCTGATGAAATTATTCTCACTTGTGTTAAGATACCTTAGTACGCTTCTTGTATAGGAGAGAAAGTAACTAAAGTTCAAGCAGAGTGTATCCAACTGAGCATCAAAACCTTTTTCAAGTTGAGAAAGCTACTTTGTGGTTGCCACTATGCGACCACAAACCATGAGCTATGATTTGTTCCGACTCAACCATCCCAAGAATACAGGAGAGCTTGGATCTGGTTCCAGATCTCAGACTGAGCTTGAAGTGTTAATAGGTAACCATCAGAGCAAGAGAGAAAACATTGCACTTGAACAAAACATGAATTGCATGTACAGCATAAACTTTCTTACACCTAAACAATTACCCTCAACGTTATACTTAAACCCTTACCCACATCAACCCCAATGAGAATAAAGAAGTTGCCTGAATTTAAGACTGTTTAATGCCTTGTCAATTTATAGAGAATCCTTTCCCTTGTTTATACTTACCTCCCAGATCTAAATGAATTTGTTCAAATGAAGCTAATTTAACCAGGCTTTCTTGAAGTCATACACAGAGTGAGTTTATTAATTACACAGAAAAAAATAATATGAATGCAGCACACACAATGCAAATAAGCGTTGAACCCAAAAGGAAAGATGTGAAAAATAAACAGGTAAGTGGATTAATCTCTCAATTGGTTATGAAGAATGGATTGTTGAATGTCGCAGCCGTTGCTATAGAGCTTACTGGTAATGTAGATGTTAGTAACTGAATGGTCAGTTTTTGAGATTCTTAGTTTTGCAGTTTGATTGGATTTTCTTTGTCCTGATTCACGGCTTTTTAACTGGTTTGGAGAGCTCAGTGTGAGAGAAGGTTTTCCTTCTGTCTTGCTGCTAGCTATGACTTCTAACACTCAGAGTTAAAATGAGAGAGCTTCTTTACCTGCAATTCAGGGGTGATAAGTTCCTCAACAGTGACCTTCACAATATGTTAATGCTCAAACCCAGACTGGTACACACCAGAGTGTTCAGTACCCACTGGCACACTCCAGTATAGTTTAATATGTGTATTTAACGTCTCCCCTTGAGTATCTCAGGGAAAATCACAACTTGTGTCTGTAGCTTGGGATATAATGCACAGGGGGTAATTTTCTGTTGAACAGGAGTTCACGGGCCCTTATTATCTTTGCAGTCACAAGAGATCATGGCCCAGGCTGTGTGAAGTTTCTTTGACACTTTAGGTTTTACATTCCATTGATCTGTCTCTCTCCAGACAGTCATTTAACTTACATCTGCAGCCACTTTGTCTCAAGCATTCCTCTTTGAACATAATGTAGATTTTGGAATGAAGTTCTAAAGACGTCTGGAGTATTTTTGGGTTTCAACACATTTTCATAATAAACACATTCAGCTTTGTAATTACCAGAGAATAATGAGCAAATGGACAGGACTATCAGGAATCATTATTTTTAACCTTTATATTTTTTGATATTTTTGTATTATGAGCTGAACACTGACCTTATGCAACAAAAGGTAAAAATAGCCATAATCACAAATGCTTTCAAAAATCTGATTTTAGTAGTCCAGACTTTCCAACCAGTGTATGGAGTAGAGATCCCTGAAGCCCCACAGTAATTCACTTCTGTACCCATTACATTCTTGCAATCATCTCTTTTGAATTTTGAAACATGTGCCCTTTTATTCCATGCAACTTGGGCAAAATTAAACCTTGTGCACAGTTTTCTGACGTTCCAGCCCATTTGCACATTTTTAACCCATGTAATAATGCCAGTTGCTGGCAACCAGGAGTAACATTCATGTGAATGTACAAATATGGCTGGGCCCATTGGTTCACCCAGGCAGTCTCACATCACTGTGATTACTTGTGCATCACATTTTGTACACTCCAAAAATCGCATCAGAAAATTTTGTGGTCTCCTGGGAGGATGAAAAATCAGCCACAAACCAAAACAAATAGGCAGGAAGAAAAGAATAAAGAATTCATTTTTGCCTCCCCCATAGGCAATTAAACCAGATTTAGAATTCCTCATTTGATCCAACCAATGTCTTACAATATTGGCCTTCTGTACATAATAATCTCTGCCCCGCTCAGAAACAGCACAACAGGAAAAAGTGAATCGGTGTTCACTACATGAGCCAACTACTTGCTCCATAGCTTTGGGGAAAAGAACCAACTCATATGCAGTAACCATATTTTGGCCTTCTACAATGTAGAATTATGATCCCTCTTCCCGATATAGGACAAAAAGCTGTCCACACAAACGCAGCAAATTCCTGTATTCACCCCGACATGTGCACTTCAGTGAGGGCACAGTCCCATCTCTTTCTTTCCTTTGCTGTAGCTAAGTGCTTCAAACTGGGAATTATTCTGGTGGAGTTCCTCTGATTCCTTTCCCATGCCTCCATAATCCCACCTTGTGAAGACTCATTTCTCCAAATGAAACCTAAAATATTTCGTACGAGCAGTTGCTTACTGATAATTTCTACAATTCTGTTTTTGGGGTATTTATTGCATCTTGCAAGAATCAAGAACATCAACTCTGTGGCAACACTACTGCCCATGTGATGGTAAGATGTCACACACAAGGTTGGCTTTGTTTGTGATCATTTCATATTGACTTTAGTGCATAATTAATAACTGCCTGATATTTTCCTCTTTGAATAGACACCTCCTTGCCATGCACACAAAGATACTACTTCCACTTGTTTTAATTTCTTATTCACTCACGGCATTTTCTTTTTCATTGCAAATCCTACCCTTCTAGGTATTTAAGGTCAAGAAAGTTATGAAGTAATCACACTTTGGATCAATTTTTTTCTTCCTGCTTGAACACTTGTAATGCTGTGGTAATTAATTGCTAATTAAAGTTGGGTAAAAAGTGAGTTGAAAAGATATTTTGTTTAGGATGCTGCAGTTTGTGAGTCCATTTGTGAATGTACATTTTAAGGGGTGCCATAACTGAAGCATTTTTGTCTTTGATTCAGTAGCTTATTGCCTTTCTCAATTCTGTCTCGATGAATATGGGCCAAAAACAGCACAACAGAATCATATGTACCATACATCATAAGTTAAATGTTGCCCCCACATTTACTGAACTGCAACGCTACAGAAATCAAATCAAATGTTCCACACGCCTGCATTGAAGTTGTCAAAGGAACTTTCTGCACAAAGTCCTTGTGGGGCACATGCCAAAGCATTACTGTAAGAATCGCTATAAAATGAGTCTGAATGGTAAATGTTGTCTATTCATGTTATAAACTATAAACGATATCTGTTGACAAGCTATACTTAGAAAGGTGCATTCTCCTCAGCAAATTAAATGCCACCGTGTGTATGTAAATTGCCATTTTTGTGTGGATTCTTTTTTGGATATTCAGAAAACATGCAAGAGTGTGAAATAAAGAACGATGCTTCACAATAGCTGTGCTGCATCTTTTATTAGATTCGCAAAAATCATAAAAGTTTGCATGGTGAGTTGCAGATACATGTGTATCTCAGTTCGATCTGGGTATGTTTTCGTTGGTGTTGAATTCACATCCCTGACATTTAATCATCAGACTGATGGGAAAGGGGCTTCTTTCATTTCTACATCCAACTTCAAAGCCAATGCTTCAATTCCCGCACCCAGTGACAAGGATGTATTTTGCACCATCACCACGGTGTAAGCTCCAACACAAATGGACTGAAGCTGGGGTTTTCCTGTTTGGAGTTGAGTCTGGCTGTGGGTATTACAGATGGCACCATACCTGCCCCAGCCTGTGGCACTTTCCTGGAGATATCATCTGCTGAACAGTTCATTTCAAAGGCAAATGAGTTTGATGGCAACGTGAACATGTAGCCAGAGGGTCTCTTCGCCGCCACCCACCCCCCATCACATTTCCAGTCGGAAGGTTCTGGCACTTTATATTTAAAGGTCACCAGGACACCCCTTCAACTTGCTGCAAACCAGCAACTACCAGAATGGCCAGTGGGTTATCCTCCCAGCCTGCCCTCCCTGAAAATGTCTGCAGGGTACTCTCTCAAGGTTCCCACTTTACATAAGCCTCTCTCTGCCCTGGTCTAGGAAGGAGCTCCTCTTCCCTGCTGCTGGGAGAAAGAAGCCCTCCCCTCAGATCTGGGGGCTCCACCCAAATTAAAATGGAAGCCAGCGCCTCGAACAAGAATAAAAGGAATCAGATTTGTATTGGAAGAGATTTAAATTCTCTGTGCTGTGCAAGAATAAGTAGCAACAACTTCTCACTGCAATCCCGTAGTTGTTGGACCATCACTGAAGGGCTCATACTCTGCCTACATTGCCAATCTTCTATAACTTCTCAGGTACTGTGTTTCTTCCTCACTCACTGGGAAGAACTCACTGCTAGGCAGGTTTAGGCATGCTCATCAAGTGCTGATGCACACATTCCTATCACCCTCACAGCCCTACTCTTCTTCTCATTGTTTGCACCACCCTTCAACGAGAGAGCCTGGAGGGGTGAAAGAAGTCCTGATCTGTGCATTGTCGCTGCCTTTTGACAAATGCAGTCCGGCTTGCATGACCAAAACCATTCCCATCAGTGTTGCGCGGTATTTGGCAGAAGCCAGCGAGGAATTATGTTTCCTCCCTTCTCAGATATACTGCCAGTTTCTGAGATATCTCTACATTGCTACAACCCATTTGGGAAAACACTTGGGAATATCCAAGCCCCAGTACTCCCAGGATCGTCAGAAATGTTAAAGATTTGATCAAATTTCTCAAAGTCTCCAATTAACTCGTCTGGTGAATGCAGGTTAACAACACACTGACCAGATTTCTGCCCTTAAATTGAACTGTTATTTGTTATAAATAGATGAATTCCAACCACAGGCAAATAAAGATATCAATTATCAGCATATAATTCTACTAACTGAAACTTTAACCAATCTTCAGTCCCTGTACATACACTCATGCAAACAGACACAGGCAAAACGTATAAACATGGATGTTATGGGCAGAAGAAAAAATATTCAGGATGAGTGGGGGTTGTCACCTTATTTGTTCAGTTTCTGAATTACTGGTTAGAGGCAATAGCTTATAGCAAATGGTAAGGGAGAATTGCTAGCTAGCTTTCAAGTTTTGGCTACTTCACTGCAGTGTATGTAAAAGAAAGATGCTGTCTCTTGCTGTCTTGAGACTTTCTGCCTCAGTACTATTCACACACACACAAGCCGTCCACCTCCCCAGGAGCCTGCCGTAGAGATGTTGCCATCCTGAAGACTCCTGGGCCACCCAAGTGGTTCTAATAGAAGATACAACCAACAGACTGTCTCTCAGTGAAGCTTACCTTGAACGAACACCCATGCTCCTGTTGGATCTCAAACATCCCCACCCAACCCCCACTACTTGAACAAAGCAATAGTGGAATCAAAGTGAGTTCCAATAACATATGCAGCAACTCCTTCAATGGTTGGTAATGTTTTACAGCATTGTTGGTGTACTCAGACAGTCATCCCTCACTCTGAACAAGTCATAGACATTATTAACTGAGAATTGGTCCTTCAGGATATAAAGTTAAGAGAATTGCCTTGTAATTGATAACAGGTTAAATTTTTGCAGAATCTCAGTCTTTTGAGTCACTTCCTCCCACATGTACATCAATTGATTGCGTCTGGTTGAAGATTTCAAAAAGCTCAGTAGCTTCATTTACAGGGGATTTATTTTCAAATTTCTTTTTGCAGCTTGCTTTGGCTGTAAATCATACACTGTCACTTTAATATGTACAAGACAATAAACAGTTTTACAATGTATTCCGAACACAGAAACCAGCAGTCGTCAAAAATCCATTATTGTAAGAAATAGTTCCTGTATTTTCTTTCCTGAAATTTCTTCCAATAATGTAATCCTTGTGTCTTTATTCATTAATATGTGCCTGATATAGATTTTCTGTGTAACCAAGGGCAGATTATTTTTGCAAATACCTTTTAAATGATTGGCCTAATATTGAAAAAGTGCTTGGTTTTGCTTTGCGTACAAAAATATTGCAATTATTTAATTCCATAGAAACCCTGCAGTGTGGAAACAGGCCTTTTGGCCCAACAAGTTCACACCGACCCTCAGAGCATCCCACCCAGACCCATTTCCCAAACCTACCTAATCTACACATCCCTGGACACTGTGGGCAATTTAGCATGGCCAATCCTCCCAGCCTGCACATCTTTGGACTGTGGGAGGACACCAGAGCACCCGGAGGAAACCCATGCAGACACGGGGAGAATATGCAAACTCCACACATATAGTTGCTCAAGGTGCTAATTGAACCCAGGCCCCTGGCTTTGTGAGGCAACAGTGCTAACCACTGAGCCACCATAATCCCTCCATGATGAGCTCTGAGGAAGGGTCACCAGACCTGAAATGTTAATTTTTGTTTTCTTCACAGATGCTGCCAGACCTGCTGAGCTTTTCCAGCAACTTCTGTTTATGTTCCTGATTTACAGCATCTGCATTTCTTTCAATTTTTTATGAGTAACTGTGGGTTGGTGATGAAGACAGTCTGATGGAAAACAGATATCAGGGATAATAAGTGTCAAAGAAGAGGTGCATGAGCACAGTAATGACAATCGAGATCAAAATTGCAATACATTTAAGATCGGGTACATATTCAACCGTTTTACACAATCTCACAAAACTACAATTACCCATATTATGTTATGTTCCTCCACTCTCTCTATCTGAAATAGTTATAGTCTCTGTACTTTGGAATTCCTTTTGCTTAATAGTTGGGTAAATTCTCATAGTTCTCTGCACAGCAGACTGAAAAAATAATTTTTGTTTATTACTGTAGAGATTGTTTAGAATGAATGTCTTTGTAGGAATGTCAATGATTTGGTCAGCAACAGAGTACAATTTACCTTGGCCTTACTTTAGGCTTTAATCACCAATAAATTTCTCAATTGAAATTGTGCATAATAGAAACAATAAGTTAAGCTCAGCTCCTCATTGAAATAGAAATAAAACCATTGTTTAAGAGAATAAATATTAATGAACTTCCAGACTGAACCCTGTGAAGGACGATGTGCTAGGAATTTTGAAAAAACATGAGGATAGATAAGTCCCCTGGGCCAGACGGAATATATCTAAGGTTTATATGGGAAGCGAAGGAAGAGATTGCTGCCCCTTTGGCGATGACCTTTGCGTCCTCACTGTCCACTGGAGGAGTGCCAGATGATTGGAGGGTGGCAAATGTCATTCCCTTGTTCAAGAAAGGGAATAGGGATAATCCTAAGAATTACAGTCTGGTCAGTTTTACTTCTGTGGTGGGCAAATTATTGAAGAGGACTCTGAGAGATAGTATTTATGATTATTTGGAAAAGCACATTTTGATTAGAAATAGTCAGCATGGTTTTGTGAAGGGCAGGTCGTGCCTCACAAGCCTTATTGAATTCTTTGAGGATGTGACAAAACACATTGATGAAGGTAGAGCAGTGAGTGTGGTGTATATGGATTTTAGCAAGGCATTTGATAAGGCTCATTCAGGAAGTAAGGAGGCATGGGATTCAGGGAAATTTGGCTGTCTGGATATAAAAACTGGCTGTCCAATAGAAGACAGAGGGTGACAGTAGATGGAAAATATTCAGCCTGGAGCTCGGTGACCAGTGGTGTGCCACAGGAATCTGTTCTGGGATCTCTGCTCTTTGTGATCTTTATAAATGACTTGGATGAGGAAGTGGAAGGGTGGGGTAGTAAGTTTGCTGATGACATGAAGGTTGGTGGAGTTGTAGACAGCATGGAGGGCTGTTGAGGGTTGCAACGGGACATTGACAGGACGCAGAGTTGGGAATAGAAGTGGCAGATGGAATTCAACCCAGAAAAGTGTGAAGGTGTGCTGGTCCTCATTGGTCGAGGCATTGAGTATAGGAGTTGGGTTGTTATGTTACAGTTGTGTGAGTCGTTGGTGAGGCCACACTTGGAGTATTATGTACAGTTTTGGTCTCCCTGTTATAGGAAAGACACAGTTAAACTGGAAAGTGTGCAAATAAGATTTATGAGGATGTTGCCTGAATTATAGGGAGAGGTTGGCCAGGATAGGACTTTATTCCTTGGAATGTAGGAGAATGAGAGATGATCTTATTGAGGTGTACAAAATCTTGAGAGGCATTGATAGGATGCATGCATGTAGTCTTTTTCCCAGGGATGGGGAATTGAAAACTAGAGGGCATAGGTTTAAAATGAGTGGGGAAAAGTTTAAGAAGGACCTCTTCATGCAAAGAGTGGTGTGTATATGAAATGGGCTGCCAGAGAAAGTGGTTGAGGCAGGTACAATAGCAACATCTAAAAAACGTTTGTGTAGGTACATAGCTTGGGAATAGTTTAGAGGTATATTGTCCAAATGTGGGCAATTGGAACTAGCTGATGGGCACCATGGTCAGCATGGACCAGGTTGGGCCGAAGGGCCTGTTTCCATGCTGTATTACCCTACTATAAGATTGCATCATTATTGCACACACAGAAAAAAATTGAAGTACTTTGTCAATGTGAATCTTCTAAAGGAATTTGCAAAACAATGTACAATTACTTCCAGAGAAATTTTATATCAAGTACGTATAACGAAACAAGAATTACATTCGTAGATGAAATTTCAGGGTAAAAAATGCAGGAATTATTTCTTACAGTAAAGGCTTTTTGATGAACGCTAGTTGCTGTGTTTGGGTTAGTTTGTAAAACTGATAATTCTGCTATAAATATTAAAGTGATATGGTATGATATATGGCCAAAACAAGCTGTGAATAGAGAAATTTGAAAACAAATCTTTTGTAAATGAAACTTTCTGACATTTTCAATCAGGCGCAATTAACTGATACACATGTGGATGTGACTCAATGGAGTGAGATTCTGCAAAAGTTTAATCCATTATTAGTTATGAGGAAATTCTCTTGGGACTGGTCCCTCAAGATATAAAGTTAATTTAGTAATGCCTGCAAATGTTCAAAGTGAGGGATAACTGTCGCATTACACCAACACTGCTGTAAAACAATACAAAGAGAAAACGGACCCTCTCACGTTGTGAAGGTATGAAATCTGAATATAGGTCAGCTACGTATTCATTTGTCACATTCTCAGCTGAGGGTTTTTAATCATTTGATGCTTTTCTCACCGAAAAATGTGCAGCAAAGGTTGAATAAAAAATTTGAAATCAATAACGACTGTTATTTTCCCCACTCTGAAGAGAACCTGAGCTGTCAAGATGGGTCTTCAGTCACAATACCTGGTTAATTTGACTTTAGTACAAGCACCATCACTAAAAATGAATGTGAGCATTTTACGTATGGCTACTTGAGGATGATCAACCCTTTGCTTACCAATTAAATCCACTCCCAACACTTAGTAAAGAGGCAGCTCCTGAAATTGCGTCTAACAGTAACCAGCTTAACAGAAATAAAGAAGGCAAGGATGAGCAAAGCCAGAATTGATCATCAAAGCCACTTTCAGCTTCCATTGTTTGCTTGCTGATTGTTCTCTGATGATACATTTATTATACAGTGAAGAAAACTTGAGATACATTGGCAGACTTTCTGGGGCACATCATCAAGATCTCATCAACATTCTCTCAACTCTCGCTGTAGAAATTTTCTGGAGACATCTTTTAAAGAAATTCTATCTTAATGTACCTTGTAGGCCATGTTAATTATACAGTTTATCATGATTAATTTACTCATTTTTAGCTAAACCTGGGAGGAATATCTACACCATTTCTTTAAACAATTTGATTGGCTACAAAAAGCCAATTGAGTTATATATTTGGCTAAAAGTGAATTAGCCAAGAAAAAGTTGACTTTGTTTGGCCATAATGTTGGACAAGGCCAAGTTGAACTTCACGAAGCAGAAGTACAGGCTACTTTGGATTTTTCCATGCTTAGAATAATACGTAACATTACATGTAATATTGGCATGAATGGATTCTATCAAAAGTTTATTCTGAACTTCAGCATTGTAGTTGCACTCTTGACAAATCTGTTCAGAAAATGCTGTAAATTTTAATTGATGCAAGTGTGTCAAAGTATCTCTTGAAAATTTAAAAACCGTTCTGACAGCTGCACCAGTTTTAGCTGTGCCAGATTATATGAAGCCGTGAAAACTGTCGATTGGGGATTGAATGGCCTTTTGGTTATTTTACAAAGAAATTTACAGCATGCTGTCAAAAATATTCAGCAGAGACATTGAGTCTTTTGCTGGCTCTACATTAATTTGAAATACACTTTAGCAGCAACATGGAAGAAACAGTTATTTATGTGGATCACAATTCTTTGATTTTCTGGGGTAAATTTCAGTACAAGAGCCTACAATTATTTCAATACTGCAAAATTCTCTGGAAAATAATTTGGATATCATTCATGTGCCTGGAAAATAAAATGTCATTGTGGAAATTTTACCAAGAGCGTATATACAAGAGACTGGTGATGTGGCCCAGATGTGCTTATGGTTAGATAGTTTTTGATGAGTAATGAAAATGCATCCTAAAGATACATTTTTATTGTTCTTTGAAGGTAGGTGTGAAAAAAAATGTCAAATTTATTTATACGCAGAAATATCTATTTACTGTGAGTTTGGGTTTTGAATATTTGACTGACGATGTTATCTAGTGATGTGTTTTCTGTGTCTAAAGTCAATAGTTAACTTGTCAGAAATTCTATAACCATAGTGATTTCTTTTAAAGCGGTTTCTGGGGGCTAATTTGACACCCTGGGTTTTGTTTGCTTTAGGATTTTATGATCATTTTATTGATTGAACCGCAAGGTTTCTATCAGAAATTTCTGCACTGGGAGTTTTTATTTGAACTGAAGGTTAACATCCACAGCTCAGAGGGAGATGCTTTTGTTTCACTTTATTTTGGGTTGTTCTGCGAAGCCCATGCATGGACATGCATGTATAGGGCAGTGCTCCTGAGAAAGGCTGAGGAAATTAAAACTACATTACCTTGAAGTAAGAAGTTGGTGCCAGACTGCTTATGTTGGGACAAAAGTCTGAAGAGGACCTGAAGTCAGAGTTTGTTTAAACTCAAGTATATGATTATTTCTGGAAATATCAGATATTCCAGATTAGGGGTAAAAGTTACAGATATTTTAAACCAATCAATGTGTTAGAAAAAGGGATACTGGTGTGAGTGCTGTACAAGCATTTCTGTTATAGACTTTATAAGGGTTAATTTTGGCTTTTGGAATTGCTACAGAAGTGTTTGGGGATTAATGAGATTCTCCTTTTACTGTGCGTTTAAAGCTCTCTGAATTTTGGATAGAAGATTTATTTATTTTAGTTTCAAGGTTTTGCTTAATGAGCTTCTTTTTTCTGTAAAGTAACATCTGGAACCCTGAGTGTTTGTGTGTCAGTGGGAGACCACCTCACTAAAACCCAAAAAGGATCAAAAATATTATCTGTCAAGCCAGATTTCAGTCTGGGATCTAATTTGTTCAGTAACAACATCAGCGAGGATCACAACAGCTATTCTCCGAGAAATGATTCAGCTGGTGTTCTACCATTAATAGTATGAGGTTTGTTACAATAAATAAAATAAATTCACCAGCTTGTGACTGGGTGACATCTGACATTCTTCCAGTCGTACTTGTTTAACAAAAGCATGCTTAATCAATTGCACAGAGTGTTCTGCTGTTCCATTCATAGCAGAATGCTAAGGTAGAACTTTAATGTGTTTTATCCCAGTAATTATCACGAAATGCAAAACCTTCAGCTTCTCAAAGCTGCTTGGCATTCTGCTGACCATATCACTTTTGCTTGTTACTTTAACAACATTTTTTAAGGTGCACCTAACATGCAGAAATTATGCAAACATTTCCAGTAAAATTCACACATTCCCAAAAACCTGACAATTTCTTATTTACTTTTAAGGAAGGAGAATTCTATTAAATTGCATACTGTCCTTGATAATACTTGTTTTTGTCCAAATACGGGGATGAAGTTACTCTAGTTTTTGCAAATTTGCTTTTGGCTGAATTTATCATGAAACCAGCCAACTGTAATTGTTTAAACAAGCCTTCATCAAGTCTCAGAGATAGTAGGAACTGCCGATGCTGGAGTCTGAGATAACAAGGTTTGAGTTGGATGAACACAGCAAGCCAAGCAGCATCAGAGGAGCAGGAAGGTTGACATTTCGGGTCTGGACCTTTCTTCAGCAATGGGGAAGGGGGAAGGTGGCTGTGAAATAAATAGAGAGAGGGGGAGGCGATGA
Source organism: Ginglymostoma cirratum (assembly GCA_024137785.1). NCBI lineage: Eukaryota > Metazoa > Chordata > Chondrichthyes > Orectolobiformes > Ginglymostomatidae > Ginglymostoma > Ginglymostoma cirratum. Next base: position 39,032,022 of record JAHRHZ010000013.1, read on the forward strand.
TAGAAGGTGGATAGTGGAACAGATAGGTGGAGAGAAGACGGACAGATCAAGGAAGCAGGGATGAAGCCAGTACAGGTGAGTGTAGGTAGGGAGTTGGGATGGGGGTTGGTCAGTGAGGAGGGAGGGGCGGATAGATGGGAGGGAAGATGGACAGGTCGAGGAGGTGGGGATGAGGTCAGTGGAGGTAGGAAGTGTGGGGATTGGACAGTGAGGTGGGAGGACCGGATAGGTGGGAGAAAAGACAGACAGGTTAGGGAGGCAGGGATGAGAGGGGGGCTGGTCTTGGAATGAGGTTGGGGGTGGGGAGATTTTGAAGCTTGTAAAATCCACTTTGAGACCATTGGGTTGTAGGGTTCCCAGGTGCAATATGAGGTGCTGTTCCTGCAGCCTTCGGGTGGCATCGTTGTGGCACTGGAGGAGGCCTAGGATGGACATGTCATCCAAGAAGTGGGAGGGGGAGTTGAAATGGTTCGTGACTGGGAGGTGCAGTCATTTGTTGTGAACTGAGCGTAGGTGTTCCACAAAGCGGTCTCCAAGCCTCCGCTTGGTTTCCCTGATGTAGAGGAGACCACATCGGGAACAGTGGATACAGTATACCACATTAGTGGATGTGCAGGTGAACATCTGTTTAATGTGGAAGGTTTTCTTGGGGCCTGGGATGGGGGTGAGGGGGGAGGTGTAGGGGCAGATATAGCACTTCCTGTGGTTGCGGGGAAAGGTGCTGGGGGTCGTGCGGCTAGTGGGGTGTGTGGAGCAGACGAGGGAGTTGCAGAGAGAGCAATCCCTCTGGAAGGCAGATAAGGGTGGGAAGGGAAATATATTCTTGGCTGTGGGGTTAGATTGCAGGTGGCGGAAGTAGTGGAGAATGATGTGATGAATCCGGAGGTTGATGGGGTGATACGTGAGGAGAAGGGGAATTCTGTCTTTGTTGTTATTGTGGGGAGGGGGTGTGAGGGCTGATGTGTGGGAAACGCAAGACATGTGGTCAAGGGCATTTTCGACCACTGTGGAGGGGAAATTGCCTCCACCGACACCCTTATCCGACTAACCGAATTCGTCTTTAACCTTAATAACTTCTCCTTCAACTCCTCCCACTTCCTACAGACGAAAGGAGTGGCCATGGGAATCCACATGGGCCCAAGCTATGCCTGCCTCTTTGTAGGATATGTGGAACAATCCCTCTTCCGCAGCTGGCACTATCCCCCACCTCTTCCTCTGTTACTTCGATGACTGTATCGGCGTCGCCTCGTGCTCCAAAGAGGAGCTCGAACAGTTCATCCACTTTACTAACACCTTCCACCCCAACCTTAAGTTCACTTGGACCATTTCTGATACCTCTCTCTCCTTCTGGTACCTCTCTCTGTCTCCATCTCTGGTAACCACCTGGAAGCTGATAACTATTTCAAGCCCACCGACTCCCACAGCTACCTAGACTACTCCTCCTCTCACCCACCTTCCTGTAAGAATGTGATCCCCTATTCCCAATTCCTTCGCCTCCGCTGCATCTGCTCCCAAGATGAGGCGGTCTACTCCCGGACATCCCAGATGTCCTCGTTTTTCAAGGACTGCAATTTTCCTTCCACAGTGGTCGAAAATGCACTTTAGTGCACGATAAGGCTGCAAACACCTCCTCTTTTGTAATATGAATGTGGTCCAAAACACCTCCACTTGTTTCCTTTATTTCCTTAGCATCCATGATTGTCTTCTCAGTTAACACTGAGGAGAAATATTCATTAAAAATCTCCCCCACCTCCTGTGGGTCCACACATAGACAGCCATGCTGATCTTAAAGGAGATTTATTCTCTCCCTAGCCACCCTTTTACTCTTAATATAACTATAGAATCTCTTAGGATTATCTTTAACCTTATCTGCTAGATCCATCTCATACCCTCTATTTGCTCTTCTGATTTAACTCACAACTGTGCTTCTACACTTTTTATAATCATCTAGGGATTCACTTGAGGCTTATAGCTTAAACCCAATGTATGCTTTCTTCATTTTCCTGACCAGAGCCTCAATATCCCTCATCTGCCAAGGATCCCTAACCTGCCAGCTTTTTCTTCCACCCTAACATGGACATACTGTCCCTGGGTTCTTGACATCACATTTTTAAAAGCCTCCCATTTGCTAGTTGTTGCTTTTCCTTCAAACAGACTCACCCAATTGACCTCTGCTAGATCCTGCCTAATGGCCCTGCTCCAGTTTAGCACCTTAACATGTGGACCTGTCCTATCTTTTTCCATAACTATGTTAAAACTGAGAGAGTTATGATTACTGGACCCAAAGTGTTCTCTGGCTGACACTTGAGTCACTTACCCGACCTCATTTCCAAAGAGAAAGTCCAGTGTTGTTCCTGAGTAGGGGCCTCTGCATATTGATTTAGGAAACTTTCTTGGACACATTAATCTTTTTGAATACTTTGAAACGTACAGGAGCTGTAGCATAAGCCGATGGTATAATATTATAACTAACATGCTTTGTTGCACTCCTTTGTCCAAAACCATGAATCATCCTCAAGAGTTTGTTCATTGAATCCAATAATTTTACCAAATTTGGTATGAATTAACCATAATCATTCACTAGATCCATAAAAGAACTCAAATGCGACATATTCTGAGAATAAGTCACACTTCTCAATGCTGACTCTCATTTGTATGTAACCCAAATACTCAAGAGAATTTTGAAACATTTCACTTTTGTATGCTTTTGCCATCCTCTTCCAAAGGTTGGAGCACTTTCTTCAGTTATGATGGGGCTGCCCATTTGGAGCTGAAATATGTTAAGGCGTTCTTCCAAGATTTGATTCAATACCCTTTATAAAGTTGAGGGACTGATAAAACACTAAATGGCAGTTGATGAAACTGATACAGATCCATGTGGGTATTAATCATCAAATGTGACTCTGCTTTGTAATCTAATTCAAGTTGCAAGATAGACATTTGTCAGATCTAATTTTGAAAATAGCTTGCTTCATAGTGAACAGATCCTAGGTGTTTAGCAAATTACCAGGTGAATGACATCCTAGTATCCAATTTATAATTACTTTACATCTCAACTGACCCCTCATTAACCTGCTGCTATTCCAGAACTCTTTGAAGTAATTGCCATTTCCTTCCATCAGTGTATAATCATATTAACACATATAAACTAATATTTATTGCAAAGTAATTATCTGTATTGTCTTCAAACATATGATCAATTAAGTTTGCTTTCATTAGGTAGTTGTGCCGATTAGCAACAATCACACAAGTCAAAATCACGAGTTGCAAATAATCTCCCAATGTTTTCAAATTTTAACAAAGACATACATTGCTTCTTTCAAAGAACTAATGTCTTCATTAAAAGAAGAATTTTATCGGATGAGATTACCAATAATCATACAGCATAGTTTCAACCAAATTCTTGTTTAGCTTCCTCACAGGAAAGGCCCCATTTTTTATTAGTCACTGGTTGTCTGAGAATGTGATCAAACCAATAATTCGTAATTGGCTTGAGGTTAGCGTCCACAATTACTAAGAATGATTCGTCGTGAAATACGTACAAAAACCTAACTCAAAACACATTGAGATTACAGACACATAAGGAGCATGTGAACAAGCAAGGGAGACTCACATCAGATTCACACGTCAGAAATTGTGGTGTACGTATTGTGTATCATTTTCTGACCATTTAAATTAATTTTCAGTTTGTTTTACTGGTTGACAAATTTCCCTGCCAACAAAGCATGTTATTCCCATGTTATGTAACCTAGCAACAGAGAATGGAAGTGGCATAAATGGTAGAATCATGGGCTGATATCTCCAACATGAAGCAGATTGAAAAATAAAGATTCAGAACTGTAATGCTGTGGCTTCATCTCTGTCTCATGTTCCTTGGGCCATCACCTTCCCTGTTGATTTGTGGAATTAACCTTTAAATTTTTTTTCTTTACTTATTCACGCAATGAGGGTGTCGCTGACTAGGCAGCATTTTTTGCCCATCCCTAATTGCCCAGAGGGCAGTTAAGAGTCACCAAAATTACTGTGGGTCTAGAATCACATGTAGGCCAGACCAGGTAATGATGGCAGTTTCTCTCCCTAAAGGACATTAGTGAATCAGAAGGGTTTTTCCTGACCATTGACAATGGATTCACAGTCATCGTTATTTTGTTAATTCCAGATATTTATTGAACTCAAATTTCAGTTTCAACAATTAAGTGTTGATTAGGTTCAGTACTTAACTGTTTAATTGCTGCATAAAAAGACACAATCAAACAGGTTTTCTCCAGTTTCTAAAAAGAAATCAGGATAGTTTCTTCTTGTGCAAAACTAGTCTAAGTAGAAATGGTTTTCAAAAAGCTTCAACTTTCACAACTATATATATGCAAAATTTGCATAGACAGAGAAAATATAGAGAGTGGGAAATAACTTATCTGATAAATACTCCTGATCATAGGAAGAGGAAATAATTAAGTTGGATAAGCAGGTCCATAAATTATTATTGTTGGGAAGAGAATAAGGAGTAACAAAAGTGTCAAGTGTTAAGAGTGGAAGGAAAATGACACTGAGATAATGAGGGTGATATAGAAGGAAAACTAGGCCAGATATCAATGACCGAGATCTTTCTGCCTTTGATCAACTGCGTGATTGGCTCTTGGACAACAGAGCAGCTTGGAGCAGGGAGTAAATTACGGAGACAGAGAGGTGTTTAGTTATTCCCCAGTTCAGCAACAGTCTTTCTGTTCTCTGCAGCCAAAATTCACTGTAAACCTGAGGAAAAACAGTTTATCTTTCCTGCATTAGTTGTTGTAAGCTATGTTTTTTAACTGGTATGTTAGAGGGGAATCAGCGTTCTTATAGCTCTTACTGGGCAGTGGAAATAGAACATAGAACATAGAAATATCTGAGAAAGATGACTGCAGCAAAGTATTGGCTAGCAGAAAGGATCACTCATCAACAGTACCTGGGAACAAAGACTGCTGAACTGCCTTTACAGTTTGTCTTCTCTGTCCAACTGCCTAAAACAGTTTATAAATGTCTACCTGAAGCCGCAATGTTATTATTTGTAACTAATAATGATTCTTGCTCAGTACAGAGACCTGGTCTGTGTTTTCTATCAATCTGGGTCTGAAAGTCAGGCATCTTTGGGAACTTGTGCGTTATTTAAAATCTTTAACTTTTCTGACAATACTGGGGAAAGTGAGGCTTCATTTCCAGTGCATTACTCCAGTGAGTCATAACAGCACTAAGTGAGCAAGATTAGACCTTGGTCTAATCCGTGAGCTAGTGCCTGCTTCTGTGAACAATGTGACCTCGCAGCAACCTTTCAGTGCTATTTGCTGGTGCACCTTGCAATGCAGGTCTGTGCTTCTGAAGAGTTGGCAAATATTGGATGCCAATATTCATGGAAAAAGGGTATGTGAGGCCAGTGACAGTTTTTATGCCCTGAGATGGTGTTTTATTCTATATTACATCAGCGAGTTGAAGTCGCCAGGTACCTGCTTTGATGTTCATGTTAAGAATTGTCAATATTTAGTTTGCTTGCAGTGGATGGTAAGTTAGAAAACTGCAAATTAATGAGGTTAGATGTGCAGTTAATTAGGTCATTAACAAGTAACAATCTCCTTTAACGGGGATGCCTAGTAATAACCTTGCCTCAATACATTTAACTTACTTCAAAGCTGCAGAATTTTGCATTTTTCGCCATATCCCACTTCATTCAGGACCCTATAAGATTCCACTCAAACTGTCTGAGCTGAAACATGCAAGGCCTTGAAATTTGCTCTGGATTATTTTATTCACTGCTCTTTTTTCATATGATGAAAAACTGTAATCTTTGCCCAATTTTTCTTATTCACGTTGTAACATTGTAACTACTGCTCATTTTCCTATTTTGTATACGATAGCTCGGTTCATAAACTTGTGTAACAGCCACACCTACTCATATTGTGTTACTGATTATTAATTTAACGTAGTTAACCAAGATACTTCAAGTTGTCAAAGTGAAGATGCCTCATACTCTGAGCTCTTTTAATTTCACATTTACATTTGCTTCTTTTGCAGGAGCACACTTCTGGAACCTGTCTTGCACAATAGCTGACACTTAACGTCTAACCTGTTCTTTATGTAAGCAATGGCGAACTTGAATACCAGGTAGGGAAAAATAGGCCTGCTTTATTCCTGAGGGAGAACTAACATAGATGAGTCTGTCATCCACAGTAGCTCTGCAAGAGTTAGACCAATGATCATTAGCAGGATGACTGATGGTTGTTTCTCTTTCCAGAAATATCAAGAATACTGTAGCACTCCTGCGGAAATTGATCATTTCCAAAGAGACAAGAGGCCGAGCCTGGGGCCTTCCTAACCAAGGGCCATCCTAGTTACATGTCCAGTGATCCACTGATGTTCATCATTTTAAAAATGCAATTTCTCTTCCACGTAGTTAAAACATGTATGTTTTTCAGGATGTAATTTTTAATATTATTTCGTAGGATGTGGGAAGCACTGGCAAGACCAGCATTTGTTGTCACCTCTAAATACCCTTGAACTGAGAAGCGAAGGAACCCAGAGCATCCATCTGGTCCTCTGGATTACCAATCTAGCAACATTATTAAACCATAGTCTCCCCATTGTGCAAATGTCTGTGGATATCATAAAAGGCATGTTTTCAGGAGAGCTGATGGGCACATCATTATAATGAGACAGAGAGAACATGCGAGTATGTGAAGGATAGTAAACAGTAATGGGGTGTTACAGAATAGTGAATGTAAACATAACATCTAACATTTTGATTCCCTCCTTTCAACCCATAAGATAATTAGAGTGAGGTGGTAGAGGGGTGAAGCGCGGGTCGGCAGGGAAACTTCAACTGAACTGCCTGGATAAGTAATATTTAGGAAGATGCAGTTTGAATTTATGACTCTATGAATCCTCTACTGTATGAGTGTTGTTACATTCTGGACGCTGAACCCTTTGTAAGTCTTTGTAAGTCTGATTGTATAAAATCCTTAACTGAATATTGTTAACAGGATTGAAGTTTCATTATTTTTTCCAGTATGTTTAGTGCTCGTTGTAACTCAAGCTTACAGCTTTCCCCCAAGCTTTGCAGACCATCTGCTGGGTTTAATTTGGCTTCACAGTGTAGTCATGCAGCATTCTAATCAGTTGCCCACACCTTAGAAACAGCAGCACTGTGTAAAGTCACTTTCTGCTAGGTCCTGCTATAATCCATATAAAACAACTTGTGCTAGTGTGGGAATTCAAAACCAATTCTCTTGGTCTTTTGTGATTTTAGATGTTGGTGGTGTCTGGCCTGTTTTAGCAGTACCCACCTCTCACAGGGAATCTGCCAGAACGACATCATTGAAGTTGCTGTGACCCACTTCACTGACCCACTGCCCAATGTCCTACATTGGTAGTGTTCCCGGAGTTGGCTTCTGCCTCTGCAGACACTGAGTAATGAGCTTCCAGTCTGGAATTGAACCTGACATTGACAGAGACCAAACTGGGAAAAACAAAGTTCAGTAAGTCACAGATTTTATAGGAACTTTACACTAAGTGGCATTACCAAACATAAAAACTGAATGTTACAACCACACAGTAGGTCAGGCAGCAATTGCAGACAGACACAAACAGAGTTAATGGCCTGGATTTTTAATGTCAAATTGGATGGATTGAGTTGGGAAATTTCTCGGATTACTGCACTTGTCTCAGTTGGAAATGATCCAAATGATAAGATCTTCATTCTGGTGATAGGTGGTGCATGCAATCTGTTCCTCCATTTCCGAGCACAGATCAGAGTCAGCCACAGGGACTGCTGGGTACTGAAGTGAGCTCTTCAAAAGGCCCCTCCTGTTTTCTGTGACTTTGAGTGGAAATGTATAGGAGCCTGAAAGATGTGATTAATGGCAGGAAATGAAACAGAATTGTGTGAGAAACCCGTTGAGATCTATATCAATGTCAGGAACAATTTGTTGTACCTTCTAACCAGTGGAAAGGCTTTGTGAAGTTAGAAGACAAATTACTGTAAAGGCTGGCATATGAGGTGACATTTGAAGAATAATCCCTCCAAAAAATGGGATTCAACTTCATATATTGAGTACAAATAAGAACAGTTGGTGTGGGGTGGGGAGTGACCATTTTGAATGTTATTGTCATCTGATTCCAATCTTCACAGCACAGTCTGCATTGTCTAAATGACCCCTTATGCCTACTTATAATGTAGCAGGAAATTAAACATACAATCAAGGGGAAAAATGAGAATGACCACAAATGCGTGTATAGCATGTCATAGCCAAAAGAATGGTCAAGCCATTTTATGAGTATAAGAATATGCAAATACCTGATTGGTGGCTGGAAAAAATGATTATCTCAAATGCCAGATACAATTATATGTCATGATTTCCAGTATTTACCATGGTCTTCCTACCTCTGATACTTGCGAGTGATACTTAACCTGCAAAACTAATAGAATTATGAAAGAAAATGATTGCTGCTGTTGGTTATATAACTAACTCATTTTACCTTGTTACTTCTCTGAAAGAAGCATTAGTAACAAGATCTGGGAGGCATAGAAGTGCCAGGGGTTCCTGGTTTTGAAAGATCAGCCCTGCTAACATAAATTGACTAAACAAGGTATTATTTCTGTGAGTTATACAGCCACCCTTGATACCTATCAGCAACTCTCTATTTGTAGTAAATAGAAAGCATGTTGCAAAGTGACAGCAGCAACAGTAAATATATTTTATCCAATTGCCTAACCCAACTGGAAGCTGATCAATGAGTATTTTTAAAAGCACCAGCAGAGGCTCTGAAGAGTTGTTTCTGTGCTGTAAAATACCTGTGGGTCCAGTGTAATGATAGAAGTGCAGTTAAATTGGACTCTATCTCCGACACCATACCAAATTCAGCGCGGAGATCATCATCTGAAACTGCAAAATTGGCCAACCAAGTGCCAACTGAAACCTTGGAGCAGAGATATAGCACAACCCAAACGAAAGCATCCTATTCCTATCTTCTGTTCCCAATGGAATAAGGTTCAACACGAAGGTGATAAATTTGCTCTGAATTTTTGTCAGAGTTGAAGCCCTGTGTTCCTTCAACTTTCTGCCCGGGCCTATTCAGAGAGCCTGGAGAGGGAGAATTGCAAGGTAGCCCAGGGTCTCCTCCAGGAGCATACACTGACATTACTGTGAGTGTGCTGACACTTCAAGAGGGTGGCTCATCACCTTTTCAAAGACGATTAGGGGTGAACAATAGTTGCTGCAACTGTCAGTGACAACCATGTTCCAAGAATTAACTCAAGAAATGGGTGAAAGCAAGTAAAAGATTCACCCAGGTTCTGCTTTACTTGAACACGAAGGAGCAACATTCCAGTGAGTATAAGATTCCCTAAATTCCTTTCCCCAAACTCAAGCAGTAATCAAATCTTTTTGTGAACCTGTTTCTGAAATGTCCAGATTTTACAAGGGAAAGTTTGCAATCCAAAAAGTGATGAGTTGAGGTCATTACAGCAGTTAATATGCAAATAAATCTGAAATAGAAGTCCAAACTACATGAACCTTCTATCTCGACATGAACCCTTTCATTTCTGGACTTAGCGGCAGATCACACCTGCTGTTATAAACTACAGAATATATAAGGGAAAGCTATTCTTTTGAGTTTCCTGACTTTGAAGGCCACCCAGGTGGGACTTGTGCCTTGCCTAACTGTGTGAAAAACTAATGATCAGAGTTTGAAATGTAGACTGATTTCCTTTTCCCCGATGTTTTGGGGATTTGAAAGCCCAGGAATTTACAAACTCAGCAGGCCAAGGCCTAATTAGATGGAATTTCCCCATAAAGACCATGCAATTCCTCAGTCATATTTTTCCTGGAATATAAGGTAAAGAAGAGATATTTTCAGGACTGCAAAATTTTGAGGTTCAACTGTTGGAGATGTGAGAACAGGTGAATATTTTGACATTTTACTTGAACATCTTTGAGGTTCAGAGAGCTATCAATACAGGTTTTTCTCTGAGTTTGCTAAGTGGTGGAATCTTAATATGATAGATGCGATTTGATGAAAAATGAGTCCAATTTTTGACCACAGTGTGAAGTGATCAATATTGGATTGGAGGTATAAATCCTGTCGGATCTTTATTTTCATGGTAGTAAGTGGAATGGTAAATTGACAGAGGTCTATAACAGGCAGCCAACCTAATATCACCCAGATAACAAGGTGTGGAGCTGGATGAACACAGAAGGCCAAGCAGCATCATAGGAGCAGGAAAGCTTGACGTTTCGGGCCTAGACCCTTCATCAAAATTTCTTCCAGCATCTGCAGTTCGTATTATCTCTAATACCACCCACTTCTCTTTTTTCCTTTATTCTTGTGTGGGATGTGCATTTCACCGGAAACTGCAGCTTTTATTATCCCTCCCTAGCTGCCCTTGAATTAATTGGCTCTCTAGGCCATTTCAGAGATAAGTTAAGAGTCAGTCACATTATTCTAGTTTCAGATTCACATGTAGGCCAGACCAGGGAAGATGGTCATCGTTCCCTAAAGGATGGTAGTGAACCAAATGGGTCTTTATGACAATCAGCAATGGTTATTTGGTTGCCAGTAGACAAGCTACTTTTTAAATATAGATTTTACTGAATTCAAAACTCACAATCTATCGTAGAGAGATAAAAGGTACTGCAGATGCTGGAGAATCCGAGATAACAAGCATGGGGCTGGATGAACACAGCAGGCCAAGCAGCATCATAGGAGCAGGAAAACCCTGCTCATCATCAGATGAGGGGTTTGGGCCCGGGGCGTCGGGTTTTCCTGCTCCTGTGATGCTGCTTGACCTGCTGTGTTCATCCAGCCCCGTGCTTGTTATCTCACAATCTATCGTATTGGGTTGCAAATTCCCACTCCACAAGGAGCTCTAGATGGCTAGACCAGTGAAACCACTATTACGTCACGATGTGTAATAGAGAGGACTATTACAATTCAAATGCATTTTCCTACTCCATATTTTATACTGTTGTTACAATACTCACCACGTGAAAATGTCCTCCTTGGTTTGATATCACTTATCCTATAAGGCAGGCGAAGATTAGGATTGGAAAAGTCCTATCGATCTTGATAGCATATACAATCCCCAATGACAACTTACAATGTTCGTATAATTTTAGCCACTTGTTAAATAATCAAAGCAAAATATGAATATTGTAATACACTGATGGGAGCCCACAAGACAGGTATACACTTTGCAATTATTGGTATTTTGTCACTGTCAAACTAAAATGTTGTGGTATTAAATACAACTTCATGCTGAGAATATTTTCCAGATTAATGCAGCAGTTTTCTAACTGTGAGCTGCCTTAGTGATGTATTGTTTTGTTATCTTCCCTCACAAAAAAGCTATTTTTCAAGGAAACGAAAGCAATCCAATCTATCTATTTCATCACTTGAAACCGCTTCCAAGACTGATGAAAACAAGGTTAAAAATGAAAACAGTATTTTCCTCCTCTATTTTATATTTCCCACTGACTGAATCAATTTAAAACATGGCTGTAACACAATTTGGCTGTGACTTCAAACAAACTGCTAGCTAAAATAAAATCATTATAAACAGCTTTAAAGTCAAAGTTATTACTTGGAAAAAGTCTGAGCTCAGGTATTTTAAAGTGAAATTGAAGCAGATGATGAGATCTGGGAATATTGCAGAGTATAACCACTATGCAGAGGAAAGGTTGGACAGGCTGGGTTTGTTTCCATTAGAGTTTAAAAGAGTAATGATTGACTTGATTGAAGTATATAAGATCCTGAATGGTTTTGATAAGATGTATATGGAAAGGATGTTTCCTCTCGTGGGCCAATTCAGAATTAGGGGGCATTGTTTTAAAATTAGGAATTAGCTTTTCACGGCAGAGATGAGGAGAGCGTGGCAGAGATGAGAAGAGTTGTTTTCTCTGCGGATTGTTCAACTTTGGAACTCTTTGTCTCAAAAGACAGTGGAGGGCAGCTCATAGAATCCCTACAGCATGGAAGCAAGCCATTTGGCCCATCAAGTTCACACCAACACTCCAAACAGCATCCCAACTAGTCCTAGACTCTCCCCATCCGATCCCTGTAACTCTGCATTTCCCATTGCTAACCCACCTAGCCTGCGCATGGCCAGACACTATGAGCAATTTAGTATAGCCAACCCATCTAACCTGCACATCTTTGGTCTGTGGGACGAAACCAGAGCACCTGGAGAAAACCCATATAAACATGGAAAGAATGTGTAAATTCCACACAGGGGGTGGAATCAAACCTGGAACCATGGATACATAAGGCAACAGTGCTAACCACTGAGCTACTGTAACTGTTTTTCTTTACTGAAACATTTGACAGTTTATCTGTTGTAGTTCTCAATCTGTGGTGTGTGTCTAGCTCATAATGCTCTTGTTTTTTTAATTTAGTTTGTGGGAAAGAATAGGAGGGTGAGTATCTTGAATTGAAGCGAAAGCAGAGACTTGAGCCATGAGTGACCAGGGACAGACAACTATTGAGAGCCAGTGATAGGAATGAGGAGGCAGATAAATTAGATGCAATGACTCGTTTGAACTGATCAAATTTTCATTCAGCTGTATTGAAAAATGATCTGCAACTTATCAAAAAGCAAGGTCAAATAAGACATGGTAAAGGTATAGGTTGACTGTTTGACATATGCCAAATGGATAGAATAGCTAGTCCCAATCTCATGAGATTAGGCTGAAAGGCACCAAGCAAAGAGATTGCTAATATGTTAATTCACCCTTACACAATTTTCAGATTGAATCCTGCCAGGGGTTTGGGAGCCAAAGATAAATGATTATGCATGAGCGCTGAAATGATTTCAAACTTAACACAAACTTTCCAGGAGAAAAGTGGCTGGGGAAAGCCGAGGAGAACCAATATTTTACTACATTTCAAAAGTATTTTCTTGACTGTAAATCAGTTTTGGGTGTACTTTGAACATGAACGACACTACAGAGATGCAGTCCCACTTACTGCTGAGACCCTGACAACACTAGCATGGCTGCAGTTCTTGGCTAGCCATCATTTCTGAGCGCATTAAAGGGTCATCCACAAACAGGGTCAAGAAAACAAAGACAGAAAGCAACATGAAAACAAGCAATATAGCACCAGAATGCTCAATTAGAAAGCTGCAGGAAGTGATGCCTGTTTTATGAGGCGAAGCAATGAGGGTCAATCTGCAAGGGCACATCCCCAGAGATTTGAATTTAGAATATCAGCAATGAAATGACATGAGGAAGCTGCGGCAAAAGAGGTGAAACCTCTCATCCTTTTGATGTGTGCATGACCTACCCGCTGTTTTTGTTTTGCATGAGCATCGCATCAACTAATATTGAAGGTGATCCCAAATATAGACCAGAAGCAGAGGAAGTAGAATGGCCTACCTTTGCAATCCTAATCATGCAGGTTGACTGTAGGGTCCTTTCAACAGAAGGAAATCTGAAAAATTGGCTTCATGTTGACCTGAAGACTGGAGAACAAATCGACCCACTGGGGTTTACTTCAGTGTTGTGTTGAAACTGTACTTGATTGCCTATTTATTGTCGGTCCACAAGCAGTTAGAGTACATCATAGCCTTGTTTTTCCAAAAGTGTCATCCATATTTCAGCAAAGTATATATATAAGTTGCAACTTGCAGTTGAATGCCATGACACATGAACATCGCTACTGAAATGCGAGAAACACAGTCTAATTCCATAATAAATGGGAATACTCTCGGTGAAAAATTGGGCACATTTCAGGTAAACTGTTTTGGTAGAAAGGGTAGGGAGAGGCAAGATAGACTCAATGATGATCCTAAACAGTGTGCAAGGCAGAGAAAGTTAGTTTTCTATGCATAGATCTTCAAAGGTAACAGGGTGTATTGGGAGAGTTGTTAGAAATCATGGACATCTAGGCATTGAGTACCAAAGTAGAGAAACTATGCTGAACCTGTATAAAGCACTGGTTTGGCCATAATTAGAGAATTGTATCTTGTTCTGGCCACCATATTTTGGAACAATAGGTCCTCAAGAGGACGCAGAGTAAATTTATCAAAATGGTTCCAAGGATGAGAGATTTTGGCTACAATGCTAGATTGAGGAAGTTAAGCCTATTGTTGGATGGAAGGAATTGGAGGTGCAATTTGATAGAGGTGTACAAGATTTTGACAGGCTTCAATATGACAGACAAGGTAGAGCTGTTCTCATTTGATGATAAAAACTTTTGGGCAAGAAACGCTAAGGGATATGATGAAGAACGTTTTTAAGCAGTGAGTGATAATGTCCTGGAACTCACTGAGCAGGAGGTGAGAGGTGAATGAGACTTGAGATGAGGACAGAGACAGACAGCAGAAGCTTGGATGGCGTCAATTTTTGAGAGCAGACCACAAGATATTCATCAGGAGTATACTGAAATAGTCAGGTCTGGAGGTAACAAGGGCATGAATGAAAACATTAACATCAGATGAGCTGATTCAGGGATGAAGAAAGTAAAGGAGGAGATGTCCAATCTTAATAATGCTATTTCATCTTGAGTCAGAAATACCATTGAAGTTGCAAACAGTCTGGTTTTGTCTGAGACACTTACCAGGGAGAAGGTTGACATTAGAAGCTTAGAAATGGCATTTGGCATTGGGACTGATGGCAATGGATTCCGTCTTAATGACATTTAATTGGAGGAAATTTTGTGCTAATCCAGGATGGATGCTAGGTAAGAAGATAGATTAGCAACAGTGTTGGTGGTGAGGAGAGCTGGATATCATGAGCCTGCAAGTGGAAACTAATGCCATGCTTTCAAATTAGAATGCTGAGAGAGGTAACACCCAGATGAGGCATCAGAAGAGGAGACAAGGGTAAAACCACTAAAACAAGGGGTAATGGTGCAGGAGCGGAATGAGAGTTTTTTGCAAGTGATTCTTCAATAGTGAGTAGATAGCTGAGAATGAAACCAGTCAAATGTTGTCTCACCAGCCGAACAGTGGTTTGAGGGTTTAGCAAGAGGAAGATAGTGTTGTATATGGGTCTAAAAGTGTCTGCAAGGGTTAAAATTTGATTCACATGTTTAAAACTTGATTCAGTACAGTAAGCCCCAATGACTGTGAAGATATCATGGGCCTTGGTCAGAAAGTAAATTGGATGATAAACTTAGGGGTTAGTGTGCTCCTGAGTAGTAATGTTGGTCATATTTGTGTCAGTTGTAAATAGTTATAGTAAAGGAAAAGAAAACTGCAGCTTGTTGATTAAAAAAAAACCCTTCTAGCTTGACCAGAAAGATGGCCATTCTCATCCATACTGTACCACTTCGGGCTTGAAGTAACCTATACATGCAACATGGTGAGCAATGTTACTGTCAGCAGTGGCTTCAACAGTACGTCCGCCACAAGTGAGTGAACTGCAATGACCAGCACTATTTATAAAGAAGTGACAACAAAGAGAAATTATGCATACCTTCAGAAAACAACCGGAGGGAAGAATACAGGCTGGTGACACAGACACTGAGCTGACAGCGAAGCCTCTCAAACCTCATGAAGAATACTTCAGAAAATGACACAGGGAAAGTTTTCAGACCTGACAAAAAGCATGCAAGAACAGGAGAAATCTGCAGCTGCGAGACAGAGCTAGTGGTTTATGGAAGACGTCTTGAGTCTGGGTTGAACCAGAGAGTTGAATGGACATTGAGGATTACATGCGTTAAACCCAAAAACAATTACTTCTACGTAAAGGAAAACCTGATATGGTGCTGTAATTCAAGCAGTAATTTAAAGAATAAAGTTTCAGCTCCATTGGATGTTGCTGCCAAAGTCGGCAGATATCATGAGGGACGTTAGGAGAATAAAATGAAGATGGCGATGAGAGAGAGCCCATACCTTCCAAGAGCAGAGAGCCATGGAAATGGTCCCTTGATGCCATTAAAATATTGTCTTGACATCATGAGCTGTAACCCTCATTACCCCTCAAGTTCAGCTGTCTTGTTAATGATTGGACTATGGCTATAATGAGGACAGGAGCTGAGTATCCCTGGCAGGACCCAACCTTGGCATCACAGAGCGAGGTCAGAAGTCACACAACACCAGGTTATAGTCCAGCAGGTTTGTTTGAAATCGTACAAATGGTGATCATAACAAGTTATCAAGGTGATGGTTTCAAAAGAGGACAGTAAGGAAGATTTTTCAAATACAGAACTTGTTATGATCTCTCTACTTAATTAGTTTGTATAATTTTGGATTACTTGTTACTTCGATTAGACCCTCGGTGTGTGATTGTTATATCCATCATGTTATTTCAGCCATTTGGTTTGTCTCCAGCAACACCTTAATTTTAATTTTTTTGTAATTATCTCTTGACCTCAATTAATCAGATCATAGGTCATCCCTTCATTTGCTTTCAGTGGTTGACACTTTACTTACACCATCTGACACTTTTGGTCACCTTCAGAGACTTGTTATTCAGCCTGTTGACACTCCAGTCACACCACTTGTACAATCTTTTGATCTCTCTGCCTATAAATTCTGTGCCTATGTGCTTCTCTTCACCTGAGGACGGAGCAGCACTCTGAAAGCTTGTGATTTCAAATAAACCCATTTGACTATAACCTGGTATCAAATGACTTCTGACTTTGTCCACCCAAATTCAATGCTGGCACCTCCACATCATCATACAGCAAGTTAGTATTGATGAAGTGCCACTCAGTAGCACTGTCAATGATAGCCTCCTGCACTTTTCTGTTGGTTTGGTGGCAGTCTGATAGACACTAATAGGGCAGACTACATTTATCCCGGCCATTGTGCACAGGACCTACCTGGGCAAGTTTCTACATTGTCCGGATTAATGCCAGTGTTGAAACAATACCGGAACAGCTTGTCTAGGCACATGGGGAATTAGAGTATTCATCACTATTGCCAGAATATTGTCAGGGCCCATAGCCTTTGTCGTGGTCAGTGCCTTCATCTGTTTCCTGGCATCACATGGAGTGAATGGAGATAGTAGAAACTGCCGATGCTGGAGAATCTGAGATAACAAGACGTAGAGCTGGATGAACAGAGCAGCCCAAGCAGCATCAGAGGAGCAAGAAAGCTGATGGTTTGGGTCGAGACCCTTCTTCAGAAACGGAGGAGGGGAAGGGGATTCTGAAATAAATAGGGAGAGAGGGGGAGGTGGATAGAAGATGGATAAAGGAGAGGATAGGTGGGGAGGAGACAGACAGGTCAAAGAGGCGGGGATGGAGCCAGTAAAGGTGAATGTAGGTGGGGAGTTAGGGAGGGGATAGGTCGGTCCAGGGAGGACAGACAGGTCAAGGAGGCAGGATGAGGTTAATGGGTAGGATATGGGGGTGGGGCTTGAGGTGGGAGGAATGCTTAGGGAGACGGGGACAAGCTGGGCTGGTTTTGGGATGCGGTAGAGGGGAGGGGAGATTTTGAAGCTTGTGAAGTCCACATTGATACCCTTGGCCTGCAGGGTTCCCAAGCAAAATATGAGATGCTGTTCCTGCAGCTTTCAGGTGGCATTGTTGTGACAATGCAGGAGGCCCAGGATGGAAGTGGCTAAAGATTGGCATCTGTGATAATGAAGACTTCAACGTTGGTTATCTGCTCGGAATTCTGGCTGAAAATGCTTAGAAATGCTTCAGCCTTGCCTTTGGCAATGATGTGCTGAACTGTCATTTGTGTACTCTCATGCTTCAGTGAATGGTTTAATTATTCAGTGCCATTCATGACTTGGATGTGGCAAGGCAGGCGAGCTTGGATTTAATCCATGGGCAGTGAGATTGCTTAACTATGTTTATCACATACTGCTTATGTTGTTTGACATACAAATAGTTCTATTTTGTCACGCCACCAGTTTGGCATCTCACTTTGAGTTATGCTTCACCTCCCCCCTGCATTTTTCATTGAGCAAGGATGGACCCTTCACTTGGTTATATTGGAGGAATGGTAGATATACCAGGTGTTAGGGCTGACCGAGACGGCTTATAATAAATGACTGAAGGTGGTTCTCAGTTGATATAAAATGGCTGAGGAAGATATTTAGCTGAAACAGCGGTTTGCACAGTCTGCTGTTTCAAGTCAAACTCTAAACTAGAGGAATTAGATGTCTTCAGAGGCACAGTAAATCAAAGGTAACTAAAGATAACACACAAAGGGTCCTGTGAAATGTTACACAGAAACACATACAGCTGCTGCTCATATAGAGACTCTTTGATGAGGAACATTCTTGAGAAATGCTAGTAGAAGCTCCATACTCGGCTGGACCAATGTCTGGTATTGATCATGGAATAGAAGGGAAGTGTCTGACTCACATCAGTTAAGATCGCCCACGTAATCAGAGCCATAGGATATATATTTTTTAAAAATGGACCCTTAATCATACAAGTATTAAAGGATTTAACAGCATTGCAGTGGATATTCTGTCTAAGGCAGAGAAGCCTCCACTGCTGTTAGCAAGGAGGTTCTGCATAATTGGTGCAGGATCTAAAGCCTGGAATATGGTTGAATAAGATGTATTGTGAAGGTTCAGTGATAAGTGATAAGGAGGTCTGGTAAACATCATGAGATCATGGGAAGACCTAGAGATGTCCATCAACTGATCACGCAGTCACATGATTAACCTGATTGGATGTGTATCTAGCCAATTAATAAAACAGCCAAAGGTGGGCTAAAAGCAAATGTATAAGCACTGTATATTTCTCACTGTTGAGTGCAAAAGCTTACGGATCCTTAGAGGTTTTCTTCCCACCAGTGTAAAATGATAAAGCCCCTTGATGCCGTAAGTGGACTTGACTATCGAGTGATTCATTTAGTTATTCCATCCTGACGTCAGGTTGTGAGGTACAGATTGTGGTTCAATACTGCTGCTGCTGGTGGGCCCAGTACCTTATGGATGCATTGTTTAATTGCGGGATCTGTTTGAAATCTTATCCCATTTACTATCATGGTAATGCCAAGTAACACGGTGGAAAGTATCCTCAATGTGAAGATGAGAGTTTGTCTCCACAAGGATTGTGTAGTTATCATTCCTACCGATATTATCATGGATAGAGGCAGAGGATGAGGTCAAGTATGCTTTTTCTCTCCAGCAGGTTACGGACCATCCTGCCACAGATCCAAATGAGCAGGTACATAACTTTGGACTTGACCAGCTCAGTCAGTACTGACATGACTGAGTGAATTTTGGTGATGGATATTGAGCTCCCGCACTTCGAGTACATTCGTACCCTTTTCATCCTCAGTACTTCCGCCAAGTGCCGGTCAATGTGGATGAATATTAAGCCATCAGTTTAGAGGGTGTGGTATGTACTAACAAGCAAGATGTTTTCTCACCCAGTTCAACCTGATTCCATAAGATTTCATGGGGTTAGGAGTCAATTTTGAGGACTCCTGTGCTAACTCTCTCCTGACTGTATGTCAGAGCTTCCCCCTCTGGTGACTCTGCCTTGTTTATGAGACAGGGCATAACCAGAGATGATGACAGCAATGGTGGTGGCTGGAATTTTCTTTGTAAGGTATGATTCCATGAGAATGATTAAGTTAGGCTGTCAGACAGCTCTCTCCATTTGGGCAATAGTCCTGAGATATTAGTAAGAAGAGCTTTACCATGTTGTAAGTGCTGTGTGCGTGCCATTGTCACTTCAGGTGCCTTGTTCAATGTGGGGTAAGAGGTGGGCTTAGAAGAAGGGATGGAGTTAGAAGGAAAGGGGGGAGCTGGAAGAATTCAGAGTGGCGTCAGTACCTGGCAGTAGTTGGAGGTTGCATTTTTTAAAACCTGAAAAGTAAAGAAAAAGTTTCTTGTAAGGCATTGAATCAGATAAAGAATGACATGGAACAGGGGCCCTGGACAGCGTTGAGGTAGCGTGAGGCACTGCTGATGGAGAGAGAGGTCAGGAGTGTGCATATGGCAGTGAATGGCACTGAGTGTGGATCTCAGGATGTGGTGGGAACAGCCAACTCAGGAGCTTTGTATATCCTGGAGATAACTGTAATCCTTGGATTTGAAACATGGAGAACGGAATTTCATTTGGATACCTCAAGAGTTAAGACGGAGTTGGAGGCAGTCAGTGAGGAAGGAGATGCAATTCCTTTTAAATGGAAAATTTTATCAAACACAAGGAAGGTAATAAACAGCAATGAAGGTGAACAGACAGTAAGATTAAAAAAGAAATCATATCAGAAAGAAAGGCGGAACTTCTTCAAGGTGTATACCTGGAAAAGAAACGGCAGTAATCAAAATACTGAAATAAAAGCAAAATAGTATGGTTGCTAGAGATCTGAATTAAAAACTGAAAGTGCTAGAGAAACAGAATTAATGTTTCAAGTGTCATGACTCATCTTCTGAATGTTGGCCTGGTTGTCTGGTTTACCAGCCCAGTGAATATCCAACCAAAGGGTACAGCATTCAATGGAATCCATTGATAATTTCACGAACGATCTTTTCAGATTAGTGGCAAAATGTCACTTTGATGATTTAAAGTCAAAATTCATAGGATGCAGAACTGTTATTTTGAATTTCAGAGTCTTTGTCAGATTTATTAAAGAAAACCTAAATATACAGAAAGCCATTCAGAGGGTGAATGAAGCTGAAGTCCAGAAGCAACACAAAACAATCCTAAGAGGGGAATATCAGCCTTGGCATAGGAGATCAGCAGATTCCATATAAGTGTTAAGGTATAACACTGCAAAAGACACATGATAAAGTTGTACAGTGAGGAGGACAGATTCCAGGCACTAAAAGTATTTTTCATTATCTTAGAACAAAGAGGCCTCACTGTGTATATAGTGGCTAAATATTAAAGCTGAATGTTTATCTGCCATACAATAGGTCATTTGCACAAAATATTCCAATCCAGGCAGAACAGCCCACAATAGAAGAAAAACCCAAAGTAGTCCTAGGAGAAATTTACATTTTGGCAGGAAGATATTGATGGCAATGGTTATCTCATGAATTTCAAGTTAGACATTGGGTTGAGTGTCGCTCTATTATTAGATATCGAATCAAGGTTTAAAAAAATTGTCTACACCCAATGACGTGGTCCAGAAGACATGGTTCTTAACATTAAAATTATGTTCAAGCGACTCTCTAATGTAGGAGACATCAAATAATTTAAAACCTGTACATACCCTACAATCAAGAATTCACATTCTTAAGTAGCAATATGTGTTTCAGCCTCCGACTTATTCAAATGTCAGTGGGAATTAAATTAGTTACTGTGTAGGATTGAGCAAAAATCTCCACATTCTGAAATACTAGACCAAAACCCTGAATTTTTCAAAGAAATTTCAGAAGTGAAAAGACAGCTGGGCCATGATCTGGGAAGAGTACACAGACACGGAGATAGCTGCCTGGAACTATTGCTCAGCTCAAAAATTGAATTCATACCTCGACTCTAAGAGAACAATCAGCCAGACCTAACACCATCCAATGCAGATGGAGTGGAGCTTCTACAGATACCAACCATTCAACTTCAATGAATATTCATTCGCAGAGATATTGGGCATTCAACTTCAATCAAAATACGTTACCAGATGCCTCCTAGACTGGAGGACAGGTCTTATGAGGAATGGTTGAGGGACTTAGAGTTTTTCTCATTGGAGCGAAGAAGGATAGAGGTGACTTGATAGAGGTGTACAAGATGATGAGAGGCATAGATAGAGTGGATAGCCAGAGACTTATTCCCAGGACAGAAATAACTATTAGGAGGGGGCATTATTTTAAGGTGATTGGAGGAAGGTATAGGGGAGATGTCAGAGGTAGGTTCTTTACACAGACAGTGGTGGGTGCATGGAATGCGCTGCCAGCAGTGGTAGTGGAGTCAGATACATTAGGGACATTGAAGCGACTCTTGGATAAGCACATGGTCTTATGGTTGAGGAATAATTATTGGTCTGACCACTGGCAGAAGATCCCATAGCTTTATTTAAAATTGGATTCAACGGGACATCAATCCCAATAGAGAAGGCAAATAGTCCCTGGTTTACTCTAGGCTGTGAACAAGGCCTGGACATCTGAAAAGTAATTCAGTTTGCTTAAAAAAATATTTTGACCTGCCCTGGGGAGGCATTTAAGTTAATTCCAGAGGCAATCATACATGTTGATACAGGAATGGTAAACATGAACTATTGATTTTACATTACATTGTATGGTTTTGACACCCGAGACATTCATGGGTTAGAATTATTTTTAAAAAGGGCACATAATGACTTAAAATCGCTCAGAGATAATAGGAACTGCCGATGTTGGAGTCTGAGATAACAAGGTGTACGGCTGGATGAACACAGCAGGCCAAGCAGCATCAGAGGAGCAGGAAAGCTGAACTTTTGGGCCTGGGCCCTTCTTCAGAAATGGGGGAGTGGGAGGGGCATCTGAAATAAATAGAGAGCGGGGGCAGTGATAGAGGTCGATAGAGGAGCAGATAGGTGGAGAGAAGATGGGCAGACCAAGGAGGCAGGATGAAGCTAGTAAAGGTGAGTATGGGTAGGAAGTGGGGGTGGGGGTGGGGGTTGATCAGTGAGGGGGGAGGGCCGGATAGGTGGGAGGGAAGATGGGCAGGTCAAGGAGGCGGGGATGAGAGGGGGGATGGTCTTGGGATGAGGAGTGGAGAGATTTTGAAGCTCGTAAAGTCCACTTTGAGATGATTGGGTTGTTGGGTTCCAAGGCGGAATACGAAGTGCTGCTTCTCCAGTTTTCTGGTGGCATCGTTGTGGCACTTGAGAAAGCCCAGGATGGACATGTTGTCCAGGGAGTGGGAGGAGAAGTTGAAGTGGTTCGCGACTGGGAGGTGTTGTCGTTTGTCGCAAACCGAGCGTAGGTGCTCCACAAAGCGGTCTCCGAGCCTCCGCTTGACTTAAAAAAGCCGCTGTGATCACTTCTCCATTGGGTGAGGCAAGTCCAGGGAACACACAATAAATGGAACCTGTCTTCACTGAGATTACCATGTAAACTAGGGATTGAAAGCAAATGAAGCAGCATCAATACTATTTCTATCTCCTGTTTAAATCATACTGGTATGATGAGGTGCACATAAAGGCATCAAAGCACTGCTTGCAAATATGAACTTGGATGGCCGATATTGACACCTACTTTGAGCAGCAAAGCAAGAAGAGGAAGAAATATAAACCGGTAGCTGCAAGGACACTTTAAGTCTCTTTCTCCCTGTCTCTCTGAACCATAAAAACCTCAAAAAAGGTACCATTCATCGTCAACTCAATAAATTCCTAATGTTGCCCATGTTACACAATACAAGTCAACAATTAAGCAAGTGGCCTTTAATTTAAAGACTGTAATGACTTTATTAAAATTACTTAGTCTATTCTTATCTGTACCATACACTTTTTCAATGTACATTTTCCCTGTGTTTTTTATGTGAGTTTGTTGGATTTTTGTTTCATTTCTGGACAGTTAATGGGTAGTATAATTTCTTTTCTGTTCACTCAAGAAAATCTTGCAATTTGGCTGCTTCATTTTAATGAAGTTAATTGTGTCTTAATTGAAATGTGAGAGCTTTGTGCTAAAAGGGATTAAAAATATTTGTTGCAATCCACTGAGAGAGTTTTAACAAGAGGGGAGCCAATTCTCCCTCCTCACTTAGTCACAACAATGTTACAAGCAGAGTGAGCTGATGGTAAAGTGGATGGGTACAGAATCCAGTGGCTAGGCAACAATTAATTAGAATGCCCTGCCCTTGCCATGTCAAGTTTATTGAATTCTGCAAACATTTGGTGAAGTTAGGAGAGTGTGCACCCTGCATTCAGGAGATATACCTTGTGAAAATAGATTTTCATTTGACCCCTTTCACTTTCAACAAGGGACACGTTTACAATGGAAAATTGGGCTCTGACTATAAACGTCTTTGTAGACTTTGAGGTCTACTAAGTAACCGCGGTGCTGAAAATGGATTAGGTAAGGAAAGAGGGCTGTGACCCTATACAAAACCATGTGATAAGGTCAGTAGGACTCTGACGTTAATAGAAGTCAGATGGCTATCCTAATTAAAGTTACCAAGCAATTTTGGCCTGCTCTGCAGTAGTTTGGATAGGGTGCTGAAGAGGATACAATATCTGGTGAATTTAGCTCAAGAACTGCATTATCAACCCCTTTAATGTTTACGAAGTTTAGTTTCATGCTTAGAATTTTTTTTCTATCAGTACAGCGCACAAATTATTTCCCTTGAGCTTTGATTCAAATTGTGCCTAGTACAGTCATGAAATGATTAGCTCTAAATTACTACATAATTGCTTTGAATGGAAGATAGGTGGAAAGCTTTTTCTTTGAGCATTTGTCCCCATGCACATAATTAAGATATCTTTGGTTCATTGAAATTCTAGTTCCTACACTTCTGATTCGCTAATTGCTGGAGGACAAATTTCAGTAATGACAAGACACACCATAAGGTTTCAACTCACCATTTGACAAAATGTCACTCCATATTGAATTATTTACAGTTCATTCTGTCATTTGGAAAATTTTAACGCTAATGCCTAGATTCATTATCAGCTTTACAGCACAGTTTGACTCCTGTTTTATCCTGTACATAATCCTGAAGATATACTCATTCACACACTGTGCAAAATTAGTTATCAATGCAGAATATAATGCATTTGCTTAATTAAGTAATTAGTTACAGAATAGCAGATACAGAAGTTACATTTTTACCAAAAATTCTGGAATAGTGTGTCCAATTCTGGTCATCTTGTTATATGAAGATAATTATCAAGCTGGAGAGGATTCAGAAAAGATTTACCAGGATGTTGTTGAGAATGGAAGGTTTGAGTTATAGGGAGAGGGTGAATAGGCTGAGACTTCTTTCTCTGGAGCCTAAGAGGTTGTGGGTGACCTTATATAGGTTTTAGAAAATCATGAGGGGATAGATAAGATGAATGGCAGGTGTCTTTTCCCTAGAGTGGGGGATTTCAAGACTAGGGGACATCTTTTCAAGGTGAGAGGAGAAAGATTTAAAAAGGACATGAGGGCTAACATTTTTACACAGAGAGTGGTTTGTATATGGAATGAACTTCCAGAGGAATTAGTGGATGTGGGTACGGTTACAACATTTAAAAGACACTTGGATAAATACATGAAGAAGGAAGGTTTAGAGGGATGTGGGCTAACCCAGGCAAGTGGGACTAGATTAGTTTGATGTTATGTTGGGCATGGACTGGTTGGACAGAAAGTTCTGTCCTGTGCTGTTTGACCATGACTCTATGCTCAAGTTACTACATTCATCCAGAATTGTAAATCTTTGTCATTGTTTGGGGAATAACATGGCTTATTCTGAAAACCTTTGAAGATTTTCTACTTTTGTGCACCGGTCGTGTAATTGTGCTTTGAACCAAAAAGTGGAGAATGGAAAATTAGCCACAAATTCTTTCTGCTCAATATTTTCCAGTTGGACATCACAATGGTGCCAGTACCCTAGCTGAAAACTAAAGTTGGACTCTGACTGACCCTTTTATGCAAACTTTTCCTACACCCCTACTCCTGCAGTATTCTAGCAAAAAACTGTCGTTAGCATTGAAATGTGTCACAAGAAGAATGCTACAGATGACATCTATTTAAAAATAAAATGATCTTAGGATATAAGTGATGTGCATTGAATAAAGCCTTGAGTAAAAGAACGGGAGTAGGCCACAGACTGTAAGCTACGCACCATCCTCAATAGGAAAATTGTGCCTTCACTGTTGCTGGATCAAAATCCTGGCTGTCCCTTCCTATAATCATTATCAACATCATGCGCACTGCAGTGACTTAAGAGAGTACTCACCATTACTTTCTCAAAAGCAATTGAGCATGGGAAAAGATTTCTGACTATGCCAGTGACGCCCACATCTCGTGAAGGAATAATAAAAAGCCTGTTTTGCCATTCAATGACATTAATGTTGTACTCTTGCATCAAATTGACCTTTCTCCCATACCCTTATTGTTAATTCTATTTGTTTTCAACATCTATCAATCTCAGTTTTGAATACACTTCACAAGTGTTAAATTTGCATCCATTTGGGGCAGATAATTTCAAATAAGAACACATTTTGAATGAAAAACTTGTCCCAAACTGTGCACAGTTTTCTGGTTCTGGTCTCTCTGAAGTTTAACATAACTATAGTATTGCGTTGGAGGCAATGACACACCGGGATAAGTAACGTCTGGCTTTGGGTTTCGCAGCTAGATATTGTTAGCAGGCCTGATGACAATACATGAGTCAATTACAACTGTGCTATTAAAAGAGAGATAGCAATAATGGTTATCCAGAGTTGCGGAAACAAACATGTCTCTGTTGTTGTGAATTCTCTTTGTGCAATATCTGTGCCTCACTTCACACACTGCATTTAATGTTATGTTCTGGAAAGGCCTTAAGGGAGATCCTCTTCCCAAACAGTCCTTGCCTTCGGCCTTCTCCATCCCATAAAATCGCTGCTAGGTCAGGAGCAGATGGATGGACAGTCAGTAAGGCAGCTACACAATTTTACTTGTTAACCAACTGGTGCTGAATCATAAGATTCTGCTTATGCTAACCACATAACTCATAGCCTCATACATCCACTGTAATGGCAACAGATGCTGCTCAAGGTCTGAGGGAAGGAGGTCACGTTCCTCCAGCTAATGACACTTCCTGCATATGTGATTATTTAGGACACAAAAAGCTTCTGGAGTTCCCATGTGGCACAGGACATACAATACATATATTCAAAGTACCCTACCATAACTTTATTGATTAGACGAGTTAGCATAAATAAATTTAAGACTAAATTACTTGACATAGTTCAAGGTAAATGTGCAGAAAATATCTACACGGATGTTGCTGGCGCTGGGAGGTTTGAGTTGTTGTTTAGTTGGAGCTGAATGTACTGGGGCTTTTTAACGATGGAGCATAGGAGCCTGAGGGGTGACCTTCTAGAGGTTTATAAAATACATGAGGGACATGGATAGGGCAATTAGCCAAGATTTTTTTTTCCCAAGGTAGGGGAGTCCAAAGCAAAAGGCCATAGATTAAAGGAGAAAGGAGAAAACTTTAAAAAGCATCTGAGGGGTAACCTTTTCATGCAGAGGGTGGTGCGTGTATGGAATGAGCTGCCAGAGGAAGTGGTGGAGGTTGGTACAATTACACCATTTAAAAGGCATCTGGATGGGTATATGTACAGGAGCTAAATTCACCAAGATATTGTATCCTCTTCAGCACCCTTTCCAAACTACTGCAGAGCAGGCCAAAATACTGGGAAATGGGACTAGTTCAGGCTGAGATGTCTGGTCAGCATGGATGAGTTGGACTGAAGAGTCTGTTTCCATGCTGTATGACTCGATGAATCTATGTTGTATGGCTAACTGTCACTGCAGGCCAACATGTTGTATGTGCTGTCTGCAGTATTGCTCCCTCGGTTTGCTGGCATAATCCTCGTTTAGCATAGGGGCCTACAAGGAGGAAAATCACTTGCTAGTTCAACAAGAAGAGGCTCTGGTCTTCAGCAAGATATAGGTTTTTGCATGTTAATCACTAAGTAGAAGTTATACAGGTACAATAGATATTGATACAAAGACAATGAGGATGACCTATATGTTGGGTCTTACTCTTTCAAGACTTACACTGTAAGATAATATTCTCCCCACGCTTTATTTCTCATTGTTAGTATTACACATTTAAATATATAATTCCATTTACCACTACTCGACCTCCCTAAATCTATGACATCACAAATTTAGACAATCTGGAGGTTTCACTATTCACCCAGAAGGTATTCTGTGCACAGTTGGACAACTGGGATTTCCAAGTGTGGAACTGCATTGCAGACTGGTGAGTTTGTTTTTTGTTTTGACAGTACGAAGTCTGAAAATCCCTGAAACTGGAGGGCCTTTATTCTGTTGGATTTGCTTCCCTGCTGAAACAGGCAGTAATTCCATTACAATAGTAGCATAGAAATATTAAGGTGCAGAAGGAGCCCATTCAGCCCATTATCCCTACTCTGTCTCTAATATCTAGTGCTAATCACTGCCTTTTTCCCATTTCCCTGAATACCATTGCAATCCAAAATACTATCTAATGCCCTCTTAAATGCCTCAGCATTACCAGCTAGTGCCTTCCATACCGTAACTACTTGTTGTGTGTGATAGTGTTTTTTCTCCTATCACCCATGCTTTTGCTCATCACTTTCAGTCTATGCCATCTCACTCTTTTTTCCATTTGTGAGTGGGAACAGCTTCCCTTCATTTACTCCAACCAGCCTGCTGATGATTTTGTAAACCTCAATCTGATTTCCTGTTAGCCTTCTTCTCTCCAAGGAAAACAGTCACAACTTCTTCAATCTATCCTGATATCAGAAGTTTTTCATACCTTTAACCACTCTAGCAAATTGCTTCTGCTCTCTTTCTCATCTTTCCAATAGTCAGTGCCCAGAACTGGACACAATTCTCCAGCTGAGGTTTAACAGGTATCTTTTTCTATTCAATTTCAACATCACCTCCCTGCTGTTGCAGTCTATGGTCTTATTAGTAAAGCTGAGAACACTTTATGCTTTAGTTACTGCTCTGCTGTGCCACCTTCAATGATCTGTGCTCATATCCACCCAGACCTTTCTGCTCCTGCATTACCTTTAGAACTATCCCCTATCTTGTATGTCTCTCAATGTTCTCCTAGCCAAAGTGCATCAAATATCTGGAGGACTTTTAATATCATGATTGATTTCACAGAGGACAGCTACCCTGTTAATCTAGACTCCTGATCTCCAAGCCAGACCATTTCTTCTTTCTGTACACCATATCTTCAATCTGGGTCAATAGATTTTCACTCGTAATCTGACTGTAGATCTCTGCTAAAATGTACTGACACTTTAGTTCAACTTGCTGATTGGCCAGGACTCCCTCACTCACTGGGATAACTATTCTTCTGTCATGTATAGGCAAATCGTCTATGATTATGAAATGTTAATACTCTTTAGACAGCACATTTCAAACCTATAACCACTTCCATCTCAAAGGACAAAGGCAGCAGATACACGGGAATACCACGACCTTCATATTCCTCTCCAAGCCACTCACCATCCTGACTTGCTTTTCCTTCAGAGTTACTAGGTCAAAACCCTGGATATCCCTCTCCGGTCGTGCGTCTACCTATAGTATATAGACTGCAGAGGTTCAAGAAGACCGCTCATCATCACCTTCTCAAGGGCAGTTAGGGACAGGCAATAAATGCTGGCCCAGTCAGTGATACCCACATCCCATGAATGAATAAAAATGAATTATTTAAAACAAATTTTTGTTCTTTTTTTTTGTCTTTTCAAAATCTAATTTAGATATTTGAATTTCATAAATTGAAGATTTTAGTACAGCCCCTACATAGATTTGTAAATGGATTGCATTGCTATTTAACAAGGTGGTGCAGTCAATGACATCTTAGTAATAGAATGCAGTGTGGGTGTATGATATGGGGATCCACAAGAACAAGATTATTCAGGAACTAAAGATTGACATAATACTGCATCTTTCATAACTGACAGATCATCTATCAAAACATTTATGGGTGACTGATACAGGAACATACACACAAACTCATATTGCAAGGGAATATTGCAATTCAATGTGTCAGAACGTCATTGACAAATTTTGATTGATTATACCGAAAAGGACAATAATGTTTAAGACAAGAACTACAAGCAGAAATGGCACATTGAAAGAATACAAAATTGCTTTGCATTATTTTTCCTTGAGGATCTGCCATAATCTGGAGATAAAGTCAGAATTCCCCTGCTTTAGGAATATAGGAACTGATTTTTTTTTTTGTTTAGCTGCACAGACCTGTTCTATTATTCAGTGAGACCGTTGCTGATCTCTGACATATCTCTGTTTACCCATCTATTCCCCATATCTCTTAATAGCTTTGGATAAAAAGATTATTAATCTCAAAGTTAAAATTTACAATGAGTCTAACCTCAATTGTTGGCTTCACCCATCCTTTGCGTGTAAAAGTATTTCACAATTTTATTCCTAAAATACTTGGCTCTGTTTTTTAAATTGTTCCCCACATTCCCAATCTATAGAAATAGTTTGTACAATTTGCTCCCGAGATTATTTTTAAAACTTTTATAAAATTACCCTAATCTTCTAAATTCCAAGGAATAAGACCCTAGCTTGTGTATTGGTCTTCAGAATTTAATCTTTGGTATGCAGGTATCGTTCTTGTAAACCTATGCTGGAATTCCCCTTTCTGTGGTAGCAAAATCAATATCCATTGCAACATCCAATGCAATGCCAATAGGGAATAAAGCAATCCCTTTAACATAGCTAGAGATGATCATTTTCCTTCAGAGCTACAGTATGCTAGAATACATACGTTAAGTCAATTTTCATTTTCACCACATGGATAATAATCAAGTAGAATGGATCATCTGCCTAACTAACCTGATTTTCATTCTATTAAAGACAATAAAGGACAGATTTCCAGCATTATTGAATTCAGGCTGAATGACTTTTAAGAGTTTACATTCATTTTAAGACAGTAAGTTTCCAGTTCCCTTGGAATAATAAATATACCGGTCTATGTGACCGGGAAACACTTAACCTGGAAACAGTGCCAAGACAAAACATCATAGAACCCCTACAGTGTGGAAGCAGGCCATTCAGCCCATCAAGTCCACACCAAACTTCCAAAGAGCAACCCACCCAGAGCCACCCTCCCCCCACCTTATCTCTGTAACCCTACATTCCCCGTGGCTAATCCATGAAGCCTATACACCCCTGGGCAATTTAACATGGCTGATCCACCTCACCTCAAGAAAGCCAAGACCAAAAACTGTGTGACTTGCAGATACAAATGAAAGGAAAGGAGTTAAAAGCAGTAAAAATGGAATGTGAAGGCAAAACACACACACATGCACACACACACACCACAGAATGCAAAATTTTTGTGTGGAGAATCCAGAAAGCTCTGTGAGGAGTTAGTGTTCTGTTTGACAGAAAGCTGATGAATAGAACTCCAGAAGCTATTAGGAAAGTGATGATTGTGTGAGTTAAAAAGGACAGTATCCTAAAATGTAGTGTGAACAGATCTGGTATGCAAAAGTGCTGAGAGTATGTATTTGAGGATCAGATCATGAGCTGGATTGGTTAATTGGTTGAAAAGGAAGTGGGCAAATGCCATATCTTTAGGGCTGATGCAACCAGAGTGAGAAAGGATTGATTGTTATGCATCATGTCAAAGTTGATCATACCATGGAGTCTGCCTGATGATGGATGTGATTCGAATGCATTTCAAGTGTGCATCAATTGAGACGGAAAAACTGTGAGATTGCAATGGTACCATATTTGCGCAGGGAGTAATATGGGTGCTTGTGTTTGTACAAGACATATGTTTGTTATATTGATAATTCAATGTTAAATTTGTGTTTTTATTTGAAATATCATTTGCCTTTTAATTAAGGGGAGTTGGTGCCTAGAGATGTTGTCACAGGACTACTCATCAAAACCACAGGTTTGCATTCTATCACAGAGCATGGTGGACTTTGAATTCAGTAAAAATCTGGAGCTAGAAGTCTAATGTTATCTAATTACGACCTTGAAACTATGGTGAATGG
Source organism: Ginglymostoma cirratum (assembly GCA_024137785.1). Taxonomy (NCBI): domain Eukaryota; kingdom Metazoa; phylum Chordata; class Chondrichthyes; order Orectolobiformes; family Ginglymostomatidae; genus Ginglymostoma; species Ginglymostoma cirratum. The sequence goes on from JAHRHZ010000013.1 coordinate 39,063,559, forward strand.
ACGTAAAAACACAATGGATTCATCAATGCCCTCTAGGGAAAGAAAACTGCTGTCTTTATCTGGTCTGGCCTGCAACTGAAATACAGTTGCCTTTCAGCTGCCTCCTGAAGTGGCCTAGCAATCTGCTCCCAGCCACTCACCACTCTGACTTGGAAATATATTGCTGTTCCCTCACTGTCACTGGATCAAAATCCTGGAATTCTCTCCCTAATGGCCTTATTGGTGTTGCTACACCAAATGGACAGGTCAAGAAGGCAGATTACCACCTCCTTCTCAAGGGCAACTTGGGATGGGCAATAAAGGTTGGTCCAGCCATTGACACCTACGCCCCATGAATAAATAAAATATATACATATATTTGATTTGGTTCTGATTTCTATTAAAATCTTAATTACATAATGTGAAAGTTTGTTGATAATTTCTTCATTTGGAAGTCATTTGGTAAATTTGGTTATTTTGCTTTACAGTTTCCACACAGGGATTGTTTTATACCCATGAATATGAAAGAATAGAAAATCCCTTGTTTGCAACTTGCATTAATAATCTTCTTGCATTTAGACGAAATGTAAGGTAAACATCATTTGATCTGATCCAACAGCATCCCGTAAATTCAGTAAAATATATCTTCCTCCAGTTGCAACGCATTCTCACATTATTAGGTTCTTCAACCATTGTATCCTTTTTTCATATTCTGAGTCATCCAAATCTCCAGCTTTTTGCAATGCTACAATGTTACTCGAACATTAACAAGCTGCCTACATTTTACGGATGGCAGGTGAAATCTTATAGTCTCTGATGCAATGAATTATACTGAGTCAGCTGAATACCAAGAATTTATCATTTGGCTCATGCGGTGTGAAGTTCCTGCAAAATGTATCTTAATTTTTTGTTTTTTATTGATCCAAAAGAATCTACAATTCACCTAGACTGTATAAAATGTAACTTTTATTTTACCGCATGATACATGATGATGTAACCATACTTTAAATAATAGCAATACCTACTATTCAAATTCTATTGACAATTATAAATATTCTTGTATGACTTGAATGAGAAGTAGTGAAGCATTTTAGATGTAGTTGATGCATATCTGCAGGGAGCTGTAGCTAGGCTGGCTTTCCGATGTAGAATGATATTTAAACATGGTACACAAGCCCTGCCAATACACCAGGAGCTAGTGATGAATCCTGCATGGCTAAGAAACATGGTTACGACCATTTTAAACAAATAAGGCTAATTAAGATAATTAGGCATTGAGCCACATCAAACCTGAATGTCAACACTGAGATTTTTCCCATTGCCCCACAGAAGTTATTGGAGAGGAAAACGGCAGGATAACATGCCAACCAGCTAAGTGAGCAGCTGCTGCAATTTTTTTTTGGAAATTTTGATGTAATTTATATTTTAATCATTTGTGTTGTCTCTGGAGTTCATACTTTTTCAGCTTAATGCTTTTTTAGAAAATGGTTAAATCGGCCAGCAAGTCCACAGCACAGAAAGAGGCCATTTGGCCCAACTGGTCCTTGGCAGCAAACATGGTTCACACAAACCCCCTTATAGCTTCCCTCATCTTATTCTTTCAGCATATCTTTCCATTCCTTTCTCTGTCATGTATTTTTCCCACATCTCCTTAAAAGTGTCCATGATATCCACTTCAATTATTCCCTGTGGTAATAAGTTCCACATTCTTAGCACTTCTTGTGTAAAAGGCTTTCTCCTGAATTCTCCGCTTGATTTCTTTTTGCTTTTCTTACTTTTATCAATCTCTGGTCTTGATTCTGTCCAAAATGTGTAAACATTTTCTCCTCTTCAACCCTATCAAATTATCTCTTGACCGATGTGGAGGGGCCAGTGTCGGACTGGGGTGGACAAAGTCAGAAGTTACACGACTCCTGGTTATAGTCCAGTAGGTTTATTTGAAATCTCAAGCTTTCGGAGCGCAGCCCCTTTGTCAGGTGCAGTGAGGGAAAAGGGCACACAGGCACAGAGTTTATAGGCAGAGAGATCAAAAGATCATACAACTGGTGTGAGTGGAGTGTGAGATGATAAGTCTCTGCAGGTGACCAAGATTGTTAGACAGTGTGTAAAGTGTCAACAGCTGAATAACCAGCGAAGGGATGATATATAATCTGATTAAATGAGGCAGAAAGTTAGTTACAAAATGTTAATAATAAGGGGGCATAAACTAAATGGCTGGAATAACATGATAGTTATAAGAGTCACGTGCCGAGAGTATAATCAAGGTAATAAGTAGTTCAAATCTGTACAACCTAATTAAGGTAGAGAGATCATAACAATTTATCAAGGTGACTGCCGACTTTATTCCAGAGGGATTCCCAACCTGTTCAGTGTCACATGACATTTACAGATTTATGAAGCTTTCAGATATTTCAAAGATAATTAGTCGAGCTATCATCCACTGCAATAAAGGTCTCCTAAGATAAAATTCTACCTTCAAAATATGTTAAGCTATTGGATGGATAGTAGTTCAATCTTAAAGAATTTATTTTTATTCTGAATATTCAGTTGCCATATATACTCGAGTACAAGTCGATCTCATGTAGCAGTCGATCCCCTACTTTTGGCCAAAATGTCTTGAGTTTTCCATATATCTCATGTAAAAGTTCCTCACAGATAATTTGAATGTTAAGGCAAGTGCTGGTTCGTTCTCAACTGTCAAAGAAACTTTCTGAAGTTTATCTTTGCTCCGATGATGGGGATGAGAAATGGATTCAGCGTTTTAACATTCAAACAATAACATATTGTCACCTGCAGGTGGAGGTAAAGTGCCGCTACCCAGTCTCCCAGGTTTGGTGGGATTTTGTTATCGACTCCAGGCTACTGGAGCATTTTAACAGCAGAATTCTTTTCATCGGCTTTCATTCCTTTGACAGAGTTTCAAACAAATTAACCCGGTAATTGTGAGAGCTCAGACCCACTGACATACTGTTTCACTGAGGGTGACAGACGGCTTTTGTACACGGGAGCAAATGGAAAAGATTCAATATTGCTTTGTGAAAGAATAATCAGGTTGTAATTTACAGGTAGAAAAATCGATCAGTTTGTTCTTATCTGCTAACAAGCGAAAGTTCGCATGAGTTACAACAACAAAGTTGCTGGAAAAGCTCAGCAGGTCTGGCAGCATCTGCGGAGGG
>JAHRHZ010000013.1:39071713-39171064 GCA_024137785.1 Ginglymostoma cirratum
TGGCAGGCTATGTGGTAACAAGGCCTCGTGTATGGGGTGGGGGGCTGGGACATGGGAGAGTTTAGGCCCTAAAATTATTGAACTCAATATTGAGTCCGGAGGGCTGTAGGGTCCCCAAGCGGAAAATGAGTTGTTGTTCCTCCAAGTTGCATTGGGCTTCACTGGAACACTGTAGCAAGCCGGAGACAGAGATGTTGGCCAGGAAGCAGGGTGGTGCATTGAAGTGGCAGGCAACAGATTGTTCAGGGTCTTTTTGCGAGCAGAATTTAGATGTTCTGCGAAGCGGTCGCCAAGTCTACGCTTCGTTTCCCCAATGTAGAGGAGACCACATTGTGAGCAGCAAATGCAGTAGACTAGTGACTCTGAGGTACCCGTTAGCAGTACAGTTAAACAGTATCCCTGTATAATGGGAGGGGAAGTAGCCGTTTTGCAACCCTGGACTCCCTTGGAAGTCCGAAGTATGATAAATGAGGCCCAGAATCCTCTGAAAAAGCCCATTCCGTTCCACAATTGGCTGGTCCAAACCTGTCAGATTTATAGCCTGGGGATGTACTGTTATTATTAAAAGTTGCATATGGGACCTCCTGGCCCGCTGTCAAGGACTCGTTTGCCGTTCCTCCGGGCCGTAACAGTGATTGGGCCCCTGACGATAGCCGTCAGGATCAGGGGAATGAGAGTACAGACAGCTGAGTCTGGCCCGAGCCAAAGGGGCCATCATTAATGGGGCCAGACAGCATAGTCATTTTGGGGAGGTGACCAGATGTATCCAGAAAGAGAGTGAGCAGTTAACAGACTTCATTGCTAGATTTAAGGATACTTGGGAATCCTCAGCAGGTGTGGCACTTGAACAGCACGGACCCCTAGCCATACAAACTCTTTTAAATTGCCTTGATCCCAGTACTGCGCATGCCTTTAAATTGGCTAACCTGACTTGTTCCATCAGCAGTGATAGAACAAGATTATTAAGTCTCTGACAAGCAAGGCTTGTTTACTATAAGATCAAGTGAACTTAATGGCCAGTTTGTCCAGCAGCTTAGATCTGGAGGTAACAGAGGTAACCAGTGAAAGCCCCATAATGATGATCGTGGTTAGAGTTGGCAGGGAAGGGACAGAAAGCAGGATGTCTGATGGCGATGTGGGCAGAAAAGCCACTGGGCCAGGGACTGCCGCAGCAGGGCGGAAGGATCTGCACAGTAGATCAGAAACAGAGTGTCCCTTTCTCGCTAAACAACCCTTTCCCTCAGGGACAATAGGGGCGCCACAGAAGGGCAGCAATACAGGCTGCAAGAATCAGATTATCCTCTTCTCCCTGGGAGGACGCAATAGCAGAAATAGAAATTAAGGGGAGATGAGTAAGCTTGCTAATTTAATTCCAGCAAGACAATTTCGACTGTGCGTCCCTCTGTGGAATAACCCTGTAGTCCTAAATAGATTTCTACCGTAGGAGTAGCCGGAATTCCTATGGTTGAGCCCCTGCCCCATCCCATGCCTATACAAGTTGGAGATCATAGTGTGCGCAAGACCTTTGTTGTTGCCAAACATTCCCCAGGGAGCTTATTAGGGCGCCAAGCACTTTGCAAGTTAGGGGCCACGATTCACTGGACTCTGCAGGGACTATTTTTCAAATTACCTGAACATTCAGTTCCACAAGCCTATAGCATGCTGCTCAAAGAAACAGAGGCTCTAAAATCTGAAATGGCTGTTTTGAACTGTTGGCAACTGCGGGACAACCCCCTTGAGAAAATGCTAGTGACCTTAGCTGCAGCCCTTGCGGATAGGAATGGTGAGTGCCTGCTTTATTTACATCATTTGCTCTTCACCAGTAGATTACTTACTAAGACCCATTGCATGGCCTTATTCTCCAAAAATTCTGAGTCTGAGAATTAGGCAAGAAAAGCTAAACCCTTCTTACATATGTCCGATACCCTTTGCCTTGGGGGAAACATTTATTTAAGCTCCTTAGGACTGGGAGTAGCGATTGATTTGACTCATACACAGGGCTCCTTGTTTGAAATGGGTCCCGAGTCAGTCCCTCATGTCACCTTGGTCATAAAGGCCTCTGCGACCCCTAAGCAGATTAGCCCTATGGTAAAGGGTTTAGGTGAGGAGAAACCTCCGTGTACTGAAAAGGTACCTTTTGAGGCTTTCAGGATTGTACTGATTGATATCCTCTTGGCCCACTCGGGCTGTATTAGGATATTGCCGGGGAAATGGGAAGCGACATTCTGTCGATTTCAGCTACCCCCTTCAGTAGACTTGTATTTTCCTCTCCTCCTGCAGACTGTCCCTATCTCCCTGTGGGCACTGCACAAAATCCATCTTGGCCTGCTCTCCTAGGCCCCCCCCACATTGGGTGAATATTAGGGCTGAGGCTGTCCTGCCCTCTATTAAACAGTACCGTTTGTCAAAGGAGGCAGAGGAGGTGATAAGGCCGGTCATTGAGGGGTTACTCGCTCAAGGCGTTTTACGCCCTACCCATAGCCCCTGCAACACTCCCATGCTGCCTATCCCAAAGCCTGGACGGAAGGATGAGTGGTGCTTTGTCCAGGACCTATGTGCCATCAACCAGATTGTAATACCCGTCACCCCTGTAGTCCCTGACACCAATGTGATTCTGACCTCCCTGCTGCCCGATTCGTCCTGTTACACAGTCATTGACCCCTGCTCAGCCCTCTTTTCTATTCCTCTCCAAGAGGTCAGCCAAGATCTCTTTGCATTTACCTACAGTGGCAGACAGTATACGAGGACCCGGCTTCCCCAAGTCTACACTGAGAGCCCTGATATGCCTCCACGTTCCAAACAGATCTCCTTGAACTATCATTGCCCGCCGATAGTACAGCACCTCAGTATGCGGATGATTTATTGATTGCCTCCCGCGATTGTGATGCCAGTCAACGAGACGCCGTGGCATTGCTGTGTCATCTGGCCGATAGAGGGCACAGGGTCTCCGCTCCAAAACTACAATTGTGCCAGCCCTCAGTGCAATACTTGGGCTTTGTTCTCGAGAATGGTACGCACTGACTGCGACCAGAGAGGGTCGAGGCGGTATTGAAGGCACCCAGACCCGTGACACAAAAAGAAATGCTGTCCTTTCTCGATATGGTGTACTATTGCAGACAAAGGATACCTGAATATCAGCAAATGGAAGCTGTGCTGCAGCAGACTACATTGCAGGGCCAACTGAAGGACATAGATTGGAATGAATAGCGGCAACAAGCCTTAAGGGAGCTCAAAATGACCCTGACTCAAACTCCCGCCCTGGGGATTCCTGATTACAACAAGCCCCTTGCCCTCAATGTCAGCAAAAAGGAGTTGTTTGCAAGTGGCATTCTGACCCAGGAGCATGGCTGACTCAGGCGACCGGTAGCATACTACTCAGTTCAGTTGCCTCCCGTTGTTAGAGGAACGCCTGGTTGTCTACGAGCTATTGCCACCACTGCTGTAATTTTGGAAAAATCAAACCCTATTGTTCTGGACTGTAAGTGTGTGATTTTGGTCCCTCATGCAGTCCTACTGCTTCTAAATTCAGCGGCGACACAACATTTCACTGCCGCCCGCCGCACTGCATAAGAGGTCACGCTGTTGTCCGAACCGAGCATTTCCTTTAGGCCAGCACCCTCGTTCAACCCCGCCACCCTTCTCCCTGACAGTGGAGAGACAGACAAAAGCGAGCACAGCTGCCTTCAGGTCGTTGATTCTGTCATATCTCTCCGCCCTGACTTACAATCCACACCCCTGGACAATCCCGATTTGGTGCTTTTCACCGATGGTTCCTCTTACTGGCCTTATGACACCGCCACACTGGCTGGGTATGCAATCATCACCCCTTCTAGAATTATTGGAAGCCTTTGGCCTGCCCCTGGCACCTCAGCGCAAGCAGTCGAGCTGTTCGCACTCACTTGTGTTCTCGCTGAGGGTCGGACTGATAATATCTACACTGATTGGCGGTATGCATTCGGAGTGGTGCATTATTTTGGGACCTTGTGGCAGCACCGCGGATTTATCACCTCCTTTGGTAAGCCCATCCAGCTACCCTGACAGGTAATTTGCTCCAAGTAGGTAGGCTAGCCATTTTCAAGTGCGAGGCGCACACACAAGCGCAAGACGAAGTCTCGCTAGGCAATGCTGCTGCAGACAAAGTGGCTAAGACACCTGCTCTAATCTGAGCAACGGTTGTTTCCTCTTTCTTTAGCCAAAAATTGCCCGAGATCATTGATTTGGCGGTTGCAGTACAGGCCCAGGAAGGGGCCAGTGAACAAGAAAAAGTAAACTGGGTTCGGGATGGTAGTATATAGGCTTCTGATAATCTATGGAGACACCCCGATGGCAGGGTGGTCTGCCCAAAAGGTCTCCTCCATGCACTTGCCCGCCTGGCGCACGGTCAAGGGCATGTGGGAAAAGCGGGGGATGCTACACCAAGTTACCCAGCAATGGTTTGCACCAGGAATAACAACTGCTATTCAGCAAGTAGCTGAAACTTGTAGTATTTCCCAATAGTATAATAGGGGGAAGACCCCAGCCAAATTTGACCACCTGTCAGTACCGGCAGGACCCTATGGAAATCTGCAGGTAGATTTTGTGCACATGCTGGCCTCTGGAGGATTTAAGTACATATTGGTAATAGTGGATATGTTTTCAAAGTGGATAGAGGTTTTTGCAACTTGAAAAGATGATGCCAGGACAGTGGTAAAATATCTAATGAAAGAAATCATCCCACAATTTTGAATACCCGTGTGGATAAATAGCAATAGAGGGACACACTTTGTAGGAAAGGTCGTATTGACTCTGACTCAGGCTATGGGGTTCGAATGGAAAGTGCACATACCCTAACAGCCCCAGTTCTCGGGAGTGGTAGAACTTTAAAGAATACCCTGGCTAAAGTGTGCCAGGAGACTGGATTAAAGTTACCCATTTCCCTATATACCCTGAGAAACCAAGTTAATAGAACGACAGGACTGACCCCATTTGAAGTTTTAATGGGAAGACCCATGACTACCAGCACCAAGCCCCCGATGACTGGGACTGACATAGCACTAATATGGGTCGATGAGAAAACCCTGCAGTATGTGCAGGCCCTGAATAAGGCAGCTCAGTCCAACCATGCAAAGGTATTAGAGGCACTGCCAAAGCCCAAGGAAGGGAATACTCATCCATTTAAACCTGGTGATTTTGTGTATATCCAATCACTCGAGAAAGACTCTTTTTCTCCTCGATGGAAAGGACCCTATCAAGTACTACTGACTGTCAAAGTACAAGGCAAGCGGACTGAATTCACGGCACACGTTGTAAACCAGGATCCAGAACCACCGAGACAGGTCAACCCACGGGCAACAGACAATGAGGTTCCTGGTGTTTACGGTACATGGACAATTTTTGTGGGGCATCGCATCAGATCACGTAGAACAAGCCCCTGCTCACAACTCATTTCTGTATTTACGCTATGAAAATGTGGTGCATTTAAATGTGTCCTCTTGCTGAATGTGCACCCACGTTCCGATTCATTCGAAAGGGGGAATCCCATTACAACCAATCCCCTTTAATACCTCCAAAGGGGCAGAGTGGGTATTAAACCAGAATAGCTCACTACCCGGAGATCGGACTGTTTGCAGAATGAAGCAGGTCACTATATGGTTAACACCGACTCAGTCAACAGTGGGTGTCTGCAGGGTACTCCCTTAACACTTTCATGGGATGGTACCAGCTGGATTATTGTAACACTTCCTCCCTGTCACCTTTTTTAATGCTAACTGCTGAAAACAACCACATGGCCCTACTTTGCCTGACTAGAATAGCAATTTGAGAAAAGGGATTCCCCATGGGTAATAGCCGTTGCTCCCAATATTATAACGTTTCCCATGACAGTTTCAACAATTGCACTGGGATGCAGCGCACTGCCGCAATGTATGCCGAGATGCCCTAAGGGACTGGTGTCCTTCTCCAGAGGCTGACTAACTTGAATATCTCCCGTATGTGCCTCCCTAGTGAGTCCGACTCTGGACGTCCCCTTCACTTCATCCAACCATTGTGGCACCGTCCAGCAGTATTCGTACCCTGAGTTTATCATATTCCCTTTAATGGCACATATTTTGTATGTGGCTACAAAGCCTATGCCTGGCTGCCCCCCTCCTGGACGGGTTCCTACAATCTTGTGTATATAATTCCCCGCATGAGCCACCTCCCCACCTTACACCAGCAGTCCTGGATTGAATGACATGAGAGGGCTATAACCAAGACCGAGCGTTTCTTCATGATAGCCTTCCTCATTTACAGAACAGGGTAAGGCTGCCTGGGAACTGATTAACATGTCCTCAGCCCTAGAGCAATTGGCCAGTGAAACCGCCTATGTTCTAGAGGAAACAAACCAGGCCATTTCCCGGCTGTCTGCTGAGCCTGTGGTGGTGCGAACAGTGGCCCTACAGAACAGACTGGCTGTAGATTTTGCGCTGGCCGAAAATAGGAGTTCTTGTGCGATTATAGGACAAGAGTGCTGCACCTATATCCCCGATGAGTCCGAAAACATCACGCACCTGTCGAATCATGTTCGGCAAGCTGTCGGCAAAATAAAAGCGAGAGGGAATCAATTCCACACCTATAACCCCCTGGGATCTGGGTGGTGACCCTTTGGGACTTGGTAGAGCACCCTGACCCACTATGGGATCATCCTTGTTATAATTGTAGTATGTGTCCTAGCAACCCGCCTAATATGCGCCATCCTCCCCCAGGGGCGACATGTCCTGTTCCCATGCTCCCCATTACATACTCAACAGTCCCGATTGTGATGAGAAGGAAGGTTTGGGCATGAGACCTTTTCTCCTGGGTATGACCCTCGGTTCACGCAGAAAGACTGGTGAAGTTGATCAAAAAGGAGGGAATTGTGGAATAACTGTATGTTGAGACTGGTTAATTTAGGCTGAGTAGTAATGAGTTAAAATAACGCATGACTAGGAGCACAAAGTAGAGAAACTTTAGCTCTTTGAAACAGTAGACATTGCTTTAACTGTAACCTGCCTTTCCCTAGTCTGAGAAGTCACATGGGATAGATAGCAAAAAGCTAGGGCTCGCGGCAGCTGTACACTGTTATCTTCACCACATTCTGCTTTAATTCATGTATGATCGGTTGCCTAAGGAATGATCTTGCCTTGCTAAAAACACTGTACAATTGCAGTTTGTTTTAGCTTGGTTGTAGCACTGTTTAAATTCTGCTTCTATTTTGTACTTGTCGGAGTCTTCAGATCTGACCTTTTGTCAGTGTTGACTCTCCGTGATATCATGAATAACATCTCTTTGCCTTGAAGTCTGGAACGTTGGTGTGTAAATTAGTTTAGTCTCTTCGACACTATCATTGAGCCAAAATTGTATTCATGTTACTCTTATTCCTTTTATACCATGGCACAAAACTTCCCTCAGAAGTCTGTTATTGGGCACTGTATCAAACATCTTCTGGAAGGTGTTTTCCACTGGCAGTACAGAGATAGTCCTGTAGGCGGAGTGATTGGAGTCTGAATATTGAAGGTAAATGATATTTAGGAAGGTTTAGGAAGCTAGGGTATTCAAAATACTCAGATACTTGAGAGCACGTTCAGCCACAGCAGGCTCAGAGGGGGCACTAACAAAACACTGGTGAAGGAACAGCATCGCTTGACCCTACACCCACAGCTATCTGTTCAGCTACTGGAACTGTTCGAACTTTAGAGTTAGTTGGAGTCCACATATGGTGAGTCACTGAGGTCATGGCCAGGCCAGGGAAGATGATGTCGTATGCACAGCTCTCTCAAGAACAACAGCACTCACAATCTCGGTTATAGTGGAAGCACGTGTACACTTCAGTGGTGTGACATCCCAGAAAACAATAGTGAGAATGCACACTGGCATCCGTGCGTCATTGGCTGTCTTGCCAGACAGACTCCTGTCACCGTCAAGGAGGAGACTGACTGCAATGTGGCACAGGGTATCACACGGAGATTGAAACCCATCTTTCCACTGTGTAAGAGATGGCTAACCCCATGACCACTGTTGTGGACCCACCCCTGAAGCAGCATTTAGTGGCTGCCATCTCAGCTTACACTGCAACACCAGCAGAGACAATCAGACATCTCAGTGCTGCAATCGAGACGCACACGGAGAAATCTATGAAATCCATGCTTGTTCCACACAGGTTCAGAATGCTGCCATCCTAGCCGTGGATCTCATTGCTCAAGGGGCAAACAGAGTCTCGGACCAGTCCAACAATCTCCCCTCCACCAGGCACATAGGATTATTGAGGAAATGATCAGTTGAAACAGCTTTGGAACTATTAGCATGAGCCTGCAGGTAATTTACTGGCAATAGCTGAGGTCACTAGAAAGTACTTTTTTAAAAAAAAGTGACCTCTCCTCTGTTTAGAGATGAGAGGAACAATGGTTAGCCAGGACTGCTACAGGATGATGCTAGCCTGTGGTTTCACTACTGATTCCTGTTTTCTATCCCCCCTGCTAAATCACACGCAATCCAGGCATTACTATTTCCTAAGATTCAGAAAAACCATCAGAGCTGAATTTGAACTCCACAACAAATTGAGCAATTTTAGATATTTTATGTTTCTTTGTCACATCTGAGGCAAGGTGTCACATAGAAACATACAACACAGGAGAGGTCCTTTGGCCCATTGAGACAAACTTATTCTAAATCTATAATAGTTCCACTTTCCACCCTTGGCCAGCCACCAGCCTTGAATATTATGACAGTTCAAGTGCTCATTCAATTACTTATTGAAGGCTGTGAGATTTCCCACTTCAACTAACCTCTTCAGCAGTGCATTCCAAATTCCCACAACACTCTAGCTTTCTTTTTCTTAAAACCCCTTCAACATCCTGCCTTTCACTTTCAGATTATGCCCTTTTGTATTTGACCATGTAATTTAGGGAACATTTGCTTTCTATCCACTCTGTCTATGCTTTTCATAATTTTATACACCCCAAACAGGTCCCCTCCCAGCCTTCTCTGTTCCAAAGACAACAACCTGAGCTTATTCAGCCAATCCTCATAGCTAAACTCCTCACATCCCAGGCAACATCCTAGTGAATCTCCTCTGCACCCCTCCTGTTCAATCACACCCTCCCTATAGTGTGGTGACCAGAACTGCAGACAATGTTTCCGTTAGAGCCTAATCACAGTTTGGTGCAGTTCTAACATAATCTCTCTCCTCATATAATTTATGTCATGACTGATAAAAGCAAGAAGCCCATATGCGTTCTTAACTACCTTATTAACTTGTCCTGCCACTTTCAGAGATCTGTGGTCAATCACACCAAAACCCCACTGCTTCTCAGAATTTCTAGTGTCCTGCCATTTATTGAGTACTCCCTTGCTTTCTTACTTTTCCTCATGCTTTACAGGGTTAAATGCTATCTGCCACTGATTAATCTATTTATATCCTCCTGTAAACTAAGAGCTTCTTTCTCCTGTTACTCACCCAATCAATCTTTGTGACATCTGCAAATTTACTTATCATCCCTTTACAATGTCTACTGTATTGTTTATATATGTCACAAAGTATGAGGGACCCAGCACTGACCCCTGTGATACACCACTGGACCTCGACATCTAGTCACACAAACAGCCCTCTATCACCAGCTCTAGTCACTTACCACTAAGCCAATTTTGGATCCAACTTGACAAGATACCCTGGATCCTATGTGCTTTTACCTTCTTTATCAGTCTCCCATGTGAGACCTTATCAAAGGCTTTGCTAAAATACAAATAAGCTACATCAACTCTCATCGAAATACTTTGTCACCTAAAAAAATTAGATCAAATTTGTTAGGCCTGACCTCCCTTTGGCAAAGCCATGCTTATATAGCCTTCGAGATAAAAGGAACTGCAGATGCTGGAGAATCCGAGATAACAAGGTATAGAGCTGGATGAACACAGCAGGCCAAGCAGCGTCATAGGAGCAGGAAAGCTTGATGTTTCAGGCCTGGACCCTTCATCAGAAATGGGGGAGGGGAAGAGGGTTCTGAAATAAATAGGGAGAGAGGGGGAGGCGGATAGAAGATGGATAGAGGAGAGGATATGTGGAGAGGAGACAGACAAGTCAAAGAGGCGGGGATGGGTGAGAGAGTTGCAGTGGGAGAGAGATCACCTGAGGTTTGTCTGGAGGGAGGAAGGTAACTTCTTGTCTTGTGACCAGAGAGGAATTAAATATAATGGGATCAGAGCCCCTGTAATTTTCTCTCCCGTCTGAAATACAGCACATCTGGACTTGTGGATTTGTCCACTTTTAAATTTGTGAAAACCTCCAATACCTCTTCACTCCTAATGTTAATCTGCTCAAAAACCTCACAATTGTTCTTCCCGAATTCTGTACCTACATATTCCATCTCCCAAGTGAAGACAGACATGAAGTATTCATTTACTATTATTCCAAGATCCTCTGGCTGCAAGTACAGATAGCCCCTTGATCCCTAATGGGCCGTACTCGTTCCCTACTTAGCCTCTTTTCTTTAACATACTTACAGAACATCTTGAGATTTTCCATTAACATACACACCACGTCGTTTCTCCCGTAATTGCTCTGTTAAGTACACCTCTACACTTTCTTTACTCAATTAGGTCCTCCATTGATTTACTCCCTCTATACCAGATAAAAGCTTCTTTCCTTCTTATCCAGTCCTGCAAATTCCTAGACAAACAGGATTCTCTGAGCTTGTTGCTCCGACATTTCATCCTAAAAGGAATATGGGCCTGTATTATCCCCAATTCCATTTTGAATGTTTCCCCATTCCTTCTTCCTTACCCCCGCACCCCACCCCCCCCACGCCCACTCCCCACTTGTTTTGCTTTAGTTCTACCCACGAGTAACCCAGTCTGCTTTGGCCACATCCTGCCTAATTTTACTATAATCCGCCTTCTCTCAATCCAAAACCACTTTTACCGCAGACCAGTTTTTTCCTTTTCCATGACAAACTTAAAATGTACAAAGTTGTGGCCCCTATTACTGAAATTCTCCTTATGGCCATGTTAAACACTCCAACTTTGTTCCTCACAATTAAGTCCAGAACTGCACCATCCATTGTTGGACCTTCTACATGTTGATACAGAAACCTCTCCCGAACACATTTCAAGAAACCTACCCCCTGTAAACCCATTAAACTATAGCTATCCCAATTAATGTTGGGGAATTTGACCTCTTCCAGTATGATTACCCCTGTAATGTTTTTATGCACCTCAGTGAATTGTCTACAAAACTGCTCCTCAATTGTCTGCTGACAGTTTGAGGTTCTATAATACAATGTGACTTCCCCCTTTTTATTCCTACATTTGACCCAAAAAGCCTCATTAATATCTGATGCCAACCATGCAATGCCAATGATTCTGACAAGATCAAAATGATCCCAATGGATTTTAATGTGGCACAACTTTACAACTCATCCCCACATCACTTCTAATCTAAACATGTAAAAAAAAATCATCACAGATTTACATCTTTCAATTGATATGTGTCTCCTAATATCATTTTCTTCATCATTTTGAACACTATTTTATATAGAATAACAATGTAGATAAAAATTCTCCTCCATAAGATGCCAATGGAAGACAGACTCAAATTTTAATGTTTTTTTAAGCTAGGTTCAGTTTAGAGGGGAGTTAAGAGACAATCACTTTGCAGTGGTCTAGAATCACATTTAGACCACACCACGTAAAGATAACAGATTTTCTTCCCTAAAGGACATTAATGATCTAGATGGGTTTTTACAACAATTGACAGTGGTTACATGGTCACCAAGTCAAGAGTGTGATGGAATCCTCCCAAATTGCCCGGATGAGTGCAGCTTCAATAGCACTCAAGAACCTCATCACTATCCAGTACAAAGCAGCCTGCTTGATTGACACCACATCCACAAATAGCCACTCTCTTCACCACCAACACTCAGGAGCAGCAGAGTGTACTATCTACAAGACCCACTGCAGAAATTCACCAAACGTCCTTGCACATCACCTTCCATCTAGAAAGACAAGGACAACACATACATAGGAACACTACCACCCTCGCAAGTTCCCTTCAGACCACTCACCATCCTGACTTGGAAATATATCACCGTTCCTTCAAAGTTGCCCGGACAAAATTCTGAAATTCGCTGCCTTAGAGCATTTTGGGTCTCCTGACAGAACATGGACTGAGCTATTCATGAAGACAGTTCACCATTCATTTATTCATTGGCGGTCTCTCGCAGACAAGGATGGCTCTCTTCCACTCTCAGGGTGAGTCTATAGGTGACTGTACAGACCAAAGTGGCTACACAGATTCTGCTACACATGGGGCATAAGGTGGCCATGGGAAAGGGTTGATTGAACATTGGTGGGGCAGTGAGCTACTTTCACTATTTCCGCCTGACTTCCACTTGTTCCCGACGGCAAGTCTCAAAGTGCTTGATGCCTTCCTTGATTGTCTTCCTCCACTTTGGATGGTCTTTGGCCAGTGATTCCCAGGTGTCTGTGGGAATACCGCACTGCACCAGTGAGGCTTTGAGGGTATCACTGAAGTGCTTCCTCTGTCCACCTGAGGCTTGTCTGCCATTTCGAAGCTGGGAGTAGAACACTCACCACCACCTTCTCAAGGGCGGTTAGGGGTAGGCAATAAATACTGGCCCAGCCAATGATGCCCCTGTCCTACAAGTGAATAAAGAAAACAATTAGGCTGGTTTTCAATTGCATATTCTCAGTGTTTAAATTTCATCTTTTCATTCATTCACAGGATGCAGGCATTGCTGGCTAGGCAGCATTTATTGCCCATCCCTAATTGCCCAGAGGGCAGTTCAGAGTCAATCACATTGCTGTTGGTCTGGAGTCACATGTACACCAAACCAGGTAAGGATGGCACTTTCCTTACTTAAAGGATATCAGTGAACCAGATGGGTTCTTTTTCCCTAACAATTGACAATGGATTCACAGTCATCATTTGATTCTTAATTTCAGATATTTACTGAATTCAAACTCCACCATCTGTCATGGTAGTATTACTTAGGTCCCCAGAATGTTGTCTGGTCTCTGGATTAACAGTCCAGCAATAATACCACTTGGCCACGACCTCTGACGTGATAGGATTTGAACCCAATTCCCCCAGCACTTACTGCATACCATAGATACACCAGTAATAGTCGATCCTGGGTAAAAGGCATGTATATGGAGGGATTTTCTTATGAGGAGAGGTTGAAGTTGGAACAGTACTCATTGGAGTTTAGAACAATGAGCAGTGACCTTATTGAAACATGTAATATTCTTAGTGGGCTTGACAGGATGCATGCAGAGAAAGACTATGCTTTTAATAGTCTAATTTTTCCTGAGTAAATATTTATTAATTTCAGTGTAGCACTCTGAAATCTCTGATTCATATGGAGACTTTGAGAAGCTTCTAGCTGCAGAGCAATTGCCCAGCAGAATTTTCAAATTCCCAGGTAATTCCTTGGGAGTTCAATTTGATGGCGATTCTGCCGGGTCCCCATGTGCAACTCCCATCAGCACCGGCATAGTAACTGTCTGCCAGTCATAAAATCCAGGCCTTACAGCATTAAGACATCTAATTAAATGTTACAAACCTTAAGAGCAATTTCAGAAATTGTGGCAGAGATAGATGTGCCATGTTAAGTTAATGTATATACTTTTATATCATTAATCTTGGAGCTGCAGTGTTGTTTTTTATTCAAGTGGTTCAAGGCCAGCTTCCTGTAATAGAAAAAAACGTGTCAAAACTTGCTTATGTGGATGTAAGTTATTGAATTAACTCAACTTAGAAAATCTCATCATAATTTCCACCTTCTCAGGCTCACCACCAACGTCTCAGGACAATTAGACGCCCACATCCCATGAAAGATTAATGAGCATTAAATCATAGTGTATCACACAGTCATCCTTGACAAATGGGAGTAGATTGGAAACTCCAAAGAAAAACATCAGCATCACAAAACATTCACAAATGTGGATTTTAGTCATAAGAGTGATGTGAATACAGGGTCTTCAATATCTAAGGAACTGGTAACAGTACTTGGAAAAGAGGAAGCTGTTCCATTGAGATGAACTTCACTTCAATGATTCATGTCCCTTATGTTTATAAATCTTATGCTTTTTTTCTGGCTAAGTCCAAGCTGTGGCCAAGTTTTGGAGGGCTCGTTGCCATGAGCACTAACGAGATTTCTCAACCCGTCTTCCCAAAGTCCCCTCAATAATTATGTAGTGTGACCCTATGGCATCTCAGACCTCTGATTTCATCCACATTTTACCATAAGCTGTTCTCACAGTAACTAGCCACTCAGTGGATAGCCAACAAAACGCCATCATCCCTTACACCCACGACATCTTTAAAAAGCCACTGTGCACCTTGTGGAAGCACTGGTATTCTGAAGCAGCCCGACAAGGGCAGAATCTAAACATGTCAGGGAAGAGAAAGATGCCACTGCAATTGTCCAACAATGACCTGGAAACCTGGGGGAGGGTGGTCCAGAGCAGAGGTCCGGCGTGACAACTTCCTGGCCTGGCACAGCAGCCTCCTGACATGGCATGGTGACCTCCTAGCCTGGTGTAATGGCCTCTGTGTGGAGTCCTTGGCACAGCATGGTGGTCTGAAGCAATCTCCCAGCCTCATGATCCACAAGCCCGGTGCAGTTTTGAGCCAGGGCACGGTGTGGACTGGAAGATAGATGCCAGTGTGGTCTGTTGTTCTGAGCTTTTATTACTGCAGTACTGGACATCTTATTTCTCTATTGTCTGAAATCTTGTAACTAAAGAAACTGTACCTTGGTACCTTGTTCCTAAGTCAGTACTCTAAGTGATGACATATAAACTTTTCACTATACTCATTGAGTATATGTGACAATAAAGGCTAATTATAATTCTAATTCCTCTTGCCAAGGAAGCCCCACCACCAGACCTTGTCAACATGGTCTAGGTTTTCCACCTGATTCAGTTTCCAGGGTGTGGGGAATGGCCAGCAATGCAGAAAGATGCTCAATGACCTTTTCTGCCACACTCTTCTCTCACACCCACTCTTATCTCTGCCAGTGCTACTCAGCTCCCACAAAGGCTCATGCTCTGTCATTCTCACTAATGCCTGCAATTCCTTCCTTGACTCGGTATCCTCCCACCACACGCACCAACTTCCTACACCACTAACCCTGTAGCAATTCTCAGCTGGTCTGGCAAAGAGTAACAGAGTAACATTTTGAGTCAACTCTGATCCTTCTTCAAAACTCACTTGCTCATAAGCGATCATGTAAGATGACCAGATGTTGTAGCGCAGAAACAAAATAAGCAGAGTACAATGGAAATCATACGAATAACCAGGGGGCGGTCGGGTATCTTAGTGAGGAGTTTGAGGCGTGTTGGGTCCAGGTTCAAGAGGATAGGGTATGACCTCAGTTAAGGGGTAAGAGGAGTTCTGGGGGTTTGTGGACATGTCTCTGATGGACCTGGAGGATTCAAAAGGAAGGACCCTCTCCACTTGCCAATACCAGACTGTGCAGCTAAATCTGCTAGGCTCCTTGTGAGGTTTGGCTTTTCCCAGCAGATGGGTAAAATACTGGCAGCAGCCCAATGAGACCTTTAAGTAGTTATTAACTGACCCCTTTAGGGCCTCCATAGGCCCAAGGATGGGCAGGCTATACGATGATTCCTGCCCTCTGTAAAACTTCAGACAGGTTGGGTGTAGACTGGTAGCCCACAGGAAGACAGACTTTAGGCAGCATCAGCTCCCCAAACTCACTGGTGGGAGAACATAAACAACCAGCCCATAACATTTATTTATCTTGAAATAACTATTCAACATACTGATAAGCAAGATTTATTTGTTTATGGCAAATTATTTTAAGTATGACTTGACTGAGCAGCTATATCTTTTTGTTTCACCCCGGTTCCCAGTCCAACCTACATTTACAGGTTCTTTTTCAATTTCAGACTTATCGCAGCACTACTCCATATTCCACAATTGACACTCTTCATTGTCAAATAATTTTAGTAGACTCATAGCGTAATAAAATTAAAGATGGACAGCATATGGTCAACATGACTGCAGCAGGAGTAGTGTACATCTCTCTATGTTGAAGTACTAGCTACGCACAACCTTTTTATATTTCATCAAATACGTAACTGCTTTTCATATGACAAACATATCATCTCACACACAGGCAAATTTCCCCAACAAACAGCAAATTTGCCTTTCCATTCGCTCAGAGATATTGAAATTCACCAATAGAGGGCAAAACAAGTCCATATCACTACTTTACTCATCATCACAATTTAAAATTATCCCAAATTCACAGCAGTGGAAATACACAGAAGGATAAAAATAAACTGTCATATATTTCTGTATGAATACAAGATGATCGCTGATCTTGTTCTTTGCAATGTCAAGTCAAAATGAAGATTGGAACAGCCATCTAACTAAATGTCTATACACAACAGAGTTGTATCTGATAAAATCAGATCGTTCTGTTTGAAATAAAACACTGGTAGAAGCACTGAAATTATTTTTCCAAATGTAGCTGAGAAAAGATTGAGCTATAAACATTGATATTGAACATATTTTGGAGTCAAAGAGTCATACAGCATTGAAACAGGCTCTTTGGCCCAACACGTCCGTGCCAACCAGGTTTCCTAAACTGAACAACTCCCATTTCCCTGTGTTTGTCCCATATTCCTCTAAACCTTTCCTATCCATGTACCTGTCTAAAAGTCTATTAAACATTGTAATTGTACCCACTTCCACCATTTCCTCTGGCAGCTATTTCCGTATACGTGCCATCCTCTGTGTGAAAAAGTTGCCCCTCAGGTCCCTTTTAAATCTTTCCCTTCTCACCTGAAGTCTATGCTCACTAGTTTTGGACTTCCTTACCCTGGGAAAAAGACCTTTGCTACTCACCTTATCCGTGCCCCTCATGATTTTATAAACCTCTATAAGGTCAACACTCAGCCTTCAAAGCTCTAGGGAAAATAACCCCAGCTTCAGCCTCCTGCACTGTGCCCTGAGACTAATGCAATCTATTAATCTTTATTTTGAATAGTCAGCATGAATATTCTGACAAATCCATGATGACATAGTCCTTCAGACAATTAGTGCAATCGATAGGTCACCGACATTTTTAAAATATCCCAGTAATATTGCTGCCGTCGTTGTTCGGCGCTATGAGCTGAATATTTTGCTCAGGTTTGCAAAAGGATCTGCTGGAGTCAAATGGTTGATCAAAATATTGCTGATCAGCAAGCTCCTGTTAAGAAAATTTAACAAGTTGTTCTTCAAATTAAAAAGCGTTTTAAATTTGTATTGATTAGAACTGCATTTGTATGGTGGGCATGAGCCCTGACAAATACTCTTTAACACAAAAAGTGATATACAGTTGTCATATGAAATTGTATAGTTGTGATTGCAGTTAATGCATTTTTAAAATAGTTAGAAAAATCCAGGATGTGATTCAAGGATGGTATGGCCTATATATTTTACCAAACTGCGCAACAAACATACCAGCAGCACAAATCAGGAAAATGCACAAAATTCACAGCCGTAGAAATGCACAAATGGTTAAAAAAAACTATTGTTAACTATTTCCCTATGAATACAAGATGGCCGCTGCTCTTGTTATTTGAGATGTCAAGTCCAAATGAAGATAGGAATAACCACCTAACTGGACGTCTATATAGATCTGTCATTCACTTGAGACTGCAGTCAGTCAATTTAAAATGATGAAATAATATGTTGTCTGAAACTGCATTTTAGCCATATTAGTATTAATCTTCTACTGATTGTATTTTTAAAGGTCATTGGCCCTGAATAACTTTCACATTTTCTGCTGTCATAACTTTGTCAGGATTGGAGAGGAAACTCTGGTTAAGTGTGTAAGCCCTGAAGGAAAAAATAGGGAAAACAAAATATCAATTCCAATTTTAACCCATTATGGCTGGCATGTCTCTTGCTATGTCCATTGGCAGTGCATTAAGGACTGGAGGTCTGAGGCTTGCATGATGCCAATGAGCTGCTGATGCTTGCTCAGCCTGTAGAAGCAACATCTGGCTGGTGAGACTTCCACTTCCTTGAGGTCCTTTATCCCAGGATAAGGCCTCCTGCTGTTCAGTTTCTAACCTATTTGTTGTTTCATTTCTTTCTATGAAATTACCAAACCATCTTCAAGGTACCCAATCATTCACGTTAGTGAAGTTTAAAAGAAAACATGGAAGAAAGTTTGATTGTCGTTAACATCCACTTTCAGCTGAAGCTAGTGACCTCTCAATGATTGTGTGGTTCAATCTTATTCTTGTTATAAGTAGCTGTCCCTCCTTAAAAATGTTTAAAGTCTAATTCTGTGTGAATGGTATACATCACTGTTCTCAGAGAAGTAACTAAACAATTGACAATGTGATGCCTTTGTCTCATGAATTTTTCAGACAAAAACCTATTTAATTTGACAGTACTGTAGAGCTATTTTAAAATATTTATGTAAAATTGTTTCCTTCATCATGCAGGTGACCTGCTATGATTTTTTTTTATCTCAACAGAGCGCAGTACCTTGAAAAGGGCACTGACTATACCGTGCCAATAAGAGTTGAGTGACACAGCGAGAATTGTCAAGGAATCAGAACATTTCCACAGTAGGCCCCACCAAATGTATGGAACTTCAATATTATGCAAATGACCTTGATTATTTCACTTCATGTATTCAATCACTAAGTCTGGCGATTATGGTTACAATTTGGCGTTGTGAATTTGGTGTACTTTAGCCCATCCAATGCAAATATTGTCTCAGTTGTTTGTAGTCACACCATGTCAGTAGGTTGTTAATTCAAGAATTCCTGTGGCTTGTGCTGTGCCTGATGTGGTGAAAGGGCATTTAGGACCTTTTAAGATCATCTCATTGTGGCAGCAGAGCCACGTTTCTTTGGGAGATACGACTTGCCATTGACCAATGCGCTGGACCCTGTTACAGTACCTGTGATCTGGTAATTTGTATGACACTGACACATTTTGTGCATCTGCTAAGTGAGAGGCTAAGGGAAATACAATATTGACACATAAATTCAGAGTCAACTCTCATTTCATCCAGTTTAATTATTCCTAAAAAATCTGATCTTGACTTGAAGATTAAATTTCTGTGGATGCCGAAAAGGCTTGTTTTAATATTCATGGCTCTGAACAAAATTTGCTACGTATATTCGAACCTGACATCCACCTACGATAGTTCCTGTAAATGTCTATCTTACAGAGCATTCAGAAGTCGAGCATGGGATTAATGAAACTCTGACATTTCATCTATTTGGCCACATCAGACTGGAAAGTGTTAAAATCTGTCTTGACAAGAAATTACATTTATTCAGGGTGGGGACCTGTCTTTGACTATCTTCCCAGTCTAATAGTCCCCTGTTATCATAAACTGTTGAGTGCAGCTACTTTCTGATCCCAGCAAGAGACCCATTTCAATGTAATTATTTAAGTTATACATAATTTTACTGTCAATGGACATGATAAGAGACACACAGGTATCCAGCATTAAGTACTTCCAGAAAATAACTAAAGCTGGAGATCACAGCGGGTCAGACAGCATCCATGGGGAGAGAGCAAGCTAAAGTTCTGAGTTTAGATGACACTTCATCAGAGCTGAAGTGAAGCGTAGGGGGCAGCATTTACGCTATACTTAGGTGGGGAGAGTGGCGGTGGGGAGCTGTAGAGTGCTGGGGGAGAAAAGAATAGGATAGAATATCCTTTATTGTCAGGTTACTCCATTTTACAAGTACCGTGAAAAGACTTTACAATGTCTGCCTCTTATGGAGCCATCTTACATACTAGTTCCTAGGTACAAATCATGGATAGAAAAGAGGCATTAAAAAATAGTTGCATTACTTTACGGAATTTAAGATAAAAGTTAGAAATAAGATATTGTCAAAGGATTGACATTACAGTCAGGTAAAAAAATTTCAAGTAAACATTACATTATAGCAGCTCAGTGCAGGGCCTCTACATGTGGTCTGACTGCCCGCACCAGACCCCAGACCAACAGTGGGCCCCACTCCGCTCCAAGCCTCCAATCTGCTCCATACTGTCACTTAGCTGCTCCAAGGTAAGGTCCAGGACTGCCTCTGCCATGCCAATCACAGCATGCGACTCTCTCCCCTTGCCCTGCTCCACGACTCTCTTCCCTCACGCTGCTCCAGGACTTGCTCCCCTCGCTGCTCCGGGACTCGCAGCCCTCGCTACTTTGGGATCACTGCCCTCACTGTTCTGGATCTAGCTGTCCTCACTTCTCTGGGACTCGCTGCCCACGCGACATCGATGAAGATGTTGATAGTTCAGATTAAATGAATGGAATGTGAGAATGGCAGAACAAAGGTGTGGCTAACTGCCAGACTTGAAAGAAAAGACAGTCCCACTGGGGAGGGGGAAGGGGGTCGGGGACAGCGGATGTGGTGATAGAGAATGTAACAAGTAACACTAAAAGAAAGGGAAGAAATGGGAGAATGTAACTGGTGCAAAGTTAGACAGAGTATTTATGGATTGGAAGGTAGGGCATTAGAATTTGATGTTTATAAAATGATAGGGGGGAAGAGTGTGTGGTCCCTTTAAAAGATGGTGTGTTTTTCTAGGCTCGGAGAAAAATGTCTGCAAGAAGCAGCAGGTGCACAGACAGTTCCTGAAATGGAACCGTTTATATCATGGGCCGTGTGGTTAGCACCCAGGCAGTAGTTTATTAAAGCAGCCACGTTGAATATCAGCCAATTAATTTAAACCAGGCACCTAGAGGCTAAAAACCAATTAAATTTAAAAACTGATCGTTTTGACAACCTTTGACCAATGCTATTGTAAGAAATTGATAGATCATCAAGGGTATAAAATAAGAGGATGTCTGAAAATCAATGTGAGAGCAACTGCTGTCTAATAGAGTTAACAACCCATCAGCTCTAAAGAGAAAATCACTGGATCTCACAAAATTATCTAAGCTTTCAGAATAACCAGCATCTAACTAAAGGTATAGCAGCACATCTACCTAATATTTCCAACCCAAGAATTCAATGGAGGGAGGCATTCCTGACACGAGAATTCAACAGCGAATGGCATTCCTGACTGAGGATCAGCGGAGAGGGCCGAAACATTCTGGAAGATGTATCCTGGCTGTAATTTTGAGAGATAAAAGGTACTGCAGATGCTGGAGGATCCGAGATAACAAGGTGTGGAGCTGGATGAACACAGCAGGCCAAGCAGCATCATAGGAGCAGGAAAACTTGACATTTCGGGCCTAGACCCTTCATCAGAAATGGGGGAGGGGAAGAGGGTTCTGAAATAAATAGGGAGAGAGGGGGAGGCGGATAGAGGATGGATAGAGGTGTAGCTGTGGGAGTCAGTGGGCTTGAAATGGACATTGGTTTCTAGGTGGTTATCTGAGATGGAGACAGAGAGATCCAGGAAGGAGAGAGAAGTGTTGGAGATGGTCCAGGTGAACTTCAGGTTGGGGTGGAAGGTGTTGGTGAAGTGGATGAACTGTTTGAGCTCCTCGTGGGAGCACGAGGCGGCGCCGATGCAGTCATCAGTGTAACGGAGGAAGCCTCTATCCATCCTCTATCCGCCTCCCCCTCTCTCCCTATTTATTTCAGAACCCTCTTCCCCTCCCCCATTTCTGATGAAGGGTCTAGGACCGAAACGTCAAGTTTTCCTGCTCCTATGATGCTGCTTGGCCTGCTGTGTTCATCCAGCCCCACACCTTGTTATCTCTGTAATTTTGAGAGATTAAGTTTTAATCTTTTTTATTATTATTTTGGTTTATATCAGCAGGTCATTTACTGATTGGAACAGCATACTATTAGGGTTTTGTTTTATTTGGGAATAGTTAGTAGTTAAGGGGGAATTGTTCGTAGTTAGTAGTTCTGTTAATTTGTTCACTGTTAAAGTTGGATCAATAAATTGTTACTTGTTGATTATAGAGTGAGTGAAACAATTTCATTGCAGTTACCCAATCCTTTATAATAGATAGGGGATGAGAGACAGGTTATACCACTTTTCACACTTCTTTTAACAGATTATGAGGCAAGGCGAGCCTTTCTGGGAGTTTCGGTTTCAGTTAACAGAGTGGGGAGGAGTTGACTGGTTCACATTATGAAGCTGTTGAACTCAATATTAAAAATTCAGAAGGCTGTAAAGTGCTTAGCCTAAAGATGAGATATTGTTCCTCCAGTTTGCGCTGTGATTTACTGGAACACTTCAGCATGCTGAGGACAGACACATGGGCATGTGAGCAGGACACTGTGTTAAAATGACTGGTTATGGGAAGGTCGGCGTCATGTTTGCGCACTGACTGGAGGTATTCTACAAAGTGGTCACCTAGCCTGCATTTGGTTTCTCCAATGTAGAGTCGGCCACATTGAATGCGGTGAATACAATACACAAGGTTGGAGGAGGTACAGGTGAAATCCTGCTTCACCTGGAAAGAGTGTTTAGCTCCTTGGGTGGTGGCTAGGGAGGAGGTGAAGGGACAGGTGTTGCACCTTCTGCCGTTACATGGGAAGGAGCTGTGGGGAGGGGCTGTTGGGAGGTGGGGCGGTGTTACTGGTCAATGAATGGACTATGGTATCCTACAGAGAACAATGACTGTGAAATGCAGATGGGAGAGTGAGGGGAAAATGTGTTTGGTGGTGGCGTTCTGCTGGAATTGTCTGAAATGGCGGAGAATGATCCTTTGAATGGGGAGACTGGTGGGATGAAAAATGAAGACCTGTACCTCCTCCAATCTTGTGTATTGTCTTTGCTACACCCAATGTGGACTTGATCCCAGAGTGTCTGGTTCCAAGGCACAGATGCTACCTAATACACAATACCATTGGATGTTAGATAAACCCCATCCAAATCCAAAGGTAAGGTAACACTGATCAGCAACATATCCTCTCTTGCATGATAGAATCATACAGCACAGAAGAGGCCCTTCGGCTCGTCGATCCTGCAACAACTTGTCTACGCTAATCCTGCTTCCCAGCACTTGGCCTATAGCCTTGAATGTTATGACTTTGCAAGTGTTTATCCATGTGCTTTTTCAAGGTTGTGAGGTTTCCTGCCACAACTGCTTTCTGGGGCAAATTATATAATAATACTTTCAGCTGACGCATTTCCAACCATAAGAAGTGGTTCAGCAGGAAACAAAGGTAGCCATTGACCAATTTTGCAGCAGTTTAAACATTTGTATGTTCAAAATGTTCAGTGGAATCAGACTGTCTCTATGCAGATGTGTTCTGTTCATTTGCTCTTTGAAGGTGGATTATGCTTTGAGATGTAGCACATGTTTCCCTGAAGCAGCCATATGGCTATCAAAGCAAACAGCAATTACACTGCAGTTATAAATGCACATTCAGTTAGAGGAAGAGCAAGATAATGGATGTAATGGTGGATAATGGCTGATTTATTTTTGTATCTTCTACATCATTTGATCAATGTGACTATCTTATGAAGAATCACGTTGTCTCTATCCGGGAATAAAAAACATGCTCTGTGTTTCTTACAGGTAAAGTACTTTGCCACAAGCTGATGATATGAAGGAAGATTGCAATGCCATGATGCAACTTTCCAATTTAAGCATATTGCAAAAAGATTTTTCCATTTCATTTTCTCATCTTCTCTCCTGTCAGTCTCAGATTTTTTTCATTTCAAAAATATATTTTATTCATAAAAATATATTTACATATATATATAGTCACGAAAGCAGTTTGGTTCTCGACAGCAGCAAATGAAAAAACAGACAAACATTCGAGTTTGACCATATCCGACCAACAAACCAAAGGCATTTCTTACATGTGCAAGATTATAACTACATATACTTGAGGCACCAGCAGGGCCCAATAACTGAATGGACCCCCACTTAACTCCAGTAGAAAGAACTTAGATGATGGTCTTTCCCCACTGCACCTTGGCGGCAGCCGCCCCAAGCTTTAGTGTGTCCCTCAGCACGTAGTCCTGGACCTTGGAATGTGTCAATCTGCAACACTCAATGAAGGTCAACTCCTTGGTGTGAAAGACCAACAAGTTTCGGACAGACCAAACAGCATTGTTCACCGAATTAATGGTCCTCCAGGCGCACTCAATCTTTGTCTCGATCCAAGGAGTCCTGCATCATGGAGCTGCTCGGGACGAACTTTGACAAAAACCATTGCATCTTTCTCCAGGCTTCTTTGCAAAGGAACATTCCAGCAGGAGATATGTGACAGTCTCTACCTCCAGCCCTGCTCAATCCATTCTTCATGTGATAAGCTGATCTGAGCTAGAATAGATCAGCTTGAAGACATGGGAGAGATCCAGCTCACGACTATTCTCTAGGATTTTCTGCAGTAGATGACTACAGTAATCAGGGTGATTTTACTGAGCTCAGTGGGTACTGAGGGCTCTGCTTGCTCCCATCATTGATATTGCTGCATGTCCAATCAAACATTGGATTGTCCATTATTGGACTATTACAGAATCACAGGAAGCTGGTTTTATTTTTAACTGCAGACTCTGTTCCCATCCAACCAGCAGTTACTGTAAGGGCCAGTCCCTTATAGTCAGCTCTTGTAATTTTAAGATATGATAATGTTGAATTTTTGGTACAGCTCAATTCACAGTAGAATATGAATCATGCCTCGTTGTGAATGTGTAACTCATGAGTTCTGTGACTCAGCTTTGAACATCCTGCAGCTGCAGGGTAATAATCCAGTCATTGCTAGAAATAAAATAGCCCTGAGAATCAGTTTTTATTATTCATTGAAGGCATACAAAAGAGAAAAGTCATTATTAAAAGAAACATACAAATGCTGCACCTTTCCCAGAAGAATCTGCTGATAATTCAACTGTGGTCCAGGTGACAGGCTTTTTCTACTGGAGACAGTAAGAACTGCCGATGCTGGAGTCTGAGATAACACAGTATGGAGTTGGAGGAACACAGCAGGCCAGGCAGCTTCAGAGGAGCAGGAAAGCTGACATTTCGGGTCGGGACCCTTCTTCAGAAATGGAGGAGGGGTAGGGAGCTCTGAAATAAATAGAGAGAGGAGGGGTGGGGCTGGGACAGGTAGGTGGGGTGGTGATAGTGAGTGCTGGTAGGCAATGGTGGGGATTGGTCAGCCTCCCATCTATCCGCTCCTCCCACCTCACTGATCAATCCCCCCCACTCCCTACTTGCACTGACCTATCACCACCCCACCTACCTTCCCCAGCCCCACCCCACCACTCTCTATTTATTTCAGAGTCCCCTACCCCGCCCCAATTCTCCATAAGGTTCCTGACCCGAAACATCAACTTTCCTGTTCCTCTGATGCTGCCTGGCCTGCTGTGTTCCTCCAGCTCCAGACTGTGTTATCTTTTTCTACTGCCCTGGTTCTTCTTAGAGCTGGCAGAAAAAAAAAACTTCCAAACTTGTCCTTCAACTTCTGAAAAAGAAGTAGCAGGCACTGAAAAATTGGAGACAACTGGAATGTTACAAGCTTATTGGGTTTCAGGCCTGATATCAACACACTGCATCATTGATCACTGTGGATGGGTGAGGAAGTCAACCTAATTCTTAGTACATTCAGGATTATGTAGTAAATGTTGTCTGATTATGGGGTTGCATCAGAGGTTGGGCACTGTCTAGAGTTTTGCAAGCAC
Organism: Ginglymostoma cirratum; assembly: GCA_024137785.1. Taxonomy (NCBI): domain Eukaryota; kingdom Metazoa; phylum Chordata; class Chondrichthyes; order Orectolobiformes; family Ginglymostomatidae; genus Ginglymostoma; species Ginglymostoma cirratum. The sequence goes on from JAHRHZ010000013.1 coordinate 39,097,320, forward strand.
AGACTGGTTAGGTACCGTCAGGACCTTGCCCATCGCGAATAGCCAGAAGGACGTGCAGCTTGATTATAATGCCCCCCTCTTTGGGATATATGGCCTATGTACCTAGCACCATACTGGCACTGAAATACCTACATTTCTAATTTTAAACTCAAATTGAACAGTTAAATACTGAAGCTGATCTATAGCAGCTCTAAGTGTCTGTAACAATACAAACACTCTCCATTCAAAGACATGCTTGAATTCTTTAATATATTGGATTGAGTGCATCTGTCAGTTGTGTTTAAAGCAACACCACAGTTGAAAATTATTAGCAGCTCATTAATATATGAAATTTGCATTTTTCTTTAGAATTTACTTAATTCCTTTATTTTTCCTTTGTTCTGTTTAAAACTGATTTAAAAGCCTCGAACAAAGTCATCAACATTCAAGTAGCGAGTAGACAAGGAGACAGTGACTGAAAGGTAAAAGGAAGATTTTTCACTTTAGTTGTGCAAATTAACCATATGTCCTTGGTGTCCTGGTTAATATTGATTCCACAACAAATGGCTCGGTCATTATCTGATTGTAACTTGTGGGAGCTTGGTAGTTAAGGACAAATGAAGAAATTTTCCCCTGAATCTCAACATCAGAGTGACAGCAGGGGCTCATACAGTCAGATTCAAGACATCAGTCTCAACATGAACCTAGTCTTCAAGCCATATGTTGCAAGGGTTAATATATGGGAGACACTCAGACCATATAATACAGGTAGTGGTGTTACTCAGTCCCACATCGATTGGCAGCTAGTGACAGCTAGTTAGTGACAGTTAGTGGTTTCTAAAAGTTGGCAGCCCTTGTAAAGACATTTTTCCTGACCATCACAGATCATCTGTGTGAATTGACAGCTGAAGATTGCAAGCAACTTGTGTGTAGTTAGCACAGAGTTGGATTTCCTAGGCTTTCTCCCCCTAACTTAGTTTAATCTTCAGACTTTTAATGTAGTCTTTCAATTTCTGATTTGACTTTAGCATCAGCCTTGAGATATTGAACTGCTACTTTCTTGCCTTCTGGCCTGTGGATGTTCAGTGAAGTAATGAAGACTACTTGCTTTGTCCTAACAGGTCTCAAACTGCAGTGTCAAGTTTATCAAACCGATCCTTGGGTCAATGATGCTTGAACTCAATGGTCTTGATACAGGTACAGTAACTGTATTTGATCCCAGGAATATATCTGTACACTGTAATGTACCATAGTCATTATAAAAAAATAGTTTGCGTAGTGCCACATCTATATCCTGAGTGGGTTGTTATGGATTGTTGGTGGGGGCGGTGGGTGAGCGGGGGTTGCAGGAAGATTTACAAATATGGAATGTCTCACCTTGTAGAGGGCCTGCCTCGAAATCAATGTCATCAACAGAAGGTGCTATGCAAATTAATTAGTGCTGCGTGGATGTCCAAAGGAAAGTATATTATTGCTAGTAATCATAGAATCCCTACAGTGTGGAAACAGGCCCTTCGGCCCAACAAGTCCACACTGAACCTCAGAGCATCCCACCCAACCTACACATCCCTGAACTCTACAGGCAATTTAGCATGGCCAATCCACCTAACCTGCACATCTTTGGACTGTGGGAGGAAACCGAAGCACCCGGAGGAAACTCACACAGACACGGGGAGAATGTGCACACTCCACACAGACGGTTGCCTGAGGATGGAATCAAACCCAGGTCCCTGGTGCTGTGAGGTAGCAGTGCTAACCACTGAGCCACTGTGCCACCCTAATCTTGCAGAGGACAGACCAGTTGGCTCAACAGCATACTTTCAATGAGAGAACATGTGTGGACTTCAATTTAAGCAGACTGCCTGACCAATTTCTGTCAAGAGTTTCTCCGGCTACTGTTGCTTTGAGCTCTGATACCAACTAGTAGTGGCTGGTGTTTGGGGAAGTTTACTGCCATCACTCCTCTGTTCAATGCTGAGTCTAAGGGCCTCTAATTATCAGTGACAGAGAATAGACCATGAGAGAGACTTAATAAGAGGAAGCATTTGTCTTACACAGCAAGGGTTGTTTATTGGATGATATTAATAGGTAACATTAACATGAACTACTTAAGCATCATGACAACTATGATGAGCCAGGTATGTCATTTTCTGTCTCCATTATGATCTCACACAAGACAAATTGGTTCTCCAGCCAAGGAACGTGAGACATTATCAGATTGTGTAGAGCTAATGCAGTTTCAACAATAAATTTTCAGAACCGTTACCTCATACAACAGTATCCACTCCTTCGTACAGTCTGCAGCAATTTGCAGGGCTTCACTTATCAAGTGCTCTTTCTATGCCCTTCCCTTTCTTGCACATCCTATTTTGCACATTCTATAGCAGGGGTCATTATTTATGGCACATTGCAGCTTTTAGAAAAGTTCAGGATCATTTCTGCTGAGCTTTCTTTTGTAATTTGCTGCTCATTCATGTATTCATTGTACTACCCCGGCTTCAAGACAGGAAAATGAATAAATATTTTCACTCCTGTGAATCCATTAAGAGAAGAGAAAAATTCGCTCTAATCTATTATACATTTGGTGCATTCAGAAGACATTCAACTCTGTTGGTGGGCAGGTGGGAACTGATTATTTCTAATCAGTCCAGGAGCTGATCTTGCTCAGAAAACCACTGTCTGGCAAAAGGGTATCCCTAAAAAGGAACTGTCTCTTGTCTGTAAAATCTTAACAGAGCTCACTGCTTCCACCAGTTCAACGCTTACATTTATGATTGCAGACAACTATATTCTACACCTTGCTTCATCGACCATATAGTGTAACCACACTGTGACCATGCCTTCATATCTCTTGGCCTGCATGACTTAACGTAACAATTGGAAATAAGTGAGAATTGCTATTTCTAAAGGTAATCCATATTAATGCAATTGTAAGTGATTCTCGCAAATGCTATTGTAAATTAATAAACCTCTGTTCCAGATCAACAACCTCAGAAGAAGACTTTGTCACAATTCCAAACACAGGGCAAATTTAATATAATTTTGGTTGAATTGTTGTACATTTCAGGAAAATTACTTTAAGAGGCAATAACACAAATAAAATGCAATTAAGCATGCTACTACTGGGCACACAAGAAGTAGAATTATAATAAATCTGAGCCTTAAATAATGCTTCTGTTTCAGGATACAAAGGAAGAAGTCACAAATCAAAATCAAATTGCTGGTCTCAAGATCCAACAATGGGATCTCTGCCAGTTGCGCATCGGTTTCAATGAAATCTTTAAAATGTAAAATGATGTCAGCCATCTATAGACGTTTGCTTCTACAAAAGGAACGTTCTTCAAATAATCAGCTAAATTCAGCAACGTTAATTCAGGCATTTGTTTGGAAAACGATCTCTGTGCAATTTAAACGTGCGACCCAAATTTCCTTCAGGAAAATAATAAAAGTGCTTTGGTTACTTTAGGAACCATTCAGCCCTGGAGTCTGTTCCATAATTCAGTTGGATCATAGATGATGTTAGACTTGAGGTTGCTTTTCTAGCCCCACTCCTCAATTGGTCACAACAAAAACTAAATTTAACCAGATTGGAGGTATAGTTATGTGGATCCCAAACTATGTTGAGTTTAACAAGCTAGGATTCTTCTGTCAACCTCAATTGACTGATTTATTACTAAACACAAAAATTTCTAATGTCCACAAGACAGGAAGCGAGAGATGCAAAATCGTTTGCTTGCAAACTATATTTGATTCCGTAAATTTTCTTTAAGTGGATTCCTGTTAGATTTTAATAAGTCTGTTATCAAACACATGGAAATATAAGAGTAGGATTAGGCCATTCAGCCTTTTGATCTGCCAAATCATGATGATCATGGCTGATCATCCAACTCCATAGCCTGTTCCAGCTTTTCCCTGGTGTCCTTTGCCCAAGTGCTGTATCCAACTCTTTGTTAGAATCATACCATGTTCTGGCTGTGGTAGAGAATTCCACAGGCTCACCACTCTCTGGATGAAGATTATCTCCCAAAATGGTTAATCTTGTATCCTCAGACTGTGGACTCTGTTTCAGGACTCCCCTACCATCTGAAACATCCTTCCTGCATTTACTCTTTCTACTCCTGTTAGAATTTTATAGACTTCTGTGAGATCCCTCCTCATGCTTCTGAATTGCATTGAATACAGTTCTAACTGATTCATCCGTTCCTCATACATTAGGCCAGCCATCCCAGGAATCAGCCTGGCAAACTTTTGCTGCACCCCCTTTATAGCAAGACCATCCTTTCCCAGATAAGGAGACTAAAACTGCACACAATACTCCAGGTGTGGTTTCACCAAAGCCCTGTCTGATTGCAGTAAGATAACTCAGTTCCTGTACTTGAATCGTTTGGTTATGAAGTCCAACATATCATTTGCCTCCTTTATTACTTGTGGCACCTGCATGCTTACCTTCAGTGACCTCTGTATGAGGACACCCAGGTCTCATTTCACATTGTTTTTATTTCAAAAGTGTACTTTGTTCATAAAAATATCTTTACATGCATACATAATCACTGGAGCAGTTCATTTCTGTGCAGTAACATATGGATAAACAAACAAACATCAGAGTTTGACTCTACCCAACAAATAAACTGAAGGCTTTTCTTACTTATACCAGACTACATTTAAATATATTTGAGGCACCAACAAGTGGGGTCCAATAACTGAACTGACCACCATTTAACATCAGCTGAAAGACCTTAAATGGTGGTCATTCCCGACTGCGCCTTGGCAGCAGCTATCCCAAGGTTTAGTGCGTCCCTCAGCACATAGTCCTCTGGACCTTGCAATGTGCCAGTCTGCAACACTCGGTCGACGTCAACTCCTTGTTCTGGAAGACAAAATGTTTTGGACAGACCAAGAAACATCTTTCTCTGAGTTGATGGTCCTCCAGGTGCAGTCAATGGTTGTCTTAGTGTATGTCCTGGTAAACAGACCGTACAGCAGAGTCCTCTGTCATGGAGCTGCTCGGGACGAACCTCGACAAAAACCACTGCATTTTTCTCCAGACTTCCTTTGCAAAGGCACATTCCAGCAGGAGATGTGTGGCAGTCTCTTCCACCATGTAGCAGCTTCGATCACTGTGTGCGGTGGTACAGAGAGTCTGGGCATACATAAAAGATCTCCTAGGTAGTGCCCTTCTTACCGCAGCCAAGCAATGTCTTGGTGCTTATTAGAAAGTTCTGGTGATGAGGCATTCTGCCAAATAACATTGATAGCCTGCACAGGGAACAACCTGATAAGATCCTTTATCCTGCAGAGTCTCTGCTTGTCCCAAGATATTGCACATGGTCCAGCTCAGGGAACCATATTCCCACTTCCAGGTAATCTGTTCTGATGGTGAAAGGGATAAAGGATTGATTGGCCCAGTTTCCAAAGATCATGGGCTCACTCTTGCCTCGAGGTACCTAGGCTCCTGAGGCCAGTTTGAACAGGTTTCAGATGCTCATGGGTCTGTGCACTGACAGCGGACCTGAGCAGAAAACAGTGATGTCATCCATGTACAGGGAGGCTTTGACCTGCAGGCCTCCGGTGCCTGGGATAGTCACCCATCTCAGGCTCACATCCTTCCTGATGGATTCGGCAAAATGCTCTATACACCACACAAGCAAGGCAGGAGAGAGTGAGCCAGTCCACCTCTGGATTTGATCAGGAAGTTTTCTGATTCCCACCCATTAATTGAGACTGCACTAACTATGCTGGTGTAAAGCAGTAAGATCCAGTTATGGATTCCCTCCCCAAAGCCCATTTTGGAGAATACATCCCACATGTAGGTGTGCGATATCCTGTCAAAGGCCTTTTCCTGGTGCAGGCTGATGAGGCAGGCATCCACCCCACCTTGTCCTGCACGTAGGCTATCGTGTCCCTGAGGAGCTTGAGACTGTCAGAGATCATCCTGCCCAGTACACCACAGATTTGTTCAGGGTGAATCACCGATCCCAGAGCATTTGGCAAAGACCTTATAAAGGATTTTGTGATCTGCATTCAACAGTGAGATTGCTCACCAATTTCTAATGTTCTCCCTCTCCCCCTTCCGCTTACAGATGAGGGTGATGACACCTTTCCTCATAGATTCACACACATACTACCTGCAAGAAACACACTGTCATACACCTCCAGCGGGTCCTGGCCAATCAAGTCCCATAGAGTCAATTACAACTTGGCCGGTAAGCCGTTGCTTCTGGGAGTTTTATTTTTTTCTATGGACTCAAGGGCCTTGGTCATCTCCTCCATCTATATCGGCTGGTCCAGTCTGTCCCACATGCTGTTGTCTAAGACCTTCGTAATAGAAGACAGGAACAACTGGGAGGCCGCACTGTCTGTGGGCTCCGTGTCATACAATACAGCATAAAAGGATTTGCTGATCCTCAGGATGTCAGGCTGAAATGATGTTACCGAGCCATTTGCTTCCTTCAGGCTGCTGAGCACAGAGCTCTCCTTGTGCATCTTCTGGAAGAAGAAACATGAGCATGTCTCACCCTGCTCCATGGTATGGACCTCAGACCAGAAGATTATCTTGGTGGCCTCCAAGGCAAAGGGTGAGGCTTACTGTCTCTTCAGCTCCTGGAAATCCTCTGTGGCATCGAACTCTATTGGCAGTAGGTTCTACATAGTTTTCTGGAGTTTGGACAGTTTTCCATGTCTCTCTCTCACCTTTTTAACACCTTTGAGGATAAAGAACCTCTTGAAGTTCCCTTGACTGTTTTCCACCATTCTGATGAAGACACAAAAGAGGGGCTTCATAGGGGGTTCACCAATCGGTGAAATCCCTTTTGAGCTCCTTAATGTTTTCTGGCGTCAACAGTTTCACGTTCTGCTTCCACGTTCCCTTACCAGCCTGCTGGCCATCCTGTAGGTGACAGTCGGCCAGCAGGAGGCAGTGGTCAGAGAAGAACACCGGCTTCACGTTGGTGGATCTGACCGAGAATGTTCGGGACACAAACAGGAAATCTGCCTTGAGCAGATAGACCCATCTGGCTATGACTAGGTGTATGTACGCTGCACTCTGTCTGCAGGGGTGCTGAAGACATCGTGCAGCTTGACACCTTTAACCGTTTCCGTCAGGAATCTGGACATGGCGGCCGGTTTGCTGTCAGCCCCTCCAGATCGTCCATCTGCACTGATGTTGCAGTTGAAGTCTCTGGCTAGAATGCCTGGCCTGGATGTTGCGAGCAGCAGTAGGAGCTGTAACAGGATGGCCTGCCGCTGATGCTTTATTACCATGGCATACATGTTAATTAGTCTCGGGTGCTGGGGGGAGGTGTTGGGTTTCTGGACATAACATCTGCTATGAGGAAGTGCCCGCCCACCACCTTCTTGCCTTCACAGATGGTGAAGTTTCCTCTTCACAGCAGAATACCCAAGCTGTCAATCATTATCCCCCCGCCAAATTGATGGCCCGTGAGTTCATAAGCTTCACCAGTTCCTATAGCTGCTGAGCTGCAGTATCCTGCCCTCCTGCAGAGACAGAAGGTCTGCTTTGATGTTGAGATAACAAGGTGTAGAGCTGGATGAACACAGCAGGCCAAGCAGCATCAGAGGAGCAGGAAGGCTGAAGTTTCAGGCCTCGACCCTTCTTCATTTTTTCCGAAGAAGGGTCTAGGCCCGAAACGTCAGCTTTCCTGCTCCTCTGATGTTGTTTGACCTGCTGTGTTCATCCAGCTCTACACCTTGTTATCTCAGATACTCCAGCATCTGCAGTTCCTACTACCTCTGCTTTGATGTTGGCCAGGTAAGCCAATGTGGAAACACATTGCATAGTAGACTTAATACAACACACAATAATACTGGCAATTTAAAAACCCATTTTGAGAATTTATAGAATTATCCATAGACCCAATGCCTGTTCACCTGTGTTCTTGTCACTGGAGGTGTCCCTGCATCCATGTGGTCTTGTTTGCACATTTCTCTCTCTCAATCTGTGGCCATTCAGATAATAATCCACTTCCTGTTTTTGATACCAATGTGGATAATCTCCTACTTATCCACATTATACTGCATCTGCCATTCATTTGCCCACTTACTCAGCCTATCCAAATCACATTGCAACATGTCAGCATCCTCCTCACAGCTTACACTTCCACTAAGCTTTGTGTCTCTCTTATATGCCTTTTCTACCTCCTGATTCATTTTCTTCCCCTCATCCTGAAGACTATTAGGAGACCCATACTTATCTCCCATCAGGGTCTTTTCTCTTTTATGGTTCTTCAACTCTACCCACACAGATTATATGCCTAGCCACTCTACTATCACTCCTTGCTTTCAATTTAATTTAATTTTGTACTAACAAGGTTACCCTGACCCCTCTGCCAATATGCCTGTCCTCTCGACAGGACATGTACCTCTGGAAATTTAGCTCCCAGTCCTGATCCCCTTGCATCTATGTCTCTGTGATATCCACAACATTGTACCTGCCAATTTCAATCTGTGCTACAAGCTCACTTACATTTTTTTCAAGTACTGCACTCTCCGTCCTGTGTCGACTGCACCCCACTTCCCATAGTTGTCCCCTTATCTGCTGTGCATGAAATTTGATTTCTGACCCTTTCCATACTCTCTGTCCTACTACTTGTTCCAGAAACTTTAATAACCTCTGCTGCACCCTCCACTGCCTTTAACTTTTTCCCTTATGTTCCATTCAACTCGCTACTATTTAGTTTAAAGCCCTACTGATAGCCCTAGCTGTGTGATCCACCAGATCCCTGGTCTAAACATGATTCAGATGGAGCCTGTCCTATCACAGCAGCTCCATCCTTCACCAGTACTGGTCCCAATGTTTTTCCCACACCTATCTTTAAACCAGTTTGGTTGTGGCTCTGCTTGTAATCCAGAGATTATTGCCTTTTTGGTTCTGCTTTATAATTTGCCCCGAGCTACTCATATTCCCTCAGCAGAACCTCTTTCCTCTTTCTACCTACAGTCAGTTCTGCTATAACGCATGTTCTGGCAAAGCGAATTAGCTATAACGTGACTGACGAATAGGGGAACGCTTTTTCTAAAATGCAAACTTCTGTTGGCTATAACATGATTCCATCGGCGTACAGAGGAGTATGCTTTGACATCACATGATCTTTTTGCGGCCTTTGTCCTGAGAATGCGCATTTTCAGTTTAAGCCTGTGGTGGTGTACCAAGCTGCCAACCCATGAGGCTTGAAAGGTTACCTTGAATCTCCTCTAGGTGTCTACTTTAGGTCAAGCAAAAGAGGTTGGATGATGGAACAATTTTTTCTGACTTTATTCTTGATGTTTTGGAAGATGTTTTAGAAAGTATTGCAGGAAAAAAAAATGTATTTCAAGATCCTCTTCATCCACCGCCAAACCATCCTCCTACCATTAATGAACTTTCTGAAAACATGAAAGTGCTATTTCTACCCCCAAACACAACCTCTCTCCTTCAGCCCATGGACCAGGGTGCAATAGCAGATTTTAAAGCTTATTATTCAAGGCACACATTTAAGAGGCTGTTTGCAACCACTGAGGGGAATAAGGACAATATTCTTCAATTTTGGAAGATCTTTATCATGAAGAATGCCATTGACATTATTGTAGAGGCTTGGAGTGATGTCAGTAAGGACTGTTTGCATGTAGTTTGGTGGAAGCTTCTCCCAGATTTTTTTCAAGATTTAAAAAGTTTTGATCTATTGGAGTAGCTCCCAGGAATCAAAAAACATTGTGTTGATCTTGCAAAGGAAGTTGAATTTGAAGGAGTGGAGAGTGAGGATGTTGAAGAGCTGCTTGGGTTCCACTGTGAAGACCTTTCTACAGCTGATTTACAACAACTTGTCGCTGAGGGGGAAGTGGAAGTTGGAGATGAAGAAGATGAAGTCCAGGATGCACCACCATGAGAGCTTTCCACTTCTGTTTTGTCTTCTATCCTGAGGGAAATTGAGAAGCAGTTGCAGCTTTTAGAGGACAATGATTGCAATGCAGAATGCAGAAGGGTAGCAATTCGTGGAATACAATCTTATTTTATACCCTGTGATCAGCTTCTTCATGAAAGAAGAAAAAGAACAAAGCAGCAAAAACTGGATGTCTTTTTAAAGCCAACCCCTAAGAAACAGTCAGAAGATAATGAACCACAACCATCCACTTCTGGATTAACTATATTTTTATCCTAACCCAGAAAATACAACTATAACTGAAGGTGATGAAGGTGATGATGATGATGACTACGCTGGTGCCGATGACCCTCAGATACTGCTGTGCTGACAGCCAGCTCTGTAAGACAGAGGGCAGCGTCTTTTATTATTCTACTGGACCCAGGATCTATGTCTCCAATGATGACTGATCTACAGGTGGCAAGCAGCTCCTAAAACCTCTGAAAGATGTTGGCAGGAATCTCCTTTAGCAATCGAAGGTTTTGCCTTCTGCTTAGAGAGACATTGTGAGAGCCACTTTGCCTGTTTTTGAGGAGGCCCATTGAGCCATGAACCAGTTAGGCAGGCCATCCCCTGGATTACAGATCCAGAGTGAGGAAGTCTTTCCTACCAAGAGCTGCCAACTCATCAGAGTCTAGCAGCTCTAGTGCTTGGCAGGGGAGCTGCACTGCCCTCCAGAAATCCAGGATCCCAGAGCAACTCAGAGCACAATAAGGAATGTTGGGAGGGAGGCTTTCTGAGGTGAGGGTCATGGGGAGAGAGGGTGGACTATTATGTGCTTCGTCAGTAAGCCTCCACAATCAGGAAGGAGAGATCCCATTGAGAGTGAGACACAGCCTGAATAAGGATATAGTTCAGGAAATTTGAAGGCAGTGTGGGAATTCAGTGCAGAGGGGAAGAGGTGCCTTTTGCTTACTTTCCTTTTGGATCATAATTTGTAAAGTGATTTTTTAAAACAGATTCAATTGAAGGCAAGAACCAGAGGCACAGAACAAAACAGAGATGTCGTGGGAAGCTGTCAGTTCATTGGTTGGTAATAGCTACTAATCTGACTATCTATTATCATTGGTTACTTTCAGACTGAAGGTAAACAGGGGACATATTTACAGGTTACAAACTAAAAGACGAACATGAACTATTTAAATATTAAATTAAGAACTAAGTAATTACAATAGAGATGCTGGACCAGGCGATGTGTTGAAACTGTACCATGTGGGAGCTGGTGGACCCCATTGTGGTGCATAGTGACCTAATCCGTAACAAGTGTTTGTTGCTTGAGGAACTCTGTCTCAGAGTTGATGAGCTGGAGCCTGAACTTTGAACATTGCAACACATCAGGGAGGGGAAGAGTTACCTGGACTATATGTTTCAGGATGTAATCACACCCCTTAGATTAATTATTTTGAATTTGGTTCATGGTCAGGGACAGGAGGGTGTGACTATGAGCGAGACAGGTAGAGGAATATCGGAGATAGCGCTGAAGGAGCCTCAGCCCTTGAGCTTGTGAAACTGATTTGAGATTCTTGCTCCTTGTGTGACCAAGAGTGAGACCTGTAGGGAGGATGAGCAAACTGATCATAGCACCATTTTACAAGGAGCCATTCAAGAGGAGGGAGAAGAGAGAACTGTGACAGGGATAGTATAGTTAAGACAATAGACATTTCTCTGTGGCCAGGATTGAGAATGATATCTCGAATTCCCACAGCTTGGGAACAGGCCATTCAGGCCAACAAGTCCACACCAACCCTTTGAAGAGCAACTCACCCAGGCCCATCCCCTGAACACATCCCTGTATCCCTGTTTTTCCCATGGCTGATGAACCTAACCTACACATCCCTGAACACTATAGGTAATTTAGCAGGGCCAATCTACCTAACTTGCACATCTTTGGGCTGTGGGAGGGAACCAAAGCACCCAGTGGAAACCCATACAATACAGGGAGAACATGCAAACTCCACACAACAGTTGCCTGGGGCTGGAATTGAACCCAGATCTGAACCTTCTAGAATTGAATTTACAGCTGTGAGTGCTAACCACTGAGGCACTGTGCCACCCAGAGTCCTGAATGCCATGTTGCCTGCCTGGTGCCTGGGTTCAGGATATCTCATCTGGGCTGTAGAGGAACCTGGAATGGGAGGGGAAAGATCCAGTTGTCATGGTCCATGTCGGTACCAACAATATACAGTTTGCTCTGCTATATTGTGATATGCAATGTTGCATTATAGAACATCATGTGATAGAAATAACGAGGGAAGTATCATGTTACCCAGGAACAAGCTTCAGAGATACCAACTGAGTGAATTCCTGTCAAGAGAAGGAAGTGCTTTCAGTCAATGGCCCTTTTATAATCTCCCCTTATGATCCTTGATAATAGGTTGCAACCAGGAGAAGTCCTAGAAAAGATTACTGAAAATCTACAACTGCAAGTTGTGAGGAAAGAATGGGGTTGATAATGTGTAAATTGGCTCCAATTCACTTTGGAGTTCATTCTCTTAAAATGAAATGGGCACTGACATCGTTCTGTGTTACTTTTGGAGATTAGAGTCAAACATGAAAGGGGTTGCTGCTGATTCAGTGACTCTGGTTGCCATTATTTGGATTTCGATGCTCTTTCATGTCATTGGGTAGGTACTTGATTGAAAGTGGGGAGAGGATGATAAAGATGTGGTGTCAATGGAAAATTCTTCTGTGGTAAAATTATGATAATTATTTGTGACACATCATCTGGGACATACTGCAGCACTTTGCCATACTGTGCAGGCAGTGAAATTGTGTCATTAAAATTCCAATGATTTATTCAATTACCAGTCTAAGTGAAACATGAGCCTTACTGTCGTGCTCTTTCACAGTTGTTCATTCTTGCTGTGATCATTATCCTTGTTGCCCAGAAGCTAGAGACTGAATTTATTTTTTCCCTCTAATTCTATCCTGCAACCTGGCTCAAATCACTCAGATTGCCTGGGGCTGCCTGAAATGAACATACACCATAGATGTTGAGTGTAATACTAACTTTAACAGTTACGGAGAGATCAGGGCAGGTGAGCACAGCAGTCACACAGTGGGAGACAGGACTGTCAAATTGTTTCAGTGGTGAACCATATGGTCCTTGTACATACTATCTCAGTAAGATCCTCATTTTGACCTGTGCTGTCTGTTTGTTTCATGGTAAGTAACATCTGATTGTCTGTAGCTTCTGTAACTATTACACTGTACTATCCTTGGCACATCCTCTGCTGGTTTTTTCTTCACCGATGGTAATAGCAGTTGAGGATTTGCCCATAGGGAAAGTGAGGCTGTTGATCTTGGTAGAGCAGTGCGTGTGATAAATCCTCACTATTGCTCCGTCATGTTGCATACATTATCTGGAATGCTGGCCACAATTAGACGGTAGATTTGTTGTCACCATCCTCCTTTTCAGGCTGGGTTGTCAAATGTGGTCGATAAAAACACTAGGTAGCCTATTAGGAAGAGAGTCTTGTCTTAAACTAAATGTAATTTATTGCATGCTAGCAATCTGGCACAAGTTACATCCATATGACAGACATGGTTAAAGAAACAGAAGGAGTCTTAGTTCTATCTCCTTTAAGATTCAGAGTTTTTGTCTTATCCAAATCCATATGATATCATGCTATTGTGCAGTGCTTGGTGCACTCCTCAGTATTAATCCTTTCAGAGTCTACCATGTGATATGACAAGCTGGAGCACGTGGCTGTCAAAAAAAATGTTGTAGTGTATCTTGTCAGAAACATTGAGAAAGACCCCCAGCTGAGACACAGAATGGAAATCCTGCAGAAATTGCTAGGGAAGCTGCCCGGACTGTCTGTATGTTAGCAAAAAACTGGAAGCTGCATTGTTATTCTCATAGTTCTAATTGAGTACATTCATTAGACATTTCACACCGTGGGCCAAAAAGTGCATCAAAACCTGGAGCAGATGAATTTGTGTAATATAAGAAACTGGCAGAAATTGATTTTGATATTTTACTGAAGAAGAAACATGATAAATAAATTGATATTGTCGAAGTGCATTTCACCAGCCTATGTCCTAAATGATGACATTTCTCATTATTTTCTGTATTTTGCAGAGCTCATGTAGCTCAAATGAAACCACAGACAATCTCAGATCACCAAAGGAAATGTTACTTCCGGTCACTGACTTCTACTTGTCCAGTTGGGAACTAAAAATGGTGAGGAAATTCGACTTCGTAGGCCGAATTCAGGATGGAAGGCTACACACATAGGGTTAGGTTAGACCGACCAAACTGAGCTGAATATTAATTTTTTTGGCTAAGTCTGAGTTGTGTTAGATTGTTTTGCAAGTTTTGGCCGCAAGAGCTTTCAAGATTTCATGACCTATCTTACCAAAACTTGCCTCATTAATTACTTCCCTTTCCCAAATGGCATCTCTCGTGTCCGATTTCCATCCCATCTTACAGTGCGCTCTTCCCATAATACTTTGCCTCTCAGTGGCTATCTGCTGAAACACTGGCCTCGCTGGCATATTTGCCACTTTTAGAAGGTTGCTGTGTGCCTGGGCAAATATTTGCAATTTGGCATTGCCTTTCACCAGTAACATAACGGCATGGCAACTACAAAACCACACTGCTCATCCCACACAGCGGTGTGGCTCACAAATGCAATCCCATTCTCTCACACTCATTGCTGATAATCACTAAATCATAAACTTATTTGTCCATAAACACATCTTCTCGAGAAGCCTCTCCACATCAATGCTACCCTGTTCCCAAAGCCCACTGCAGAATGGATATTGTCATTGTCCAGAAAAGGAAAACTAAATGCGGGAAAACAATCCGACAAATACAAATACGAACACAAGCTTTAATTTACGCAATGCTTCTTGAAAGAGAAACAAAGTGAAGAGATCCTGTACGTCACCTCCACTCCCCAATCCACTGTTGTACAGAATTTGGCATCATGACCAAAATATTTTCGAGCCAATGATTGTCTGCTGCACCCAGCTCTCATCTATTTGCAACAGTGTCAATGAGGATCTGTCTGGCTGAGCTCTGGCATGGATAATGTCAGCTTCTTCCACCACAACATCCTTGTCCTCTTTCTTGGAAAACTAGTCTTGTACCCCCAGTTCCTTTCCACCATTTGCCTTTTGGCTGCTGCAAATATGCACAGTGTGCCAGGATGATGTGACACACCAGTAGGACAGTACCAGATGGCTCTCTAGATTGATCCAAGCAGTGAAACTGGATCTTCAGTAGCCCTATTATCTGCTCCACCGTGGCCCTGGTTGAGGCATGGGCAGGACAATATCAGCTCCGCATCAGTCAGGAGGTTGCATAATGGTGTCATCAGCTGTAGTGGCAGTGGGGAGCTCGTGTTTCTGAGCAACCTGCCCTATAAGGTCACTGGACCATCAATCACACCAGGCAATTCTTTTAAGAATCAATGACTATTTTTAGTATCATTACAAAAAGTTGACATTTCATGTTTTATTGATGTATTTTAATGCTTATTATTCTGAAGTGAAAGACAGCTACTGCAGAGGTCACACAACTACGGCAAGGCTCAACGACAAAATGTTAAAATCCCTTTCTCTGAATGCCATAAATATTAAATCAATCTTTCAGGACCAGCGTAATCTTGTATTAAATTAAAAGTCCATTTTTGTCTTGTTACGTCTCTGGTTCCCGGAATTCTGAAATAATATATTGAACTTTCATTAAGTGTATTGTTTCAGAACTTGCAAAATGATACATTGTTACTTTTGATCACAGACTACGGTGCAGTAGTAACGTTGCATCCTGTCTATTCCTGTATACATCTGTATGAACCATTTGGTTTTTAAACCATTTTTGAATATATGACAAAAAACATGCCTTATTCAAGAAGATATAGCCTCTTCATGGGTCTAAGCAATGAAAATAATATTAGAATATTGGCCATTCACATCAAGTCAAGTGATTCCTAAGATTCCAATCTGCAGTGCACACTGTGGCAATACAGGAAATCACTGACAGTGACTTTGGGATTTTGGTATTTAACTACATTTGCGTAGGCGCCAGAAGATTCTGTCAGTTTTACAGTTTTACAGTTTTACAACAACAGTTTCAATACAACCTCACAACTCGGGTCATAATGTCATAACCTAAGTACAATGAAGAGACATTGAATTTGTAATTTTGTATCACAAAATTAAACTTTTTGTTTAATAACCCACCACAGTTTATCAGGTAATATTAAAGTGTACAATGGCACGTCAAAAGCTTTTTGTCTTGTAAAATATACTCCCACGAAAGGATGCATGCATGAGTTATTTTTTTGTGTAGTTGAGTTCCAGGTGCAGAGGCTCATTGAACACAATCACCGTAGTGAATCTCAATTGTCTGAAATATGTCACAGTCCTGCATCGAGACCTGGATGGTGGTGTATAGTTAAACAGCTAACAGGAACAGGGTGTCCATATATATGTGATCAGCAGAGGAAGCCCACTCATCAGATGCATTTTTGACTATCTTTAACCAGAAGTGCTAAGGGCTGATATATCCCAGCCTCATCCTGCAATCCCCAGCATCTCAGATTCCAGTCTTCAACCAATTCCATTCATCTGAATTTGCTGAGGTGAATGGTGATGAGGATTTCAACAGCTTTCAAGGCACTTTAGACATGTGGAGTGTGTGGGTAAATGCATAGCAGATGCTGTAAAGCATGGATAAGTATAAAGTTGTCCACTTTGGTAGAAAAAAACAGAGTGGCAGAATATTACTTAAATCACAGATGCTGCCAGACCTGCTGAGCTTTTCCAGAAACTTTGGTTTTAGTTTCTGATTTACAGCAGTCGCAGTTCTTTCGGGTTTTTTTTTTACTTAAATCAAGATAGATTTGAAAATGTTGATAAACAAAGGAATCTGGGTATCATTGTACACCAGTTGCTGAAAGCAAGCATGCAGGTACAGCAAACATAACATCATGCAGAAAAGACATTTTGGTCTGTTGAATCTTTACTGCCGAAACTAGACTAAATCTACAAAGGTCCCATTTTCCTGCCGTAGCAATAGGCTTGAATGATATTTCAAGTCCACATCCAAGTAGCTTATTAAAGGTTACAAGGTAACCCACCTCAACTATCCACCCAGTCAGATCTCCACTACCCTCTGGGTGTAAAGGTTTTTCTTTCGATCCCTTCTAAACCTCCTGCCTTTCACTTTAAAATTATACTCCCTTGTTATTGACCCTTCAACCATCTGCTTTCTATTCACCTTATCCATGGCCCTCATAATTTTATACACTTGATATCAGGTCCCTCCTTAGCATGCTGTGCTCCAAGGAAAACAACCTGAGCTTATCCAGCCTCTCTGCAAGAAGTTGGAAGGTAAATGGTAGACTGGCCTTCATTCCAAGGCTATTTGACTACAGGAGCAAGGGAGTTTTACTACAGCTGTATTAGGTCTTAGTGAGTATCGTGTGCAGCTTTGAACACATTACCTAAGAAAAAATATATTTGTTATAGACAAGAAATAGTGAGCTTCACCAGGTTGATTGCAGGGGAAGGCAGGTTTGTCATATGTCAGGAGAAAGGGGTTACAGGGCTTGTATTCACTCAAGTTTAGAAGAATGAGAGAGAATCTGATTAAAACATAACATTCTGACAGAGCTAGACAGACTCAATACAGGAAAGATCCTGTCAGGAGCTCCAGAACACGGGATTGTGGGCTTAGGATATGGAATAAGCCATTTCAGACCAAAATGAGGAGAAACTTCTTTACTCAGAGGGTGATGAACCTGTGGAATTTTCAACCGCAGAAGGATGTGGAGGTCAAGTCACTGTACATACTTAATGTAGAAACAGATAATTTTGAGGGCCTTCATGTCTCAATGGGGATGGGGAGACAGCCACGTTCACGTGGATTGAATGTGTGGGTTTGATGCACTGAATGGTTTGATCTTGCTCCTATTTTCTATGGTTCTGTATAACTGACCCCCACCCACAAACTCTGTGTTCTGATTCTCCAGCTTTGTCTGACTAATTCCACCACTTGCCTTCCACCCCACCCAACCTCCTGACTCAAGTCGAGTAGCTCTAATTTGACAACCCTCTTGATCTGACCTGATTGCCAATCTTAACCTGAAGTCACACCAACTGCCTTGTAACCCTATCAACATATTACCTTATAATCCTGATAAATTTCTAGTCTACCACCTTGCCCACATTCTACACTGCTATCCCACCCAAACACCACCACACTTACTTGCCAGTGCATCCCTTTATCTCTTATCTCACCCACTCTTACTCCTTACCTAATTAGCACGCTACCCCTACCCACTTTTGCACCTAAACATTCACTCACACTCATACTACTTACATTTATGGTACATTGAAACTGCTATTTACCAGAATATAGCAGCCAGTGCCTTAGAAATAAAGGGGGTGGGGGTGCTAGTGGTAAAGATGGCTTTTTCCAGAGCTTCTCTGGAAGATTCCCTCTGAAGAATTATGGGGGAAAGGTAGGAGACTGGCCCCCTTCTACTCTGTAACAGTTCTATGATTCCAATCATCCACAGAATTATAGAATTGTTACAGTATAGAGGCAGGCCACTCGGCCCATTGTGTCTCACTGGCACACTGAGCAGTTTAATTTAGTGCCATTCTCCTGCCTTTTCCCTGTAAATTTATACATTGTTTCTATGAAATAATCATCCATTGCCCCCTTGTTATATTTATGCAGAACCCTTCACTAAATTCGAAGTCTGTCTTTGATGTATTGTAACACACACACATACGTGCGCACATATGCGCGCACACACACACACACACACACACGTTCAGGTAATCATGAGGCATCTTTTATCTCAAAACTGCTGTGGCACACTGGTGCCAATGTAATTTTTCATTTAAATTTAAGTATATCAATATTGCAACTTGCTGTCAATTTAACAGAATCTCCTATGACCACAGGTGAAATCAAAATACATACAACACTCAAAATCATTTCTTCAAAACATTAGGATATAAATAGTTCATGTATTTATATGCAATGTGTCTGTCTGTATGTCAACATGAGTGCTACCTTCTTCAGAATAAACAGGGAACAAAATAACTCACATGAATATCACGATAGTTTAAATAAAATAATTGAATATAATACGTTTATTTCCATATTTACTTATTGTAACAAGAAGAGATTTCTTTTTCTGAAAAGTGGAGTGTACTATACTCACTGCAGTATGGTCATTTATTAACTGAAATAGGCAAAATAATGAGTTCCACTACACTCAATCAGAACAAAACAGATAGACATTCAAAAGCTGCCTTTACATGTTCATCTATTTTACATGACTAATATAGATTGACAAGAGAGTCAAAGGAGAAAGAAGGGAAACTGGATTTGAAGTTACAATCAGATCAACCATGATTATATCAGATGATGGAGCATGCCTGAGGGAGAGAATGGCCTAATCTTGCTCCTAAATTATGTACTTTCTTCAAATGTCAATATATGAAATCAAGTTGAATTAATCTCAATATGCAGCTGAATAGAGGAGAATAATGGGACACAAATCCAGATAAAATAACAAATCAAAGTAGGTCTATTACTTATTACATCTGGCTTAGTCATTAAGCTTTTGTTGCAACTTAGCCATGTCCCAGTCCTGCTATCTCTCTCTTCATCGTTCCAAATCCAATACCATAGTGAACTGTTGGAGCATGCTGGAGATCCAGAGGACACCTGATAAGAGCAGAAAATAAGCAGTCCATAGATGACAATTGATCTACTAATTGAAAAGTAGTGTTCTATCCAGCACTAAATCAAACTACCTACAATTTATCCTAATACGCCTCTAATTTCACTAAATTAAACATCCTGGATTGACCCAGACCTGTAATCACTGAAGTGTGAGTGAGTTTCATTGTAGGTAGTCACAAATTCTTTTTTCATTCAAGCTCTAAGACTAATATTTCCCTTTGTCTGTTGCCCATTACTTTGTCAGGTGAGTCATCCTGGCTTTCTGACTTTATCATTCCTGCTCATTAAAATTGGAGAATATTTTACCCTTGTGGATTGAGAAGAGAAAACAAGTATTTCCTGCTCCTATGATGCTGCTTGACCTGCTGTGTTCATCCAGCCCCGTGCTTGTTATTTCATAGTTTGCTTTATTTTTGCTCAGTCTCCCCTCCTGTAGATTCGGTTTGAATGTGAGTAGCATATTTGCAAAGTTGTTGAGCAAGACTCAGAGCAGACCTCTCAGTTCTTGTTTACTTATGGGCCTTGGAAGATTCCCTATGTTTCCTGAGGTTTTTTTTAAAGATTTGTTTTGGCCTTCCAGCCAACGATTTAAATCCGTTTCCTGCTAACTCTGTGACCAGCTTTTGTACTGATGTTCGTTAATCATTTGGCTGCAGGATGCATCTTTTGTTTTGCTGAAGGGGTCTCAGTAGTAGGGTCACTGACCCTCCCTCCAAGAGAGATTGTGCGGCATAGAATTTATTTAGTGAGATAGAATTTTTTTTAACCCTTAAATTGCAATCAAATTTAGCCTGTCTTCCCAAGAGATTATGCATCATGCCATTGAGAAAGATAAAAAAGCTAGATTCAAGAAATAACGAATGGTTGATGTTTATCACCCACACCTCCACAGCCCATTGAAAGCCAATTCATTTGAGTAGTTAAAACAAAATTGTTAATTTTCAACATATTAACATGGGGAATGATATCCAGATCACGGCAACCTGGTAGTAGAGCAGCTAAAATTACTGAAATTATTTATTTGCTTTGGAACAGCTGGGAGGTAATTGGCCAAGATTTTAAGCTGTTCACATGAGCAGGCATCAGAAGATATCTTCCTGATGTCAGCAGGGTCCGTTATTAAATATGCTGGGTCACGAATTCCATTTAGACAGCAACCAGCTCCACTCTCTGTAGGACAACTGTCGCTCATTCCATTCCCAATAATGGGCTGCAGACATGCAAGCCAACACAAAGAGCTGTGGTCCCCAAGAAACTACCTAGCTTTGTGAGTCAGCTCTGACATTAGTCACAGCTGCATGTTGTTGCTGGACATAAACAAGACCAAGAGGGCAATCCCTGAGAGGCAGTGGAGGGCAGGCCGTTCATAGGAGTGAGAAGAATCTGCCTGATCTTTCCCAACTGCATAAAAATACGGATTGAAAGAGAAAAGGCTGGAAGATATCTCACCAAGTCTGATGGCACCTGTGGAGAGAAATGTTTCACGTTGATGAACTTTGATCCGAACTGTCAGATCAGGTTGATTATTTCTCACATTTTCCGTTTTTATTTCAGATTTCTAAAATCCACAGTGTTCTGCTTTTGGCTGGACTATGTCTAAAACTGAATGGGGGTGTAGAGTCAATGCTGCATCTAATATTTTCCATAAATGGAATTGGGTCTTGAGTATGTCAAAGGATTCAATTTACCTTTTAAATGGCTGAAGCTGTCAAGCTGTAGATCAGCAGAAGGATTATTGCAGCTAGTGTCAGCGGGTCATGTTTAAAATTCACTCATAGGGTCACAAAGTAATACAGCATGGAAACAGGCCCTTCGGCCCAAAATGGTCCCTGCTGACCATAGTGTCCACTTAGCTAGTTCCAATTGCACACCTTTGGTCCATATCCCCCTGAACCCTTCACATCCACTGCACCTATCCACATTTTTTCAGAAGGTTCCTATGCCTCAACCACTTTCTCTAGCAAGCCTATTCCATATACACACCACTCTCTGTGTGAAGAAGTTGCCCTCATGTCCTTCTTAAATCTTCGCCCCTCACATTAAACCTATGCCCTCTAGTTTTCAATTCCCCATCCCTGGGAAAAAGACTATATGCAGTCATTCTGTCTATGCCCCTCATGATTTTATACACTTCAATAAGATCAACCCTCATTCTCCTACATTCCAAGGAATAAAATCCTATCCTGGCCAACCTCTCCCAACAACTCAGACCTACTAGTCCTGGCAACATCCTGGTAAATCTTCTTTGCACATTTTCCAGTTTAACCATGTCTTTCCTATAACAGTGTGACCAAAACTGTACACAATACTCCAAGTGCAGCCTCACGAATGACTTATATAACTGTAACATGACATCCCAACTCCTATACTCAATGCTTCGACAGATGAAGGCCAGCATGCTAAATGCCTTCTTCACCGCCCTGTCTACCTGGGATACCACTTTCAACAAACTATATACTTGCACTTCTAGGTCCTTCTATTCCACAACACTCCTCAGGACCTTACCATTAACTGTTTAAGTCCTAGTTCTCTGTGTCCTATTTTATTCTCAAAGTTTCTTATTCCAATTTCAACTATCAAACTTTTTTAAAATTTATTCCTAGTCTATATCAAAAATAAACAGTAATTGCAAAATGTTAACAAACAAGATGTTTCCTTTCGTGTTAGGTTTTCTATCAAAATATTGTTTAGACTCTTTTTTTATATATGACTAGGGATTTGATGGTAGATTAGTCGTGGATCATTAAAAGATATAGACGTAAACTGTCACACCACACTTCATGCAAAGACGTGTTAAGATAAGAGATTGCACAGGAGCTATCCAGTTAAAAAAGTTTGTTCATTCACTCACTTGCAGTCATTGAAAACCTTACCAAACTGATTAAATTAATTATCACACCACACTAATCATAAAATGTTCACTATTTATTGATCATTTAATGAAAACTGTGACTTGTCCTGAATTATGCAGCTTTTTGAAAGTTTAGAAGCATCCATTATTGACTTTCTTGTCTCTTTGTCACAGAAGTTTAATCAGCAGCGTGAATCATGCAGCACAGAGAATTATTTCAAGTGCTGAGTTTGAAGGACAGTGTCGTAGGAAAGCAAAATAAAATTTGATTTGCTGTGACTGAGAATGACTCTTTGTGTAGAAACATTTTAGAAATTCTCCCCTTCTGTGTTCTCCTTCTTTTGGGCCTGCTTAAATCCCAGTTTGGGAATCCACATTGAATTTCCCCCTTATTGACTCACTAGCAGCAGGGTAGGGAACTGGACTTTGTCACATAAAAGCTTTGGTTGTGGTGGGTTAACATACCAGAGTTCCAGTTTTGAGTTTCTGGACTAATTTCAGAGGTGTGATGAAAACTCATGCTTTTCATTGGAAGCATTTCCTGTTAAAGGCATCCTAGCAGGGGATCTGAGTGGTTGCAGTCTAGAGTGGAAAGTTGGAAAGGCTGTTCCCTTCCTCTGTGATTCTTTCCTGGAAGTTATGATGAGGGTTGTGAAGGATAATAATGAAGTGTTGTTTCCTGAGGTCAGCCTGTGGGACCAAGTAGGTTGGAAATATCATACAAAGTGAGTGCAGGTGTTGTGCTTCCATCAAAAAAATGGTCCAGTCACTGATTGTCTGCTACACCCAGCTGTCTTCCATCAGGTCTGAAGGGGTCAGTGAGATTCTGCCTGGTAGCTGAGCTCTGTCATGTGCAATGGCAGTTTCTACCACCCCAGTGTGCTGGTCCTCATCCTTGGAAAGTTATTCCCGTTCTCCCAGTTCCTGTCCACCCAGGACATCACCTTGTTGCCCGTTCAAAACTGTGTAGAGCACGGGATGATCTGCTCCATACTGCTAGGAATATATATTGGAAAGCCTTACGACCCCCACAACTGCCTGGGCTGCAGCACTGATTTTGTCCGTGGGGAACAAGGTGAGCTGCTGTGATCTTAAACAAATGGCATCAGTCACTGTCCTGATGCATTGTGGGTGTACGACTGAGAGATCCCACACAAGTGACACCTCGCTCCCTGCAAGAGCCAGTCACACAGCACACAGCTTCACAGCCACTGGGAGATGGCCTCCTGCCTCCTGCAGACCTCGGGTCCTTCTCTAACATCCAGCACAGGTCCATCACTGTGTGTCAGGACATGTGGAGCCTGCATGACATTAACACTTGTTCATACCCAGGAAACTCAGTCCAGGCTGGAAAACTCTGGCATCATGTTCACCCCAAGGGGCCCTATGCTGTGTCCTCTTCCTGAACTGGGTGCTTCAGGCCCTGCTGCTCATTTTAGTCTTTCTGTCAGTCCTGTTCCTCCTTTTAGGTCAGAAGCCACAGTGGCCATCATCGCACTAGAGGTTAGGCCCATCCACTTTCTGTAGAAGTGACATAAATTTAGCACAGAAGAGGCAAAAGAGTCTCTTAGATCCAGTGGTATAACAGGTGAAGACTAAGCACACTTCACCAAACAGTGAGACCTGCTGGATGTGGATAAGGGGGTGGGAGTGTGGAGGGAAAGTTGGGGGTTGGGGAGGTTAGGGCATGTCTGTGTTGGACCTCCACACTCCACCTCAGTATGTGCAGTCACTTGCTGAAGGTGCCTCTCTTGCTGAGTGAACGCCAATGTCAGTGCAAAGGGGCTGCCTGCAGCACAGCACCACCCTCTGAACCCTATACCCACCTCAAATGCTGAATCCCACTCTGCATTCTGCACAATCGTTAGACTGACATGATCAATGAAGACTCGACCTTGTCCAAAGTCGTTCCATTTGGCAAACATGGATCCCGTACCTTCAGCCATCGAACTGACACTGACCCCGCCCACCCTGGGGTGGTTTCAGCCATTTTCAAGAAGCACTTAAGCTCGAGAGAAGGGTAAGTGATGGTTGCCAACGGAGATCATTCTGGACTCTGTCAGAACTGGGCCCCCGCCTGGTCACCAGGTAACACCCAGAGCCTACGTATTCCATGTTACCTCACACAAACCCTGACAGCACATTTCGACTCATTCCCCATGTACAGTCCCACCACAATAACATTATAAAACCAAGAGCTGCAGATGCTGGAAATCTGAAACAAAAACAGAAATAGCTGGGAACACTCAGTAGGTCCAGCAGTATCTGTGGACAGAAAGCACAGTTAGCTTTTTGGATCCAGTGACCCTTCTTCACAACTGGTTGGTGATCAGAACTCATTACTTTGAGCTTTATTCACAACTGTCCATCCTGCCCCCTGCACCCTGGCATTACACCTTGGTGATGCCCATCCTGTTCATTTAATGTCCTATTGGCACTGCCAATACCCTCTTCTGTAGCCTTCCATGCTTCTGAGGCTGTTCTGAATTCTGCTTATTGAATTGGAATATCATGCAACCCCTCCTCCCCGTCTTTATCTCCACAACTACAGGTTACTCAGGTTTCCTTCCTCTAGCCTTGATTCCTGCAGCCCTTCCATTAGTGAACCCCCACCAGCCCCTCCTGAACTGTCCTGCAAATTCGGTGGATGGAAAACCAGGACTGCATTCATCCCAAAAAAACCCACTTACTTCATCAAGCAGCCTCGACACAGACTGAGTGGACTCATGACTGCCGTGTTTGCAGCTCCCTCCATATGCTGGAGCTGGCCTGACAGCATTCACCGTTGAACATCCCCTGGACTGTACTGGGAGCATCCCAAATAGATGATTAACTGTGTCAAAGCCCTTGAACTGTGTACAAATTTTACCGCTGACTGATGGTACAAGGAACCCCCACCACTGACTGACAGCAGCCTCCCCCCAACCTCTGACTGAGAACCAGCCTCCACCAGTTTCTGACACGGCATTTATTTGAATGAAATTGTCCTGTGTTAGCTGCCCAAAAAACTGGCACATGCTGCAAGTGTTCCATTGTTGTTTTGCTGATGTTGCCTTCACACCCCCCATTGAGAGACAAGCATCCTGCCTGTGTGTCTGCACACACAGCCCCTTGAAATGGCATTATTGAAAACCTCTGTCTGGTGTCAGTGCACTAACAGGTTGTACCCTGTAATGCAAACCTGTGCTTCATGAACTGGTCTGTCTTTGTTTCGGAGAGGGGCCAGGATAATCGTGATGGGTTGGTAGATGTCAGATGACAATGTCTGGGGAGGAAGGGTGTGCGTGGCTGATGCCTGTGGATCAAGATATTGTTGCCCAATGTCCAGAAATAATGAGAATAAACTGGCATCTCAGACCAAGTAGGAAGCTGGATCTGCTGGCTACTGCCTCTGGATTTGTTGTCAAGCCTTCCTGACATCGAGCTTGTTTGGTGAGTTTGACAAGAATCATAGAATCCCTACTTGTGTGGAAGCAGGCCATTTGACCGATCGAGTCCACACCAACCCTCCAAAAAGCATCCCACCCCGATCCGTCCCTCCCTATAACCCTGCATTTTCCATGGCCAATCTATCTAACCCACAATCCCTGGACACTATGAGCAATTTAGCATGTCCGATCCACCTAGCCTGCTCACCTTTGGACTGTGGGAGGAAGCCGGAGTACATGATGGAAACCCACGCAGACACAGGGAGAATGTGTAAACTCAACACAGGTAGCTGCCTGAGGCTGGAATTGAGCCCAGGCCCCTGGCACTGTGAGGCAGCAGTGTTAACCACTGAGTCACCATGTCTGAACATGACTGAGGTAGGTTGTGGTATTAACAAAGCATTTAACATGCAATAATGAACATCAACTGAGATCTTAGCACTGTCTCATGTAAATCACAAACAATAAATTGAGATGACCTCAATGATGAGGAGATGGGTTTTGCTTCACTTGATACCAAATTCTGCCACAGTTCACGTGGCCCAATAAGGTTCTAACTCATGTCTCTATGATAGATAGAGATATCATAGTATCAAATGGAACATAGCAATCTCAAACTTTGCTTTGCTGTAACTCCTAACTGAAATGTGAACTTTTATAGCCTTTCTCCATCTCAATTCTAGTTTAGGTCTTTCATCTCCCATAGGTCCATCAGTCATGACACAGGAGCTAGAGTTGAGGAATTCACAGCAGAAGTTGCAAACCCTGTGGGTGTGCCATCACACAGTTTATATGTAACCTCCAGCAGCTACGATGCAAACACTTCCGTGGGACCTCCAAGGAAGATAACAAGGTTGCCGTATGATGAGTTGCACATCAAAAGTGAGCAAGATGGAGACAGAGACAACACTGGAGAGCCCCGGTCAGAGGGGAGCAAAATGACAATGAATTGTGCACTTTATTTCAACTCTCCACAGTTGTCTCCTTGAAGAGAATGGAGTGATCAGAATAAAAATGAGATGAAGGGATTTCAGACTGTGGAAATGACATGTTTCGGATTGGGAAGTGCAGAGAGTTGGGTGGCACTGATCTGGTGTGAGTGTGCCGTGTAAAATCACGCATTCAAATTATTTGAACTATTCTTGGATCACTCTGTTATAGGCTTCTCTAGGGGCTAAATAACCACCTGATTGCACCATGACAACCTGATAGCCTTCCTTCTCAACTTCACCTGCCCCAGTGGTCATCATCTTTCTCTTCTGGAACCTCCAGTTCTTGCTTCTCTGTTGTGCAGGGTACTGCCATTCTGAAGGCCTTTGCTGCCCATGGATCCATCATGATAACTGAACGGCACCTTACCCAATGCAATGGTTTGCTTACTGAGGCTTTGGTTCAATCTTCCCTGTGCACCAGCGTCAGGGTTTCTCATGTGTGACAGCCTGGATATTCCATCAGCTGGCTCTGCTTGGGTGTGCAAAGGGAGACATGTTGGTACAAAATGAAGCTTCCAGGAGAGCCTGCATGGACACATTTAATAACCTTTGGGTGTAATATACCAGTTGACTCCTGGTGGAATAGAATCCCTATCATGTAGGGATAAATAAGCCTGGACGATCTCAGGACACAATATTTTTAATCAGCCTGGTCAGAGATGTTATAACATACCTCTGAAGCAGATGGGACTCAAACCTGAATCTCCTGGCTTAGAGGTGGGGACACTGCCACTGCACCATAAGAGCCTTTTGGATGATATCAGGGCATCATGATTATCATGTGGGTACATGTAACTCACTGTGAAGCAGTGAGAATTCAACCACTGCAGTGAACCCCAGTAACTTTGCTTTCTGACAGGTCTCAGCAGTGAAGAGGCAGCCCTGGTAAACTTGGTATCCATCATCTAGAAGGTGTAATCAGCAGTAAAATCCAGTAGGGATAGCAAGAACTCCAGATGCTGGAGTCAGAGATAACAGTTGACATTTCAGGTTGGGACTTTCCTGCTCCTCTGATGCTGCCTGGCCTGCTGTGTTCCTCCAGCTCCACACTGTAAAACCCTGTAGATGTCCCCATCAATCCTTGGTAGGAGCCACACACAAAGAATTTCAGAGGTGCGGAGACCTTGACAGGTGCTGGAATAAATTTCTAGCTGGCTCTTAGGAAAGGAGGGCTTGCTCCAAGAGGCTGCAGATCTCAACATGACCTCCCATAAAAACATGAGGCACCTGGGACATAATGAGAAACCTAATCCTTTGGCCTGTACTTCTACTCCTGTGTCAGGAGCCCAGAGTGGGGACATTTCCAGGTTCAGCAGATCCAAATACAGGAAAGAAAAGTCACAGAAGAGGTTGGGATTTTTGTTCTGGGGTGTCACCTTTGAATGAGAATGGAGGCTACCAGTTATATAGGTACACTGGGTGGAAGGCCTGCCTCAGTGCTCCAAGTATTGAGCTTCAAAATTTTTAAAAGACAGCAAAACATATTACTGTCCTTCCCTCACATCAGACCTGCACATATGCCCCATTCCAAACTCCTGGTGCAGTGTTTGGGGACAGGGCTTGTCGATTTTGATCTCTGAAGTCAATGTTGCAACAACAGAGAAGCTCTCCATCATTGTGAATATCCAGGCCTAAATCTATGTTCAGCTTATTACACCCTTCAAACTAGTGCTTTGTGTCCAGCTTTCTGTCCTGTGGAATAATCTATGCAGCTTCGATTTTTCTGGTACTGTTTCTGACAATGGGGCTTTTTCTCTTGTTCTTCATCAGAATTCCAAGGTTGAGCTGTAAAAGCTATTCCATTGTTGCAATGAAGATTGACAGCAGAGAATTGCAGAGCAAGAGGAGTACAGTCCAAGATCGGTGAAATTACTTTCTTTGAGTTTTCAGTCTCCACTAAAGCAGTGAAGGCAAACTGTGAGAAATTCTGTCAGCACAAACCTTTAACATGTGCCAATGAGGTAACTGCAGTTTCATTCTTCAAAGGGATTCCAGCCTGTCAATTACACTGAGAAATGATTCCCCAATGTGCTTTCACCTTGTTGACTCCAGTGAGTTTCAGAGGTCCTGATCCATATGCTGGCTGATAAAGTTCTGTGAACATCAAAATTAATTGACTCCTAAGATTTTTACAATACGGACCTGACATTTCCTTCAGCCTTTTCCCCCTATTTCTAAGCGCATCGTAGCAAAAGTCGAATGTAAGTGGTACCATGTTGAGTTTCTGAAGTGAAAGCTTTTTGGGGAGATTTAAATTCCGCATGGTAACTGCACCTGCCTCTGCAACCCACCCTGGTTTCAATCTTAGCAGTTTAAATCCTCTCTCATTGCTACATTTATTACCTCCACAGTCAGGAATACAAAATACATATGCTATTCATTTGGAATTTGCCAGCAACAGCAAAGAAGTGATTCACAATGCTGACTTTGAAGAAAACTGCCCATACTTCTAACAATTTCTGTAAATTGGATTTCCTCTTCCCCAGTAATTATTTGTACCTGGTGCTGAATCAAGAGGATCTCTTGGCATCCAGAAATAGTGAGGCCATTAAATAGGATATACAACCAGTGACATTATACATTTCTCAGTCAGCAAAACAGGAAGTAAAATGCACCATCATTCACATTTTAATATCATTTTACAGAAAGTGAATAGAACAATTGGATTATAAACGTGGGATTAACAAAGAAGCTGAAATTGTATAAATATTTAAATATTAACTTTTTTCATTACAATAGAGGAAATTGGCAATCTATTAATATAAAACTAGGGTTAGGGTCAGACAGGTTTCTCAGCTGGTATTTAACTCGTTGCTTTTGTGTAAGGATTGAAAAAGTTAACTGAATCACAAAATAAACCCTACCCATCAGGATATAAAGGACTGTGCCTGGGAGGATTCAGAATGAGATGTGGCCATTCAGTTGTTTCCACCATTGCATAGCAGAATGTTTTAATAGCAGTAATATTTACCATTACCATCTAATGCTGGTGTCTGGCTAAACTACATTTTTAGACAAGCACTATCTTATAATTCTGAGCTTATCCAGTGGAACTATCTGAGATACCTTGGTAGATTTACTTCCACAAATCCTTCTTCATTGTATTTGTCTAAATTACTGATAGCAAAGTGGAGGGAAATGCCCAAACCAAGTCTTTGACAGTTGGTGAGATCAATCCTGATAAACAGAATAGATTTATTTACATGGTACTTAATGGTTAGTTAAAGTACAGCTGAGTTGTATGATGGTTTCTTGTAAGACATCAAACTCAAAATAAGAGTAAGTACAGCAAGTTTTTGAGATAACAAGGTGTAGAGCTGGATGAACACACTAGGCCAAGCAGCATCAGAGGAGCAGGAAAGCTGACGTTTCAGGCCTAGACCCTTCTTCAGAAAAAAAGGCAAGCTTTTATTTTGATGGCTTTTCAGCTCCACATCTGAAACAGTGAGTTCTAACATCAAAGGAATTTAAGACATTTTGAGTTTGTCTGTTTGTGCTTTGGAGTTTTTGTACTTTAGAAAGTTGGCAAAGTTTGATGATCCTCTGGCTCTAGCCGAGCTTTCTCTTCCATCATTTTCTTGCACTGTTTTCAGATTTTAGCTTCTACCAACATCTGGGTAGTTCAGGAGCAGCAGGAGTATACAATCCAGCACTTCAAGCCCACTCCATTGATCAATAAGATCTTCTACCCCAATTTAATTTTTTCACATTACCCCATTTCCCTGGATTTCTTTGTGTCCAAAATTCTATCAATCCCTGTCCCGAATATATTCAATTACAGAGCAATGACAGCTATCTGGAGTTTAGTATTCCAAAAATTCAAAATCTTTTGAGAAGAAATCTTTGTTTATTAGAATTCTAAACGAGATACGAAAATCTCTCAAATGGTGCCAACAAACGAAGTCAAGCTAATTGGCCT
This sequence comes from Ginglymostoma cirratum, assembly GCA_024137785.1. NCBI lineage: Eukaryota > Metazoa > Chordata > Chondrichthyes > Orectolobiformes > Ginglymostomatidae > Ginglymostoma > Ginglymostoma cirratum. Next base: position 39,128,121 of record JAHRHZ010000013.1, read on the forward strand.
ATAACTTCCTGTCTTCTGCCTTCATCCCTTCTTAAACAAAGTATTACATTGGCCATTTCTTGCCCTCTGAGACACTCCCAGACTCCAGTGATTCCTGAAAGATCATTCCCAATGCCTCCACAATCTTCTCAGCTCTCTCCTTCAGATGCTTGGTGTGTAGTCCATTTAGTATGGGTGATTTAGCCACCTTCACACCTTTCAACTTCCCCATAGCTCACAGTTTCCCAAAGTCACTCTGCCTGAAATCAGCATTCTGCTTGCAAACTGCACTGAAGACACCCTGACACACTTGTTTTGGAGTTACATTGCAAGAAGCTGAAATGATTTACTTAATTTATAAATCAGCTATTCTCCAGTAGAACTTCTTCACCCTGCCTAAGGCTGGATTAAATGTGTACGGCAATTGCATATGTCCAAAAATTCAGAATTAGTGAGGTGTCAGGATCTTAAAGGGTTGCAGAAGGTTACATAGATGGGGAAGCAAGAGGCCATGGGAGAATGTCCATATTTCTCCAATTGATGGGAGGCTTTAGACTTTGTCTCTGTATTTGATGTAGCATAAATGGTCTCTGATATTCAGCAGTGTGCCATGTCATAAGAGCAATATGTGAAATAGTGGACAATGTTCCAGTTCATGACCTTTTACAAAATGTGTTGGGCCATTGCCTGAATATGGGCACATTCCTAATGTGCATATCAAGGTATAATGGCATGAAATAGCTCAACAATTGCATGCTGTTTTAACCTTTTTTTTTGCTGCCTTAATGCAAAGAAACACTAGTGTGCTATAATTTTCAGACACAAATATTCCATGTGATCAACGATGGAGTGTTAGAGCATATGCTGAGACATGCCTTTTCAGTGTCATTTAAGAATGTTTAATATTCCATTATATCTAATCCTAGGTGGGTAGGAAGGTAGCCTACTTGTTACATGAAGGCTGCTTGGGCTTTCTGCTGCCATTTCCTGTAAAAGTCAATAGATTCTTTAAAGTTCAGCTGGAGGACGTGCTTTAAAAGCTTTGAGTGCTCGAAGGAATAATCTGCAGCACCAAGTATGCAGCTTGAAATCAATGGACCATGCAGAGATAAGTACAAGATAACATATAAATTTATTGTGACAAGTGAACCTAGATGAAGCAACAAAGGGCTAGGTCTTCAGATAGAAATAGCAGCAAGTGTTCAGACATTCCCCATTTTTGTATGTTGGAATCCTGATAAAGGTACAATACTTGCGCACAAACTTCAAACTTATATTTGGCACGGATATTCCTCCCAGATGTCTGCACAGGTAGGAAATAAAAAGAAACAGTTGTTAGATTGTCTTAATGGGCAATGTTCATGTGAAAGTAAAACAAACTTTACCTTTGGATTCTATCTCTTTGTTTCTATCCCAATGCCGCCCTCTGATCAGAGAGAAGCTAGTTCAGGACCTAAGGTGTATGTCTTCAAAGCACTCCACAAAGTAGACATCAATACTCCCAACTTTGGAAGATGAGGCCAGAAATGCCAATTTCAGGCTTGGTTGAAGCCTTTACTTGGTGCTTCTCTCAGCAATCTGCAATAAATTAAGCCAAATGTTAAGGAAATCCAAGTTTGCAGGTTATCTGAAGTTTCTACCAGAATTTCACCAAAGTTACAGCAGCCAATAGAGAGAATAATCATGGATATTTACAACTCAGGCTTCACAGGCCACCCTCTTTCTTCCAGATTTTTGACTCAAAGGTTCAAAGGTAAATCAAAGAAAAATCAGCCCCTATATATTTTAGCCAGAGCTGGAGTGATAAGCTTTTGAGAGTACTAATTCAGTGCAGAAGATTTGCTAATGCTGCACTTGCCTAAAGCTATGCAAAGTACGTTGCAAAAGTGTACTACAGGTATTACAATTATGCCATATACAGCTGTCATTCTATTAAACTTTATCTTCTTCTACCATAAAAAAATGCACAGAAATAACAAATAAAGGTCAGCTAACTTATTTGGCTAATTCTGGTGATTGTACTCTATAGGAGTGTTGTCTCACCCTGTTTCATCTAACCCTCTTCAGTCAAGTGATTCTACAGCAGTATGAAAGTAATGGAATCAATTAGAGAAATGGTGGCAAGAATTATTTATGAAGACACAAAATTAGAAAATGCACAAGTAATAATTTGTTTCGTCAATATGAAGATTTTACTGACTTAGTAATTTAATGTTTCAGGGTGCAGATGACAACAGTGAGTGAGTGTTTAGTTGTTTACAAATGACATTTTTATTAGGATTATAATAGATTTTGTAATTTTCACTGTGAAATATGAAATGTATTTGTTATTCACTTCACTGCACACAACAGTGAACAAGCAACAACTCAATATCTATGGCAAGAAAATTTGTACTTGATTTGTGAGTCATAGAATGCTTTTTTTCTATTATTATGTTATGTTCACAATAACTTGGATACATTTAGTGCAACTTTGGCTTTACAGAGTTGATGGGACAACAGCATCTTCTGAAATGTATATTCTGTGAATACCAAATCAGTAATCAGAAACAACAGTATGGTTGCTCATAGATGACATTTACATTTTAGAAATTTATCATTTTCAAGCAAGTAGAAGATTTTTCTACATTATTTCTGTGCAAACATAGTTCTTCCATGTTAAGGTTCATCATTAATTTAAATTATTCCTCTCTACAAATGAAATATATTCGATAGCTTTCATTAAAGGCAATTACTTCCACTTTCCAGAAGTACAATTTGCTCGCTGCCGCGTTACTGTCAACAGAAAACCGAATAATATCGCGTTGCGGCAATATATATGGTCTTTGTGAACAGAAATTATTGCACTCTAGCCACTAAATTCTGCAATTATTAATAACTGCAAACGAGGTTGTTTTACAATTAAACTGCAGCTTTTTGCCTCACACAAAGGCCTGTTTTGGGTAAGAAGAAAAGCAGCACCGTGGTAGTGAAAGTGAAAAGGACATTACTAAATATTGGCAAACGGTATGCTCTTTTCGTACTTGAAACGCAAGCAAAATTGTGTTGCCATGTATAACCTGTTAGAAATCAATGTTGCAAGTAAAAGCCAATTCAAAACTATAATGTCATATTGAGGTAGTGCAGCACTGAAATATTTAAAGGGTGTCGATGTCAAATTTATAACTATGGACTACCAAGTACATTAACTGTACTTTCCTTATTACTGGAATAAACAAAGATCTGATTTGAAATTCTGACAACAGTTCCAAATACCAGTAAGTCAGAAACAGCAAAATGTCTTTGCCAACCAACTACAAGGTGTACTGCGGGAACTTGCTGAGGTTTTGACAGCACCCTCCAAACTCCCATTCTCTAAAGCAAAGAAGAACAAGGACAAAAGTCACCTTAGAACACCACCATCTTGAAGTTTCCTTGCAGGTTAAATACTATTCAAATTGGATCTTCATTATTCTGAGCCAAAATGGTGGGACTCCCCAACAGTTTGTCTTCTGAGTGTGTCTTCACCACAGAACCACAGCAGATCAAGAAAGCTGCACATCAGTATCTCAAGGGCAATCACAACAGATCTCAACTTATATCTCAAAATTTGAAGCCTCCGAAAATCCTTTTACAAATAGGGTTCGACCTATATGATGAGTATTAAAAGTGAGACACAGGTGAGCTTGGTGTGGCTATTCTTTAAATATGTAACAGAAACAGAGTGCCATTCATCACTGTTCCCTCTAAGCTGCTTGTGGAAGCCTCTGCTGTGCATGGGTTAGCAGTTCTCTAGGATAATGGTCACTTCATTTACTTCCCTTAACAGTTAGCCAGGAAGAGTTAGAGGAATTGAAACTTGCTCTGAGTTCTTGGAAATCTGTTAAACTCTGCCCCGAAACACCTACACTGACCCTAGTCCCCAACAGTGGACACCAGACTTCTCTTCCCAAACCAGACCACATAATGCTGCCCCACATTCCCCCACACACCAACTGAACCTGACAGCACTCCCACTGCCTTACCCAACGCGACCACCAACCCCACTCTGAACCTAACCCCTCCCCACCCACTCAATGACCTCCTGACTAGTCTCGACCCAATCATCCCCTTGTCTTCTCAAACCCAACCCGAACCATTGTAGACATGACCCCGCCCTGCACTACTGTCTGTGAACCCTTACCATTGAATCCAGATCCTGTGTGACCTGACCCCCTTGGGACCTTATTTCCTCTCTCACCTATGTTACACACTTACCTTCTCTTAGCATCTGATATAGTGTCTTCAGGACCTTTACGGTTTTGGATATGGCAGCTAATGTTGAAAAAAAGGTATGAGTTTTCAAGCCCCTCCACTGCTGGTTGCATTCTCCTTGCCTGGAGCATACTACTTCAGTTGGAAAGTCTCTGGCCCGATAGGTCATATGGAGAACTCCATCCGAGATGAGTGCACATGATTTTGACTGATCAGGATCAGAAATAGATGTTCTAATTCTGTATGGCCTTTAACTAGTGAGTAGCAAAATGACGTAGACTGAAAAGATTTGGTTTGTACACATGGATGAGCCAAAGCTGGGGTAGGTGTGTAGGTGAAAATGTTGGGAGATAAGCCCAAAACAGAGCATGGGGTTTGAGATGAGAACTTCGCCCATGCTTCATGCTGCCTGCTAATGATAATAACAGTGATGTATTGCCCAATGCTGTTGAGTTTGTGTGAGCGAGCATCACTACGTTTGGCTGCATAACTTTCTCTTAAAGGAAAAGACTGAAGGTACTGAAGGAGGAGTCAAAGAGAAATCACACAACTGGTCATTGAGCATGCCCAAAGATCTCAGATGCAGCACTAATGGTCTTAGTAGACTTGATGCAGAAGAGATAGGTCCTGTTTCCCCAAGTTCAAGGAAACCCTCCAGATATAAGAAGGAGCTGGTATCCTTTGCAAGTAATGCCAGCTGTCCAGCCATAATGATGTAGTTATAATGTTTTGCAAAATGTCAATAATGGGGAATTCAGTGATGGCAATGCCATTGAATGTCAAGGGGCAATGGTTAGATGTTGTCTTGTTGACAACGGTCATTGCTTGCATCTGTGTGGCTTACGTGTGACTTGTCACTTGCCAGACCAAGCCCACATATTGTCCAGGTCTTGCTGCATTTGGGCATGGACTGTTTCAGTGTCTGAGGAATCACAAATTGTGCTGAATGTTGTACAGTCATTAGCAAATAACATCACTTCTGACCTTATATGGAGGGAAGGTTATTGACGATCTTTGGAATTAGGACACTCCTTCCTGTAACATAGTGCCCAGAGCTGAATGCACCCTAAAGCTGAGGCTGAACTGATGCCTTATGTAGTTTCAACATAACCTGCTTCCTCTTGTACTGTAAGCCTCAATTATGAAACGCAGGGTACTGTATACTTTATTAACTGTTTGCTCTACATGTTCTTCCATGTTTAAACACTTAACCACATATACATCCACCTCCCTCTGCCTCCCTCACCATGTTTAGAATTCTACCCTTTCTTTTATATTGGCTTTTTGTGTTCTTCCTGCTAAATTGCATCACCTCACATTTCTCCACATTGAACTTCATGTGCCACCTGCCTGCCCTTTTCACTAACTTTTCTATGGCGTCTTGAAGTTCTACACTATTACTCATCACAGCACAATGCTTACGAGTTTTGTACCATCCACAAACTTTGAAAATGTGCCATGTACACCAACATCTAGGTCATTAATCTACTTCAAGAAAAGTAGAGGTCCCAGCACAGATCCTTGTGGGACTTCACACCAACCTTCCTCCAAGCCAAAGAACATCCATTAATCATAATTCACCGTTTCCTGTCAATTAGCCAATTCCGTATCATATGCAACCGATTCCTGAACTCAGGATCAGAGCAGAAACCACTTCCAGTTCTGCTACCAGAACCTATGGCGTCGATACAAAACGCAGTGCAATATGTCTCCAAAATCCATTGAATGTTTATAAATGTGTGATATTGGGATCAATACACTGAGCGGCTAAGCTAGATTATCTCTTTCTTCCGCCTCTATAAAGAGTTTTCTTTTACATGTCTATGTGGACTCCAGCTCTTTTTCCCATTGTCAAAATCAATCTTATTGCCAAGTGCTTTGCTATTAATCATTGAACCACTTGCAGCACTCAGGCATTTGAGCTATTTTAAAAAGCTTATTGATTTTTTGGCAACCACATCAATAATTTTCTAAGTGTTTAGAAATAAAGTTTGTAATTCTATGATTCATTTCACAATTTTGTGAAAAACCAATATTAAGAATATATGTGAAGGATTTAGGCTTCTGTTACCTGGAAACAGTTATGTCTGTTTACTGTCTGTACTGAGTAAATCACTTTCCTGGAGCAAATACTTCATTTCCTGAACGTAAAGCAGAAATTTTTAATTATCAAATAGCTTACTTTCCACAGTCGGAAACCTCCTCAGTTCTCATAATTTGGAGGAGAATGGCACTCCATCATTCCTCAAAATTAATGGAAAATAATTTTAAAATATTCAGGCTTTCCCCAGCCTGGATGAACTCCAATATTGTAAAGGCTGAATGCCAAATATCAATCAATATGAAACATTTAACCTCAAAAATATCAAACTAATGACATTGGAACTGAATTAGAATATTACATTTTTGAAGGAACTAATAAACTATATTGCAATTCAGAAAGTCCTGTTTAATTACAATCAGCATTAGTTCAAACCCATTTATAGGATAGGATTTCATAACCATCATTTTTAGTAGTTTTATGATTGATCGCACTTAAAATGGAGGTAGTTTTAATATTTAATTGGTACTAAAATGTGTATTTTTAAGTGTTCTTTCATTGTTTTTGAATCTTCAATGTGGCTTCTCTCAAATATTGTGACCTACAGGGGAGGTGGGTAGGAAACCAATCTCACTATCTCCAGAATCCACACAAATGTGCAAATTTGATTAAACCACCAAAATACCTAATTTTACCTGACTGCTTCATTCAGGTTAAAAGTATATGCTCACCAGGTTCTTTCCGTCAACGAGAAAATAACTATTTTTTGCAATTAAACTGCTTTTAACTAACGGCTAAAAAAACATAGACAAGTTGAATCGGTCACCTACAATCTCATCTCATGTTTTTAAATTTCCATATAGCTACAAATAGATTCATAAAGAGACAAGACAAGACACAGATATGAGGATATGAGGAAGGGTCACCGGACCTGAAATGTTAACTCTTTTTTCCTTCACAGATGCTGCCAGACCTGCTGAGCTTTTCCAGCAACTTTGTTTTTGTTCCTGATTTACAGTATCTGCAGTTCTTTCGGTTTTTCAAGATATGTTGGGCAGGGAAGGAAGAAAAGTCAAAGGATCCCTGACCTGGCATTAGTCCAAATCACAGTCATTGACCAGTCGTTTCTTTCAGCTTTCTTTCACTTACTTCCAATTCTTTGCTAATGATGCAAGGTGGTGGATATTCAGATTCTCTGTCTTTCATTTAGTGTTCAAGGATTTGCCAACTCAATGCCTCTGAAAGTGTTTTTGCCCTCCTCCTATCAACAAAGCAGTTTATAGGAAAATGGTGTTAGAGAACATCTACCAGGAGATTTCCTGTTTCTTCTCCACTCAGGAGAAAGGGAAAATGATGTAAGTGCTTTATCTTTTCAGGCTAGGAGCTTCTTTCTTTTGGACACACACACAGAGTATGGTTACCTGCCCAGGAAGTGTTGAGTGTTTGTTACAAAGCTGAGCCCTTCTAAGCTTACATCAACTGGTCCTATTTTTAAAAATGATCAAAAAACAGAAATTGCTGGGAATACTTGGCAGGTCTGGTAGTCACTGTGGACAGAAAGCAAAATTAATGACTCTTCTTCAGATCTGATTGTAGCTAAGAAAAGATTGGTACATAACCTGAAGATGGGGGAGTGGTGAGGGAGAAGAAGTAAACAATAGATGGAGATGAAGCCCAGAGAAAGAGAACTAAAGTTGGACAGACAAAGGAATGGGTAAATGTCAGCCTGGGAGAATCAATAGCTGCTAATGGGGACCACAAGTGGCTGACATTGGGATGGTTGTGATGAAAGGCCTGGTGTGTGGGGATTGGAGTAAGGCATGGGATAAGGTGTTTAGGCCCTAAAATTATTGAAGTTGATATTGAGTCCTGAAGGATCTCTAAGTGGAAAATGAGATGCTGTTCTTCCAGCTTGCACTGAGCTTCACTGGAGCACTGCAGCAAGCCTGACATCAAGATGTTGGCCTGGGAACAAGGTGGTGTGTTGAAGTGGAAGGCAACAGAAAGCTCAGGGTCAATTTTACAGACAGAATGCAGGTGTCTGCAAAGCAGTCATCCAGGCTGCATTTTGTCTCCCCAGTGTACAGCAGACCACATGGTGAGCAGCAAATACAATAGACTCGATAACGTGCAGGTAAATTGCTGATTCCCCTAGGAGGTACTGGGGAGGGAGGAAGTAAACAGGCAGGTGTTACACATTCTGCGATTGGAGGGGAAGGTGCCATAGGGGTATGGAGAGGTGTTGGCAATGAAGGGAGTGCCTAAGAGATAATGGTCCTGCTGAAGGCTCACAAAAGTGTGGAAGAGAATGTGGATCTGATAGTGGCATCCTGCTGGATGTGACAGAAATGACAGTGAATGATCCTTTGGATGTGGATGCTGGTGGAATGGTAGGTGAGAACAAGGGGGACCCTATTTCTGTGGTGGGAGAGAAGAGAAAGGTGGAGGGCCAAAGTGCAGGAAATGGGTCAGACATGGCTGCAGGCCCTGTCAACCATGGTGGTGGGGAATCCTCAGCTGAGGAAGAGGGTAGCCATTTTGGAAGCCCTCTTGTTGAAGTTGGCATCATTGGAACAGATGCGACAGAGCTGGAGGATATCAGAGAATGGAATGGAGTCTTTACAGGAAGCAGGATAAGAGGATGTGTAGTCAAGGTAACTGGGAATCAGTGGGTTTGTAATGGATATAAGCCAAGTAGAGGAGGGTGGTGGTGCATGGTGACAGGTCAGACCTTTTTTCCCAAAAGAAGTAGAGAGCCCTGAGACCAACCTAATGAGGGATGGACAAGTAAAGGGATTGTACGTCCATGGTGAAGAAGAGACAGCTGGAGCCTGCAAACTGGAAATTCTAAGACTGATGTAAAGCATCAGACCATTCAAAAATAGTAGGAACTGCAGATGCTGGAGAATCTGAGATAACAAGATGTAGAGCTGGATGAACACAGCAGGCCAAGCAGCATCAGAGGATCTGATGCTGCTTGGCCTGCTGTGTTCACCCAGCTCTACACTTTGTTATCTTAGACCATTCAAAAAGCCAATTTTCATCAAAACATCCCTGAAGTAGTACCATCTCATCTAGAATTCTCCCTTACCAATTGAATAAAGCAACATTGCAGATAAAACTCACAACGTGTCCAGTAACTCATTTTTAAAACTGCAAACATTTTCTTTCATAGTTTCCTCCCTTCAAGCATATCTTTTTTTCCATTTTGTAGACCACAATAGAAAAGAAAATGGAAATGGTCTTTACAGAAATGCTTCATGAGGTTAAAAAAAGTAAGGATAAACTTAGAAACTTGCTGCTTTTGTGACATGTGAATATCAAACCGTGGAAGGAAATTTATGGGTTTTCAAAATTCTAAAAATAGACTAATATTTTTGAGCTTTGCATGAAAACTCTGAAAAATAATGTATTTTTTTTCTATTCATTTTTTGTGGGATCTGGGCATCGCTGGCTAGCCAGTATTTCTTGCCCATCTCTAGTTGACCTTGAGAAAGTGGTGGTGAGCTGCCTTCTTGAACCGCCGCAGTCCTCCTGCTGCGGGTTGACCCAAAATGCTATTAGGGAATTCCCTCAGGCAGCTCACCACCACCTTCTCAATATCAAATATCAAATATTAAATATAAATGTAATTACAAAGTTTGGATAGACCACACAAAATTTGGAAGCATAATGATCTGTGAGGAGGACAGAGATCAACTTCAAGGGGACATAGGCTGGTGGAACATGAGGTTTCTTGGGAGCTGCAATTTATTGCAAAATATGACAGATTTTGAGAGAAAGAACAGGGGAAAGCAACACAGACTAACAAAATCAACTGTAAAGGAATGCAGGAGCGAAGCGACCAGGCACATATGTGCACAACCTTTGAAGATAGCATGGTGGTTGAGAAAACAAGGTGTAGAGCTGGATGAACGCAGCAGGCCATGCAGCATCAGAGGAGCAGGAAAGCTGACGTTTCGGGCCTAGACCCTTCTTCAGAAATGGGGGAGGGGAAGGAGGTTCTGAAATAAATAGGGAGAGAGGGCCTGCTGTGTTCATCCAGCTCTACGCCTTGTTATTTCAGATTGTCCAGCATCTGCAGTTCCTACTAGCTTTGGTGGTTGAGACCATTGTTAAAATACTGAGCTTGATAAGTAAAAGCATAGAGTATAAAACCAAGGAAATCATAATGGATCCTTATAAAATACCTACAGCTGCTCCTGCAATACTGCATTCAAATTCTAATCATTGCACTTTAGGAAGGATGTGTTAGCAGGCTGTTTTGTCCTGGATGATGTCAGAGTATTATTGGAGTTGTAAATGGAGAGTATTCAATCACACTCTGATTGTGTCTTGAAGGTAGTGACCAGGCAGTGGGGAGTCAGGAGACGAGTTACTCTGTGCAGAATTTCCAGCCTTTGACCATCTCTTTTGGGCATAGTGTGTATATGGATAGTCCAGTTCAGTTTCTGGTCAATGGTAACACCCAGGATGTTGGTAGTGGGGTATTCAATGATGGTAATGTCTTTGAAATCAAGAGGCAATGGTTAGTTCTCTCTTGTTGGAGCTGGTTATTGCCTGATGCTTGTGTGGTACAACTGTTTCTTGCCACTAGTGACTCCAAGCCTGGATGTTGTCCAGGTTTTGCAGCATTTAGACATGGACAATTTCAGTACCTGCGAAGTTACTAATAGCGCTGAACATGGTGAAATCATCTGTATACATTCCCAATTCTGACTTTACGATGGAGGGAATGTCATCGGTGAAGCAGCTGAAGAAGGTTGATAGGCACTACACTGAGAAACTCCTGCAGAGATGTCCTGGGATGACTGACCTCCAACCACAAAAATCCTTCCGTTATCCTGAGTGTGACTCCAACCTTGAGACCGTAAGACAAAAGAACAAAAGGAGGCCACTCTGTCCATCAAACCTGCTCTTTTTTCAATAACATCACGGCTGATCTGATAACCCTCAACTCCACTTCCCTGACTTATCCCCATAACCCTTATTTAATAACAATAACATGTCCACACCTGAAATATACTTAATGACATGGCCTTGACAGATCTCTGTGACAAAGAATTCCACAGTTCACAACCCTCTGAGAGAACAAATTCTTCCAACTCTCTATCTTAAATGCGTACCTCTTATTCTGAGATTATGCCCTCTACTCATAGACTCTCCCACAATGGGAAACAACGTTTCTGCAGCTTCCCTGTCAAAACCCCTAGGAAACATAGAAATATAGAAGATAAGAGAAAGACAAGGCCATTCAGCTCTTCGAGCCTGGTCTGCTATTCATCACGATCATGGCTGATTGTCTAACTCAGTAGCCTAATCCTGCTTTCTTCCCAAAACCTTTGATCCCATTCACCCCCAAGTGCTATATCTAGCCATCTCTTGAATATATTCAATATGTTGGCATCAACTACTTCCTGTGGTAATAAGTTCTACAGGTTCACTGCTGTTTGGGTAAAATATCTCCTCATCTCTGTCCTAAATGGTCTACCCTGAATCCTCAGACTGTGACCCCTGGTTCTGGACTCACCCACCATAGGAAACATCCTCCCTGCATCTACCCTGTCCAGTCGTTGTTAGAACTTTATAAGTCTCTATGGGATTCACACCCCCGCACTCATTCTGAACTCGTCTGAATCATTTTTGTTTCAAAAAGATTGCTTCTCATTCTTCAAAATCTTAATGAGTACAGTATCAACCTACTCATGAGACAGTTCCTCCATCCCTCGTACGTCTAGTGAACCTTTTCTGAACTGCCCCTAATGTCGGTGTACCTTTCCTTTCAGAAAGGAGCTAAAACTATTCACAGGATTCCAGCTGTAGTCTGATTAGTGTCTTGTGAACTTTTAGCAAAGCCTTCCTACTTTTATCGTCCAGTCCCTTTGATGCAAAGGCCATTATTCCATAACCTCCTTTATTTTGCTCTGAAATTGGCTTCTAGTTTTCTGTGATTCTTGCATATTCTCAAAACACTTACTGCAGTTTTTCTCCATTTAAACAATATTCAGCCTCTTTGTTCTTACTGCCAAATTGCATAATCTCACATTTTCCCACATCATATTCCATCTAACAAGTTTTTGGCACCATTCACTTTATCTGTCCATATCCCTTTGCAAATTCTTAGTGTTATTCTCACCACTTGACTTCCCAACTATTTTTGTGTCATTCACAAACTTGCCCATAGTACATTCATTTTCATCATCCAGTTTATCAATATATATTGTAAACAATTGGGGATCCAGCATTAATCCCTGTGGCATACCAGTAATTAACTGATAGGCAGTATTTCTGCTGATTTCCATAGGTTCCATTCTGCTGGCCAAATCAGTCTTGCGGAGAGCTGGTATAGACACAATGGATCAAATGCCGTCCTTCTGCCTTGATATTGTTCTATGTCACCATAATCAGAGTTTGAATAAAGCATGCTATTAATCAAACATTGTTAATAGTATTCAATTTTTCATTTTGGGCATATTTTCTTTTCTGGATCAGGCATGTTATATTGACTTCATCCATTCTTGCTAGCTTGGATAACTTATTATTTCAGCTTTTCCACATTCTCGTGCACCACATAGATTAAGAGAGCATAAGTAATGCTGTTGTTTGTCAACCACTGAATCTTCAAAGTAAAGATCAAAGAAGACGGAAAAGTAAATTGCACCTTTGCACCAGTCAGAGAACATGCAAAACAAAAGCTGAACAACCATTTATATAGTTTGACAGGTTGACTTGAAGAAGCAATTTGAGCAATTTACGGTAAAATGCCTGTCACTGAACACTAAGCTTACAATAAGTAGAGACGCATGATTTATACCTACGCTCCTTACCAGAATATGCCACTTTTTATAATGCGTCAGTTTTGTTTAACCTGACCTTGACAGGGAGTAGAATTATGCAAATTTGGTGAATGAGATGAACATGAATTAATCCTTGCTGCTAACTGCTTGTACAGATATATATTACGGACAAGTAAATGGTAACCATTCAATGCTTCATTAGCCATTGTCAGATCTAATCACTGCTATTCTTGTACAATATTAGAGAATGAAATTAAAGGGTCTTGTAAATTAGAGTCTCCTGAAGATGAAATGGAGATATTTAAAAGTAATAGCTCTTCAAGTAATTTAAAATTTCATAAATATATAGAAAATTATTTTGAAATATATCTTGAAAGATGAATAATGTAAAGAAGAAAAAAATCACGTTAAAGACCTTTATTCTCTCCATGTGGTTATCCTATGGGACTACAAAATAATTGCACGTACGAGACAAATTACAGAGTGCCCTGTCGTACACCTTTCCTATAAAAGTTGTGACAGGATACATTGATCATTTACAGCTATCATGCTGTGATACTCATGGTAGCTCCCACAAAGTAAGGAGGAGAGTTGGGTCACATAGAGCTGAAGAATTCAACAAACTTTTATTATAGCTCCTGGTATTTACAGATACACATTACACTTTCAGGCACTCGCATTACTGGGCTCAAGCAAAGCAATTTGGATGTATTGCAATATAATTCGCTCAGTATATTATGATGCAGAAGAACAAGAGCTCAATAGCATGGAAAGTGTGTGCTTTATACTATATGGTGACATACCATAAAATGGTGAATACATCATGAGTACACCCCTTATAGCTAAGCAACAGAATGAAGGAACAAAACAGCAAACAGCTGTATAACCATTGTATATAGGCATGTACTGTCAGTTCAATTATACAGGCATAAAATGAGAATTGAAAAGATTAATAAATAAAATTTCAATATAGTATTTTAGAGATTGGAGGTTTGACAACTCGTCTTGATCTGATGGTATGACCATCTAGAGAGTATATGTTGGGCTTCACCTTGCTCATAGGATCTATATGCCCAGATTGAATCATCTATACACCCAGAGTGAACTGTTTGAACTAAACTAAAGGGCAGTCTGAGAGGAGATGCTACAACAAGAGGCTTTGCCCACAAGTACAGCAGGCAATGCAGCTGAAGTGACCATAGCCCTGGATTTCACAGTCATGACAGCAAGCAACTTAAAGGGTATAATGTTAGCCAGGCTGCAAAGTAACAAATCACATGTTGCTTTTCAAGGCTAGTGAATTAATCTTAGTGGCAGCAGCTAACCAGAAGAGGTGTTTGCACAATAGTCACACCATCGACAGAAAGGTACCTGCCAATGTACACTTTCATGAATTGTAAAGATTTTACTCCCTTGATGTCCAGCTGGTGTGTGAGCACTGGCAGCATTGCAGAGAGATGTCTCAATCAGAGTTACATCCTGCAGCTGTGCAGCAATTTTTCCCTTCCTTTTGTATGAAATAACACATCTGAAGAGGCAGTCAGGAGGCCAGCCTCCAGGTTTGGTTGTTACTACATCTTACAGTTATTTACATATATACCTCAGAAAACCAGAATCCATATGTATGCAGTGTGAAAATCTACACTCTGTAGAATGGCATAGTCAGGTGAAATCATTCTCTAAAGTGTACATTCATATTTACATTCATACTCCACGCAAGTTCACAGCTTACACAATTCATTCTCTGTATATTAAGAACTGGAGTGGAAGTGCTGGTGTAGTGATAGTGCATTGGATCAGTAACCCAGAATGTCAAGTCCTGGGGACATGAAGATAGATAGTGTAATTTGAATTCTATAAAATCTGGAATTAAAATCGAGGGTAATGATCATTGTGTAACCCCTTGCTAATCGTCATGGAAAACAGGTACACCCATGTCATTTAGGGAAGGAAATTTACCATCCTGGTTGGCCTGCAGCAACTCAAGACCCACAGCAATGTGGTTGATGCATATTTGCCCTCTGAACCTCAGCAAGCGGCTCAGTTCATGCCCAGATTAGGGAAAGATAAAAAATACCAGCCGTACCAAGGATGGCCACATTCTGTTAAAGAATAACACAAAAATTATGTGCACATATATCCTGCCTCCAAATAATTGCAATAGCTTCAGGCTTTGGAGAACTGAACTGGACTCAATGGAAAAGCACTGCGTGAAGATTTTTCTGGTCATTTAGCACAATTTGCTTTTGTGAGATAATCAAATGGTGAAACCTTTCAAATATTGTGCTCAGTAATAAAATTTGAATAAATATAATAAATCAATACAATGCTCATTGACACAATTGTGGAAAATTACTGGACTCTCTCGATTCGGTTTCTCGGTTGAGAGGTTTTTTTTATTGTTCACAGGCTGTGAGCATTGCTAATTCCCCTTCAGAAAATAACAGGGAGACTAACGTCAGAGCTGCTGCAGGCTGTGTGGTGAAGGTACTCTCACACGGCCCTATTATAGAAGGAGATCCAGGAATTTGATTCAACGAAGATAAAGATAAAGCTAAATCAGGATTGGGTGTGACTTGGCAAGAAATTTGCTGGTGATTGTTTCCCATGCTTTAGTTCTTCATGATAGTAGAATCCAAGAGTTTGCAAGCTATTACCTCAGGAGGCTTAGCAAGTTACTGCCGTGTATTTGTACAAGGAATATGCTGAGCCAACTGTGCTAGTGATGGAGGATGTGAATGTTGAGGGTGATGGATGGATTTATGATGAAGTGAGCTGCTCTGTCCCAAATGGTACAAAAACAGAAATTGTTGGAGAGACTCAGTAAGTCTGGCAGCCAGATCCAAAGAAAGATCACCAGACTCAAAATGTTTTGTCTCCACAGATGCTGCCAGACCTGCTGAGTTTCTCCAGTAACTTCTGTTTTTGTTTGAGATTTCCATCATCCGCAGTTCTTTATTACACTTCACTATCCTGCATGGTGTTGAGCTTGACTATTGCTCGAGTTGGACTCATCCATTCATTACACTTCGGGTTAAAGCTTTTTGGGAGTTGGAAGATGACTAATTTGGTGAAGAATACTTAGCCTTTGATTTGCAATTGTAACTACATTTTTAAGGACCGGTCTAGGTACATTTTGTTCAACCCTGGATCTTCCACAGGACACTAGTGGTGAGAATTTCGTGACTGTAATCACAATGAAATTCAAGGAGAGATGGTTAGGTGCCCTCTTACTAGACACTTATTGTCTGGCAATTGTGTGCCATAAATATGATATGACACTTAGTAGCCCAAATCTAGATATTATCTTGACTAGACCTGACTCTCTCTTCCACCAAGCCTCAACAACCCAATTACTCACCCAACTCAAATACTTCCTTTCCTGACCCTAATAGCACCTCCTAAACTAAACCAATCTATATTACCCCACCGGACTAGCCTCAACCAGACCAGACAATACCCAACCAGCTTTATTAATGGAGCAGTCTAATGGGCTCGCTTTCTTTGATGTACTAGTTGAGAAATCTGTGAGTAGGTTCTCCATTAGTGTCTATTGTAAGCCTACCCTCACTGGCTAACATACCCTTTGGGATTCCAATAACTCCACTTGCATTAAGATTTGTCCAATCTGCAGTTTCATAAATAGAGCTGACGCTGTATGGTTCGTGGTAGAAGCTTGATGCTGAAATTGAATGATCAAAGCCATCTTGACAGATCATGTCTACCCTGATCAGATCATTGTTCACTGTATATCATGTTTACCCTGACCAGATCATTGTTCATTGTATATTATGCAAACATGCAAATGAGCCCAAGGCTGCCACCATTGGTCCCAAATGTACATGCAAAATATGAATTAGCAGCAGGATTAAACCACTCAGCACCTTAAGCCTGTTCCAGCCACCAATCAGACCATCATTTATCACATTAGACCACACTACAAGCCAACCTCAAACTTCACCAAGAATCTATCTATTGCTGCCTTAAAAATATCTTACAAGCAGTGCCCCATCATCTTTTATAGAATCATAGAGATGTACAGCATGGAAACAGACCCTTCAGTCCAACTCGTCCATGCTGACCAGATATCCTAAATAAATCTATTCCCATTTGCCAGCATTTGGGCCCAAATCCCTCTAAACCCTTCCTATTCATATTTGATAAAGAAAGTCTTAAAGACACATGGTTCTCTTTGAAAAAAACATTTCTTCTCAAAATATATTCCTCAAATGGGAGAGCAATTACTTTTAGTCGGAAGATTGCTCTTTTGTTGACGCTGGAACATGCTGTTCCAAGAAACTATCCCAAAAATATTCCATGAACTCCTTACCTAGACCACACTTCCCATCTGACTTTCTAGTCTGTATGCAAATTATAATCTCGCATATTTATTACTATGCCTTTATAACAAACTTTCTTTATATTTCATCCTACCATGCAATTATTACTAGGAACCCAGGACATCATTCCCCCAGGTGGTTTCTTGCCTTTGTCATTTCTTATCTCTACCAAACCTCTTCTACATTCTGGTTTCCTGAACTTTGGTCATCTCACTCTGTTGCGCTAATGCTATCATAACTAACACAACCGCTTCGCCACATTTTCCACTGCTTCCTGTCCTTTCTAGACATCATGTACACTTCAACATCCAGGTTCCAATCTAAGTCATCCTGCAGCCACGTCTCTGTAATAGCTATCATATTGTACTTATTTATACATGCTTGCACTCTCATTTCATTTGTTTTTCTTTGAATACTATGATCATTCAGATACATAGCATTCAATGCCATCTTCTGTTGATGGATTCTTCAATTTGCCATCTCTATCAATTTCTGTCAGAGTCTGTGCATCATTTTCCATAGTAAATGCATGCAAATAGGTATAGTACAGTAATCAGGAGTGATTTTAATCTATATATATTCTGGTCAAACCACATGAACAATAATACTTAGGTAGATGAATTCCTAAAGTGTTTACAAGATGGATTTCTAGACCAGTACATTGGCTTTGTTTAATGAAAAGAGTTTAATTCATTACTTTGTTGTGACAGTCCTTTAAGAAAAACTTGATCATAACATGATAGAATTCTTCATTGGATAAAATGTAAAGTAGCGTAATTCAAAACTAGCATTCAAATCAAAACAAATGAATCTACAAAATGTATGAGGGGTGAGCTGGCCGTGACAATCTGGGTAACTTCATTAAAAGGCATCTCATGGAAAGGGAATGATTACTATTTAAGGAAAAAATGCACACATTGTAGCATTCAGATATTTCTTTCAGGCAAAAGAACATATAAGGGAAAGTAGCACAACCTTGGCTTACAAAATAAATTGAGGATATTGTTTGATCCAAAGAGGAGTGATATAAAGTTGTGAGAAAACGTAGCAAACCTGAGCACTTGGAACAGTTTAGAATTCAGCATAAGAAGTCCAAGAGTTTGATTAAGAGGGGAAAGATAGAGTATGAGAATGAACCTGCAAGGAACATGAAAGTAGACTGTGCAAGTTTCCGTAAGTATGTAGAAAGAAAAAAAAGCAGTGAATACAAATGTATGTCCCTTACAATGCAAGATGGGAGAACTGAGTTTGGAGGACAAGGAAATGGCTGAGTATTTAAACAACTTCTTTGGTTCTGTCTTCATTGAAGTAAATAAAACAAACTTCCCAGAAGTGCTAGGGAAGCAAGAGTCTTTTAGGAAGGGGGAACTAAAGAGCGCACAATGAAATGCGTCAACAGAATGAGTCTCTTCCCAGCAGTGTTTTATTTCTGTACTACCAAGCAATTATTAATCAAACAAAAAAAATCCATGATGCTCCTAAGCTTGATGTCGGTTGGGGAAGGTTGGAATGAGAGAAATTTGGTGAGAAACAAAAGGTTCCTGGTCACACCATCAAATGGTTGTTTACCAAATGGTCAGATAGCAAGATGAAGCTGCACTAGGAGATGAGAAGTTGCATAAGGCTGGTACGTTTCCTGATCCCGAAAGGTGTCAGCACCATCAAACGACACATGCTGTGTTATTGAGGCTCCATGATGAGAAGAACCATTTTCTCTGGAAATGCAGCCAGCTTTGTCCCAAAAAGGCTCTGACCTGTTCCCTTCTAATGTGTCACCTTATTGTGCAAGAGAGTAAAATGTACACATATTCCCCACTCCAATCTGAATGGGTCAGTTGTAAATCATGGCGCTGCGTATCCAAAAAACTGTTTTAACCAAATTCTAGCCTATTGTTCACACCGAATGCATATTTCAGAGTATTGACCTTGAAACCAGACATGACCTTTGTCAGGGGTCTCCCACTTCACCACCCTGAAATTGGTGACAATGAAACAGGAGAAGACTCAAGAAAATTCACTCCTATATGAGTGTCCCAAGGCAGTTTGAAGATCTTTTAGATGTTATGCATTTCTGTAGCCAGTAGAGGGTAATGTATTACAATGCACCAATATTATGTTTCATTTAAAAATGGATACAATAAAAATGGGTACGACTACAACTCCTGTGAGCTAAAAACCAACTCCTTCAGTTACATGCAAAAAATTATTTGCGTTATGTTTCAGCTATTTAGCAATATACTTTATAAAATGTTATTTTAAGCTATTATATATTTGGAAACACAAGCCTCGCGACACTAAACAACTGTTTGAATGGAGCTGACAATCTATATTTTCATAAATTGTTTTGTTTGCTTCAAAGGAGCTGATTATAGACAACCACAGAGCGATAAACCAGTTTGGAAATGAGACTAACAGCCTTTCAATTTTAAAGTCTAAAATATTTTGAACCCTGGGAATTGAGGCAACGGTGGTTTTAGACAGAAAAGCAATTGGTGTCTATTTGACAAATAATTTTTTTCCTTTTGAATTTCTTCTTTACCTCTCTACAGGCTCATCTATGACCACACAGCCCATGTGTGTATTAGCAGCAAAGCACTTAATATACAGCTTTGGCACTGAATCCAGAACAATAACATGTAGGCACCAGTGTGACATATATTCCTTTTCTGTTTTTATCAGAACCTCTGGAGATGATATCCCAGCTATCAGGCAACTGGTCTATGTTACCATGGACACTAAAAGCTCAGTGTTACCAGACACGCTTATACCAGATATCACACAATTACTTTCAGATCTGGTACATTGGACAATGTCGGATGCCAAATTCAAAGTTCAAACTCAAAACCATAACTTTTGAGCACAAGATACTCCTCTAGATTGAAAGAACTTGAGGGGAATTTGAACTTTCATCGTTTAGTGGGGAAGGAACAGCTTTAATTTCCACTCTGTCCCCATCACTGCCCATTTTAATCCTGCTGCTTATGGTAGCACTGGAGCCTCTTACCTGATGCCAATGTAACCTCATTCACAACTGTGCATCAGTGTCCAATGACAGCCAGGGATGCCAGTAGTGTTATAACTTGCCTGACAGGAGTTCCACCAGGCAAGTACTGGAGTTTGTCCCTGTACCCCAACAGGTCTTTGCCGTCCTGGGCCCTCAACAGTTGCTTAAAGCATTCTAGAGATCCAGATGTGGATTATTCTTGACAGCTTTCTCTTTATACCAGTGGCAGTCTTCATTGCTCAGCCTGGGAACCCTGCAGCCCAATGGCATCAATGTGGATTTCACAAGCTTCAAAATCTCCCCTCCCCCAACTGCATCCCAAAACCAGCCCAGCTCATCTCCACCTCCCTAACCGGTTTTTCCTCTCACCTCAAGCCACACCCCCATCTCCTATCTACTAACATCATCCTGCCCCCTTGACCTGTCCATCCTCCCTGGACTGACCTATTTCCTCCCTACCCCACTACCTACACTCACCTTTACTGGCTCCATCCCTGCCTCTTCGACTTGTCGGCCTCCTCTCCACCTATCCTCTCCTCTATCCATCCTCTATCCGCCTCCCCTTCTCTCCCTATTTATTTCAGAACCCTATTCCCCTCTCCCATTTCTGATGAAGGGTTTAGGCCCGAAACGTCAAGTTTTCCTGCTCCTATGATGCTGCTTGACCTTCTGTGTTCATCCAGCCACATGCTTGTTATATCTCTTCATTGCTCAGTGGCCATTTTATGCCATAGGTTGGTTAAAAAATGAACTCTCAGGCAGAATTCAACTGAGTGCCAGCAGTTAAAACGTACTAGACATTTGAAATGGACTCAAGCATGTAATTTCCATTTTTTCCACTAAATTCCTGATAGGGTTGCAAATCAGCCTTTGATATTTGTTTATTTTTGTGCATGACAGCTTCATAAGATCAATGCCACAACATAGCTGAGCATGTACAGGGTTCCTGTCATCAGTGTCTGCCCATACAGATGTGATTTTCAGGACATTCTACCTTCAGGAATTCAACAACTTCCCAAGGTCACATCCAACTTTTGAGGCTATGACAAAAAACTTTGCTGTACTCTGCCTTACAATGGTTCCTACACTTCGGGAATTATAAGAAAAAATGCACAGACACATATTGAATCAACAAAATTCTCTCCCCAATACAATTCCTTCTGACACTCTTCCAGAATTTGCACAAACCCACATCACAAAAACCCTATACAAAGTTATCTGAAACTTACATGAGTTACCACAGTTCAAACCCTTCTGAGATTTGATTGCAACTTAATAAATTTAGCCCTAGTATAAATTGCTCTATGATTGGATTGAAACATACAATCACCAACACAACTGCTTGTTACTGGTATTGATTATATGTCTTAATCAAGAGGCGACCAGTCTCCATCCATCTTTGCCCAACTGCAGTAACCATACTCTGGTATTTTCATCCTTTTATGATGATTCGTATCACAACATCACAAATATATTTCACATTGACATTGTCACAACCCACTTGGAAAACCATTGTAATCAAAGGTAAACAGAAATATGAATTTTCAACATTACTAACTAAAACTCCAATTGCTTCTTAAAACCCAACACACACATGCAGACAGACACAGGAAAATAAACAAACAGGTATGTCATGGATAGAAGGAAAAGTACTGGGGAAGCACAGTCCAATAGCACCTGTCCACATAATTTGATGCAGCATCCCCTTTTGCTTCTTCAAATTCCTGATTTCCAATCTCCATGTCCAAATCATCTCAGTTCTTTGCTGAAGTTACAGGGGTAGAATGGAGTTTGCTCATTAATTGTTTTGTTCTTCAGTCACTGGCTAGAGACAATGGCTTATAGCATAGGGTGAAACAAAATGGTCAGTGACTTTTCATGTTTAGTTATTCCATTGCGGAGAGAGGAAAAAAAGTTGCTTTCTCTAACAATCTGGAAATCTTCTGCCAATGTATTGTTCACAAACAAGCTGTTACCAACCCAGGAGCCAATCAGAGATTTGTTATCATGCTGATGACTCCTGGCCCAACCAACTAAAGCTCAACCAGCAGCCTGTCTCCAGGCAAGGTTGTCCTGCATGTACACCCATAACACTGTTCAATCTTAAACTTCTTCCTCTCTGCACAAACAAAGCAGCAGGGTAATAACAACTCAAAATGAGTTCTTACTTTTAAAATTGCAGCAACACCTTCCACAATCATTTGGCTTACAGTGATTCTTTTCCATTTTAGTTCGCAATCCAAAATAGAGAGAAATAAAAAGATGGACCCTTTACATCACCCTGCTGATTCATCTGGTGTTTAACAGCCCTCTGATCTTTAATCTAATCCACACTATGACATAACAGGGCGATATGGACATATGTTGTTTCCCTCAGAGAAAATAATACGATCCTTATTCCACGAATAGGGATACTGGCTCAGATCCGTGACAGTTGCTTCTGTAACATTATTATCAATGACCATGCCTCTCTCAGTCTCCTAATTCGATTAGTCAATGGCAGTTACTTTGCACCATCGCTTGTGAGAATGTTACTTCCAGTCTTTTAGGTAGGCAGAGGTTTGGCTGGATCATATTTCTACAATTAACCCCTTCAGACTTGTACAGCTCACCTCCGGTGTTATGTTGAGCTTTAATTATTCATATTTCAAAGCTTAAGGTCAGTTTTTTTTAGACCGTATGATTTTCCAGTTAAGAAGAAGTCACATCCTTCATTAATGGATAAAAAATATGCATAGGTGGCATTTTAAAGCAGCAAAAATGAAGCTTTCCCCTGTGCTTCACAAAAACAAACAGGTGACATAAGGACTGGTAGTAGTCGCTGTTCATACATCCATTTTCCTGTCAGGGGATTTCTGTGCAAATGGTCAGCCTTCCGGCCAGTGAAGCAAATCCGATGTTGGAATGTATTAAAATTCCAACATTTAGCCAAATTTCATGAATTATTGCCCGGATCAGACTTAGAATATTGAGTACGGAAGGATATTGCAGCTCTCAACAGAGTACATAAGGCAACCACCAAAATGATTGGGGGTGTGATGGGGTGGGTGGGGTGGAGTGCTTATTAGATAGGGCAAGGTAAATATATAGTCGCAGTCCAACAATGTCCATAGGTATTGCTCTCAGTTAAAGAGACAGACAACTGATTCTAAAACACTGGAGGATGTCTGTCCACATCATGCATGAAGCAAGGCAAGACATAGCCCTCCATGAACTCTGTGAAGCTGATATTGGGATTGAATGAATAACCTGGGTGTTTCTGAGCCACGCCGTAACCAATTGATTTGACACTTCCACAGGGATTGCAGTATAGAAAGTCAATGTGAAAACTGATGTGTTCTCATGAATAAAAGAGGTTGAGAGGTGATAATTGTTGTTGTCTGGATTCTAAAAATGCTGATCACGACAAGCTATTTCATCCCAAAGATGCATTTGCACTTGCAACAGCAGTGGGGGCTAAATTCAAAATAAAGTTCAAATTTCAGATAAAAAAATCACAACAGGAAGAAGATTTGATGCGAACAGACTACATGCAGAAGCAATGCATAATGATTTCATCCTACAGAATTCAGTGACCCCAAATTCTTTAAGAAACAGAATCAAATCAATAGATAATTTCTTTTCCCCCTTTCCAGAGGATGGAGGCAAAGAGAAAGCTGAAAAGATTGCATACTAGTAAAACATTACAAGTCACTCCCACCTTTGGAAACTAATCTCACACTAACCTAGAAAGAATAAAAAAGATGCTCGTAATCTAAATGGTGAGAGATTACAGAGCTTGGAGATTCAGAGACATCTAGAACCGCATGAATCACAAGAAGTTATGCAGGTACAGAAAGTAATTAGGAAAGCTAGTAGAATGTTTTCATTTATTGAGAAGGAATTGAATACAAAATTAGGGAAGCTGTGCTTCAAATTTACAGGGCATTAGTGAGTCTACATGGTGGTAGTGTGCATGGTATTGGTCAACTTATTTAATGAAGGATTCAGGTTAAGCCAGGAGGTAAAGGATTATCAGGAGTACATGGGAATATGAATTTAAGATTATAATCAGCCATGAGCTTACTGAATAGCAGAGCAGGCTCAAGGGGCTGAATGTCTACTCTTGCTCATTACTTGCTTGTGAAATATGTTCATATGTTCATCATTTACATCATGATGTGCTCAATTCTCTAAAGGTCCTTAGACAGCACCTTCCAAACCCATAATTACTTCTCTATAGAAGGACAACTGCAGCAGCTATATGGGAACACCACCATCTGCAAGTTCCCCTCCAAGTAGTTTACCATCCTCAATTGAAAATATATTGCCGCTCCTTCACTGTAACTGAGTCAAAATCCTGGAATTCCCTCCCTAAGGGCATTGTAAGTTTGCCTATATAACATCCACAGCAGTGGTCCAAGAAGGTATCAGCTGGGGACGGGCCGTAAATGCTGGCCCAGACAGCGACATCCCATAAGTGAATAAAAACATGTTTAACAAACCTGAGGTTCCTGCTTGAGGGATGAAAGAGGAAGATGAGGAACTATCTCATGATGAGGCACAGAGTCAAGCAATCTGGGTGAGGTTAACTGGAAGTGTAAGATGCTTCAGTCTCTGACAAGTAGTCAATGATTACAGGGACTGGGCAAGACAAAAATGATGTGAAACGTGCATCAGATAAATATGGAGATTATGTGTGTCTTTCTATTGTGAGACAACTTGCTGAGTCAGCAGCTGAATCTGCTAACCATGTGTAGCTAAACATCCAACATATTAAACTGCACTGCAGAGAAAATGTCAGCTGTAGGAGCAACTGCAAAACTCTTTCCA
The DNA here is from genome assembly GCA_024137785.1 of Ginglymostoma cirratum. Lineage (NCBI taxonomy): Eukaryota > Metazoa > Chordata > Chondrichthyes > Orectolobiformes > Ginglymostomatidae > Ginglymostoma > Ginglymostoma cirratum. The sequence continues at coordinate 39,153,327 of JAHRHZ010000013.1, forward strand.
ATTTCACATGAGGTGTGAGCAAGACAGTCTTGAGGAAGTCAGTCAATGAGGAAGTACTACATGAATAAAAAAAGGTGCCATGAGATCATAAATCTATAAGAAACAAGAAACAGGAATTGACCATTCGGCTCCTCCAGTCTGTTCTGTCATTCAATGGAATCATGGTAGATCCAATTTTCCTCATATCCATATTCCTGCATTTTTCCTGTAACCCTTGATTCCCCTAATGATCAAGAATCTATCTCAGCTTTAAATATACACAAAGACTTGCCCCACAGCCCTCAGAGGCAAGGAGTTCCAAATACTCACAACCATCTGTGAGAAGAAATTCCTCTCATCTCAGCCTCAAATTGGTGCTCCTTTATTCTGACATGATGCCCTTTAATCCTACACTATCCCATGAGGGAAAACATCCTGTCAGCATTTACCTTGTCAATCCCCTTAAGAATTCTACATGTTTCAATGAGACTACCTCTCATTCTTTTAAACTCCAGTGAGTAGACCAGTGACCAATTATGAACCATAGGATGGTAGATATCTAGCAACAGTGCCTGCACCGGCCTCTGATGTTGAAATAGAGCTGGGGCATAATGTTTAGAGGTTTCACGTCAGTGCCCAGAAAGTTGTGGATTCACAGGTTGTGACTATCATTGCAAATAAGTTGTACAGTTCGAGGCCAATTAGGGATGGTCAACAAGGGCTGCCCTTTCCAGCGATGCATTCAACCTGTGAAAGAATTCAGTGTGCGACAGAAAAAGTAACAACATGCACATATGCAAAATGGCAGAAATGATGACATTTAGAACAGGTTATATCATCCCATCTGAGTGTTACATTTACTAACTTGACATCTGCTGGTACATCAGAACCTTGGGAATTTTGGGAGAAAAGGTGTATCCACTGTCTCTGCGGCTGTCTTCTGTGCAATCCTAGAGGAGGCAGTGGCATAGTAGTAAAGTTACTGGGCTAATAAGTCGACCTGCTGAGTTTCTCCAGCATTCTCTGTGTTTGTTTCAGATTTCCAGTGTCTCCAAATGAGTGATGATTCTTTAAAACATTATAATGAAAACACCAGAAAAATGCTGTGAGAACACAGGTGCAAATCCTACCATGTTATCTCATGGAATTTAAACTCACTCAGTTAAATTTAGAATTGAATGCCAGTTTCAGTCATGGTGTAAGAAGCTACATCAAATATTGAAAAACCCATCTTCTTCAGTAGCTTCCTTTGTGGAAGGGATTTTTTTTAAAGTCTGGCCTCTATGTGACAATACATTCACAACAATATAGTTGACTTTTAACAACACTCTGAAATGGCCAAGCAATCAACTTAGTACTGAAACTGCTACAACTGCACTGCAGGGTTTAGAGAAGGCAGTTCACCACCATCTCCTCAAAGCAAATTAGGGATCAGCAAAATGATGCTGTCTTCCAATGATATGTACATCATGCGGAAAAAAACAAAATAAATCCCTGAGTGTATAGGTTTTCAGATCCTGGGGACTTTAGGGCTTTTTTTAGATTTCCTCCAGTACATTTGCTCTGTTGATTTTAATTAGCTCAACTTCCTCAGTCCAATATGCAATTTGTAACTTCTACTGTGAAGACAGATGCAAAATATATGCTTTTTTAAAATTTTTTAATGGTTTCATAAACACCCCCAAACTTAAAATGTATGATGATTCTTTGAAACACTATAAACCTCTTCTTTTAATCTAATACTTCCCTTCCTGAGTAAGTCCTGAGTAAGTCTTGTTGAGTTTTGGAATTCAATGGAACATATTGTTCTTAGAATATGTTGGAATTGTTTCTTTAAATGTTGTCCAGCATTGATTTATAGCCAGAGCTAAATCTGGTCTTATGTCTGACCTCCAACTAAGCAATGCCCACATGTGTGATCTCCTCTTGGGATCATGTTACTGGTTATAACTTATGAAAAATGATTGCAGCAGAAATCTGAGAAGAACGCAGCTTTTTCTAAGTTTGTGGAACTGTGAATACAAAGAATTTAAAGTTTTGGCAAAGATCTGTAGCTTGGGTTGTGGATGAGGTCATTGACTTGCTCGCCGAGCTGGCTTGTTTTTGGTCAATGAACATCGCTCGGCGAGCAAGTCAACAACCTAATACAAGGAATTGATGTATTTGGCAAGTTGAATGCGTGTTCCATCCCTGCATGTTGAAAACAAGCCAGTTGCCTTTTTGGAAAATGCAGCAATATTATTATGGGTTGTACCACATGGAAAAGGTTCTTTTGCAGATGTCACAGGCACAAAATTTTAAACAAAGCCAAAACTGGTTTAAAATAACCAATATATGGATCCATTTATTCAGTGATATCCACTTATTCCCCTCAAATTCTCTGGGGAAACACCAAAGTGGAGATGATGACTCAGTGGTTAGCATTGTTGCCTTTCAATGCTAGGGACCCAGGTTCAATTCCAGCCTTGGGCAATTGTGTGTGTAAAGCTTGCATGTTCTTCCTGTGTCTGGTGGATTCCTATTGGGTGCCCTGGTTTCCTCCTACTGTCCAAAGATGTGTGGGTTGATTATGATAAATTGCTCTGTCGTGTCTAAGGATATGCAGGCTAGGTGGATTAGCCATGGTAGATGTGGGGGTAGGGGACTGGGTTTGGCAGGGATGCTCTTTGCAGAGTTGGTGTAGACTCAAATGGGCTCTTTCCACACTATAGGGATGCAATGAAAACCACATATCTTTATGCAAATTTACCAGAGAAGTGATTTGTGACAACCCAAGCTTTGCGCTTTTGAGTCATCTTAACCAATGTGAGGAATTCCACTCCCAGACATCCCAGATGTCCTCGTTTTTCAAGGACTGCAACAGTGGTCGAAAACGCCCTCGACCGTGTCGCTCACATTTTCCACAACTCATCCCTCACACCCACTCCCTGCAATAACAACCAAAACAGAATCCCCCTCGTCCTCACGTACCACCCCACCAACCTCCGGATCCAACACATCATCCTCTGGCACTTCCGCCATCAGCAATCTGACTACCAAAGAGATTTTTCCCTCCCCACCCTTATCTGCTTTCCGGAGGGACCACTGTCTCTGTGACTCCCTTGTCCGTCCCACACTCTTTCCAGGAAAGCGTGACATTTCGGGCCAAGACCCTTCATCAGAAATGGGGGAGGGGAAGGGGGTTCTGAAATAAATAGGGAGAGAGGGGGAGGCGGATAGAAGATGGATAGAGGAGAGGATAGGTGGAGAGGAGGCAGACAAGTCAAAGAGGTGGGGATGGAGCCAGTAAAGGTGAGTGTAGGTGGGGAGGTAGGGAGGAGATAGGTCAGTCCAGGGAGGACGGACAGGTCAAGGGGGCGGGATGAGGTTAGTCGATAGGAGATGGGGGTGGGGCTTGAGGTGGGAGGAGGGGATAGGTGAGAGGAAAAACAGGTTAGGGAGGCGGGGATGAGTTGGGCTGGTTTTGGGATGCAGTTGGGGGAGGGGAGATTTTGAAGCTTGTGAAATCCACATTGATACCATTGGGCTGCAGGGTTCCCAGGCTGAATATGATTTGCTGTTCCTGCAGCCTTCGGGTGGCATCATTGTGGCATTGCAGGAGGCCCAGGATGGACATGTCGTCTGAGGAAGGGGACGGGGTGGGCGACTGGGAGGTGCAGTTGTTTGTTGCGAATTGAGTGCAGGTGTTCTGCAAAGCGGTCCCCAAGCCTCTTCTCGGTTTCCCCGATGTAGAGGAGGCCACAACGGGTACAGCGGATGCAGTATACCACATTGGCAGATGTGCAGGTGAACAGCTGCTTGATGTGGAAAGTCTTCTTGGGGCCTGGGATTGGGGTGAGGGAGGAGGTGTGGGGGCAGGTGTAGCATTTCCTGCGCCCGCTTCTGTCTCCTTCCCAAAATCCACAAACCTGAATGCCCTGGTCGATCCATTGTCTCCGCCTGCTCCTGCCCCACCGAACTCAGCACCACCTACCTAGACTCCATTTTCACCCCGTTGGTCCAGGAATTCCCTACCTACATCCGAGACACCACCCACACCCTCCACCTGCTCCAGAACTTCCAATTCCCCGGTCCCCAACACTTCATTTTAACTATGGACGTCCAGTCCCTATACACCCGTATTCCCCATGTAGATGGTCTAAAGTCCCTCTGCTTCTTCCTGTCCCGCAGACCTGACCAATCCCCCTCCACTGACACCCTCATCCACTTAGCCGAACTCGTACTCACCCTCAACAATTTCTCTTTCAATTCCTCCCACTTCTGACAGACAAAGGCGGTGGCATTGGGTACCCACATGGGCCCAAGCTATGCCTGCCTCTTTGTAGGTTACGTGGAACAATCCCTCTTCCATACCTACACCGGCCCTAAACCCCACCTCTTTCTCCATTACATTGATGACTGTATCGGCGCTGTCTCATGTCCCCACGAGGAGCTCAAACAGTTCATCCACTTCACCAACACCTTCCACCACAAACTTAAGTTCACCTGGACCATCTCTAACACGTCTCTCTCCTTCCTGGATCTCTCTGTCTCCATCTCGGGTAACCACCTAGAAACCGATATCCATTCCAAGCCCACCGACTCCCACAGCTACCTAGAATACACCTCCTCCCACCCACCTTCCTGCAAAAATGCCATCCCCTATTCCCAATTCCTTCGCCTCCGCCGCATCTGCTCCCAGGATGAGACATTCCACTCCTGTACATCTCAGATGTCCTCATTCTTCAAGGACCGCAACTTCCCCCCCACAGTGGTCGAGAACGCCCTCGACCGTGTCTCCCGCATGTCCCGCAACTCATCCCTCACACCCCGTCCCCGCAATAACAACCAAAAAAGAATCCCCCTCATCCTCACGTACCACCCCACCAACCTCCGGATCCAACGCATCATCCTCCAACACTTCCGCCATCTGCAATCCGACCCCAACACCAAAGACATTTTTCCCTCCCCACCCTTAACTGCCTTCCGGAGGGACCACTCTCTCAGTGACTCCCTTTTCCACTCCACATTCCCCTCCAGCCCCACCACACCCGGCACTTTTCCCTGCAACCGCAGGAAGTGCTACACCTGTCCCCACACTCCTCCCTCACCCCAATCCCAGGCCCCAAGAAGACTTTCCACATCAAGCAGATGTTCACCTGCATATCTGCTCATGTGGTATACTGCATCCGCTGTACCCGTTGTGGCCTCCTCTACATTGGGGAAACCAAGCGGAGGCTTGGGGACCGCTTTGCAGAACACCTGCGCTCAGTTCGCAACAAACAATTACACCTCCCAGTCGCAAACCATTTCAACTTCCCCTCCCATTCTTCAGATGACATGTCCATCCTGGGCCTCATGCAGTGCCACAATGATGCCACCCGAAGGCTGCAGGAACAGCAAATCATATTCAGCCTGGGAACCCTGCAGCCCAATGGTATCAATGTGGATTTCACAAGCTTCAAAATTTCCCCTCCCCCAACCTTATCCCAAAACCAGCCCAGCTCATCCCCGCCTCCCTAACCTGTTCTTCCTCTCACCTATCACCTCCTCCGACCTCAAGCCACATCCCCATCTCCTATCTACTAACCTCATCCCGCCCCCTTGACCTGTCCATCCTCCCTGGACTGACCTATCTCCTCCCTACCTCCCCACCTACACTCACCTTTACTGGCTCCATCCCCGCCTCTTTGACTTGTCTGTCTCCTCTCCACCTATCCTCTCCTCTATCCATCTTCTATCCGCCTCCCCCTCTCTCCCCTATTTATTTCAGAACCCTCTTCCCCTCCCCCATTTCTGATGAAGGATCTAGGCCCGAAACATCAAGCTTTCCTGCTCCTATGGTGCTGCTTGGCCTGCTGCGTTCATCCAGCTCCACACTTTGTTATCTCTTAATCCAGGATCCTTACCTGGTTTGGCCTACATGTGACTCCAGATCCATAACAATGTGATTGAGACATAACTGCCTTCTCGAGAGAAGCAAGTAATTCTGGCTTTGCCAGCTTTGCCCATATCCGAAAGAATAAAAGGAAAAAAGTTAATGGCTGCTGCTCGGAAAATAAACACAGGCGCTTAAAATGTTAGATGGAAATAATGCTATAGAAAACTATTAAGATGACTTATGAGAGCTATTACTGACTCCATGGATTGTGTTATCCATAAAACAATATTCTTACAGACACAACTCAGAGATGTTAGCCTGAGAACGTGGTTTCCTAGACACCAGGATCACCATCCTTAGGTATATCATACTACACGGCCAGGACAGACACAGCAGAGGTGTCTGAGAAGCACTGACTATCCTTAACTTTGAAATTGCACCCCATGAAGTCTTATGGCATTGGGGAAAACATGGACAAAGTAGCCGCCACATGCCACCAGTCAACCCCCAACACTTACACACATCACTTGGCCGATGAATCAGTACTCCCCTGTGATGAATATTACTTGGCGGAAGCAGGGGATGTGACAAGGGCACAGAATGCACTCTGGTTGGGGGAATTCAACATTCACAAAGAAACGCTGTCAGCCCCACTATGGACTGAGCTGGTTGACTCTTAGAGGACTTTGCTGCTAGACTGAGTGTGCAGTTGATGGTGAGGGAACCAATAAGTGAGAAAAACTTACTTAACCACATCCACCAATCCACCTGCTGTATACGTGTTTGTGAAGGATAATATTGGTAGGAGTGAGCACTGTACTTTCCCTTTGGAGAAGAAGTCTTCACGTTGAAGATTCCCTTAATGGCATTGTGTGGAATGCTACACTTTAAACAGATCTAGCAATGCAAAACTGGGAATCCATGAAGCACTATTGGCCATCTGCAACAGCTGAATCCTATACCAACACAACTGCAGCCTAATGCCCGAACATATCCCCTACCCTACCATTAGCATCAAGCTAGCAAATCAACCCTGTTTCAATGACATGTGTAGGGTGGCATGCCAGGAATAGCACCACGCGTACCGAAATATAAGGTGGCAATTTGGTGAAGCTACACACAGGATAACTTGCATGTCAAACAGCATAAGCAGCAGGCAATAGCCAGGACTAAGTAATTCGACAAGCAACGAAATTCTGCAGCCATGCTACATCTAGCTATGAATGGTGGTAGACAGACAACTTACTGGAAGAGCTGGTTCCACAAACATCAACATCGTCAATAACTGGGGAGCCCAGCACATCAGTCACCCGTGACCAGAAGCTGAACCAGACTAGCCATATAAATACTTTGGCTACAGGAGTGGATTAGGAATTCTGTAGCAAATAAGTCACTTCCTCAAAGCCTGATTATCATTCACAAGACACAAGTCAAGAGCATGATGGAATATTTCCCACAAGCCTGGATGAGTGCAATTCCAGTAGCACTCAAACTTTCACACCCTCCACCACTGATGCTCAGTAGCAGTAATGTGTACCATCTACAAAGTGCATTCCAGAAATTCAGCAAGGTTCCTTGGACAGCTTTTTCCAAAACCATAACCAGTACAATCTAGAAGGACAAGAGCACTAAAACATTTGGGAACCTTCATGTTTCCTGCCAAGTCACTCACCGTCCTGACTTGGAAATATATCGCTATTTCATCAGTGTTGCTGGATAAAAGTTCTGGAACTCACTTCCTTATGATATTGTGGGTCTATCTACAGCAAATGAACTGCAGCGGCTCAAGAAGGCAGTTCACCACCACATTCACAAGTGTAACTAGAGAGAGCCAATTATTATTGGCCTAACCAGCAACAGCACAATCCATGAATGAGAAAAAATGAGTGAGACCAGTGAACAAGTTCATGAAGGACAATGACATTATTGAACCAAGTCATAGTGGCTGGAGCTTACAGATTTTAATGGTGCTGCCTCACAGTGCCAGAGGCCTGGGTTCAATTCCACCCTCTGGCGACTGTCTGTGTGAAATTTGCACATTCTCCCCATGTCGACATGAGCTTCCTCCCACAGTTCAAAGATGTGCAGGTTAGGTGGATTGGCCATGCTAAATTGCCCATAGTGTCCAGGGATATGCAGGTTGGCAGGTTAACCTTAAGGAATAAAAATAAAGTTGCTAGCAAAGCTCAGTAGGTCTGGCAGCATCTGAGGAAGGGTCACCAGACCTGAAACGTTAACTCTGTTTTCTCCTTCACAGATACTGCCAGAACTGCTGAGCATTTCCAGCAACTTTGTTTTTGTTCCTGATTTACAGCATCTGCAGTCTTTTTGGTTTTTATTCAACCTTAGGGAATGCAGGGTTACAGGGATAGTGTGGGGGTGTGGATCTGGGTGGGATGCCCTTTGGAGTGTTAGTGTAGACTCAATGGGCTGAATGGCCTGTTGCCACACTATAGAGATTCTTTGATGATCCTCACATTTTCCCCATAACCTTTAATTCCCATACTAATTAAAAAATTGTCCATCTCAGCCTTGAATATACTTAATATTGCACTTGCATTTTTGCTGTGAAAGCAGAATCTCTAAATAACGAAGATTTCATTAATGTTTTGTGAACACAGTGTCGGAACAGCTCTGGAATATCAGCATAAATTCATTACAGCCTTGGTTCAAACATGAACAAAAGAACTGAATTCCGGAGATGACATGACAGTGACTGCTATTGACATCCAAGCCATATTCGACTTAGTGTGGCATCAAGAAGCCCCAGCAAAACTGCAATCAATGGGTATCAGGGGGCATCTTTCTGCTGGTTAGAATCATACCTGACACACAGGAAGGTGGCTGTGGTTGTTGAAGGTGAATCATCTCAGCTCCAGGACATCTCTGCAGGAGTTCCTCAGGGATGCGTCCTAGGCCCAGCAATCTTCAGCTGCTTCATCAATGACCTTCCTTCCATCAGAAGATGAGGATATTCACCAATGATTGCACAATGTTCAGCACTATTCACAACTCCTGATACTGAAACAATCCATGTTCAAATGCAACAATATCTGGACAATATCCAGCCTTGGGCTGACAAGTGTCAAGTAATAACTTGCGCCACATAAATGCCAGGCAATGACCACCTCCAATAAGAGACAATCTAACCACCATCCCTTGACATTCAATGGTGTTACCATCACAGAATCCCCAACTATCAACATCCAGAGGGTTACCATTAACCAGAAACACAGCTGGACTCACCACAGACAATGGGTAAAGAGCAATTCAGAGTCTAGGAATACTGTGGCAAGTAACTCACCTCCTGACTCCTGAAGCCTGTCCATCATCTACAAGGCACAAGTAAGGAGTGTGATAGAATACTCCCTACTTACCTGGATGGGTGCAGCTCCAACAACACTCAAGAAGCTTGACACCATCCAGGACAAAGTGGCATACTTGATTAGCACTCCATCCACAAGCATTGACCCACTCCACCACTGATGCTCAAATAGCAACAGTGTGTACAACCTACAAGATGCACTGCAGAAATTCACCAAAGATCCTTAGACATTACCTTCCAAACCCACAACCATTTCATAGAATCACAGAATCCCAACAGTGAGGAAAGACCATCTAGAAGAACAAGGGCAGCAGATACAATAACTTTGGGGCTACATTTGACCAGAAACTCAACTGTACTTGTCACATAAATAGAATGGCTACAGGTGCAGGTCAGAGTCTAGGAATATTACAGAAAATAACTCACCTCCTGCCCACCTCCCCCCCCACCACAATATTCTGTGCACCAAATACAAGGCACAAGTTAGGAGTGTGATGGAATACCCCCCGCTTGCCTGGAAAAATGTAAATTCAGCAACATTGCAGAAGCTCGACACCATCAAGGACAAAGCAACCCACTTGACTGGCATCACATCCATTAGCATCCACTCCTTACACCGCTGATGATCTGTAGCAGCAATATTTACAAGATGCATTGCAGAAATTCACCAAATATCCTCAGGCAGCACCTTCCAAAGCAACAACCTCTTCCATCTGAAAGGACAAGGGCAGCAGATACATGGGAACATCAGCACCTGAAAGGACCCCTCCAGGCCACTCACCGTCCTGAGTTAGAAACATACATAGAAGTTAGGAGCAGGAAGAGGCCATTTGGCCCTTCGAGCCTGCTCCACCATTCTTCACGATCATGGGTGATCATCCACCTCAATAGCCTAATCCTGCTTTCTCCCATAACCTTTGATCTCATTCACCCCAAGTGCTACATCTTGAATACATTCAAATTTTTGGCATCAACTATTTCCTGTGGTAATGATTTCTACAGGCTCACGGCTCTTTGGGTGAAGAAATTTCTCCCCATCTCCGTCCTAAATGGTCTACTTCGAATCCTCAGACTGTGACTCCTGGTTCTGGACACCCCCACCATTGGAAACATCCTCCCTGCATCTACCTTGTCCAGTCCTGTTAGAATTTTATAAGTTTCAATGAGATCCCCCCTCATTGGTCTGAACTCCAGCGAAAACAATCCCAACCTAGTCAATCTCTCCTCATACATCAGACTCACTATCCCGGGAATCAGCCTGGGAAACCTTTGCTGCACTCCCTCGAGAGCAAGAGCATCCTTCCTCAGAAAAGGATACCAAACTTGCACACAATATTCCAGGAGTTGGAAATATATTTTGCCATTCCTTCACTGGGTCAAAATCCTGGAATTCCCTTCCCAATGGCATTGTGAGTCAACCTACAGCACATAGACTACAGCAGTTGAAGAAGGCAGTTCACCAACACCTTCTGAAGGCATAGATAACAAGGTGTGGAGCTGGATGAACACAGCAGGCCAAGCAGCATCAGAGGAACAGGAAAGCTGATGTTTCGGGCCTAGACCCTTCTTCAGAAAAACCTTCTGAAGGCAATTAGGGACAGGTGATAAGTGCTGGCTAGCTGGCGATGCCCACAGCACATGAGTGAATAAAACAAAACCTCCTTTCCTGTCTTCAGAGAAAAATGGAAAGACGAGACTGAAATGTGAACCAGGAGTTTGTTCTTGCATTTATGATCAGGAACAGGCAGCAGTTCGAGGAGAAAGAGTTAGGTTTCAGTGCTCATTTTTGATTTTTTGATGCAAAGTGAAGCTTAGGATCTTTGGTGAATTTCTGCAGATTTTTTGTAGATTGTACAGTGTAAATTTCTTGTAGATTGTACACACTGCTCTACTGATCAATGTGGTCACTGTGCACAGAATCCACCAGCCACAATCAGCTGTTCATTCACCTCTTCTCGATCTGACACTTAGGATTGCCAATTTCAGTCAGGGTAATTATACTGTCATCAGACCCTGGATCTGGCCACAACTCATTACTCCTGCTATCTGTTTCTATAATTCAGCCCACAGCAACATCAGGTACGATGAGTAAATAATTAATAAAGATTAACAGAACATGAAAAGATATTTGCATGATATTATTGTATTTTGTTAAATGCTAAATGTTTTGTATGTCTAATGCTGAAGATATTTTTTCTCTCAAAAGATTAAGTTTGAGGGTTGCCCTCATGCAGTACCTCAAGATAAGGATAGAATTTGAAATTTAGATTTAGACTCTATTATCACGTGTACTCAAGTACAGTGAAAAGTGAACGTCACCACACAAGACACCAATTTAGGTACAAACGTACCTAGGTACAAAAAACTTACGTACAAAGTAGTAAGAGAAAAAGAGTTAAAAAGTTAAGCATTATGTCACAGAATAAGTAGAAAAATAAAGAGATAAGGTAATAGCTAACATTAAAGTGTTTCTTAATTTAAACGAGGAAAATAAAGTCAGATGTCAGCACGGTGGCTCAATGGTTAGCATTGCTGCCTCACAGTGCCAGGGACCCAGGTTCGATTCCACCCTCGGGCGACTGTCTGTATGGAGTTTGCACATTCTCCCCATGTCTGTGTGGGTTTCCTTCGGGTGCTCCAGTTTCCTCCTACAGTGCAAAGATGTGCAGGCGAGGTGGATTGGCTGTGCTGAATTGCCCACAGTGCTCATGGATGTGTAAATTAGGTTGGTTAGACATGGGAAATGCAGGGGTAAGGGAATGGGTCTGGGTGGGATGCTCTTCGGAGGGGCAGTGTGGACTTGTTGGGCTGAATGGCCTGTTTCCACACTGTAAGGACTCTATGACTCTCTATAAGTCACACAACAGGTATAAACCCACAATATTAACTTTCCAGCTCCTCTGATGCTGCTTGACCTGCTGTGTTCCTCCAGCTTCACGCTGTATTGACACGACACCAGGTTATAGTCCAACAGGTTTACTTGAGATCACAAGCTTTAGGAGTGCTGCTCCTTCATCAGGTGAAGTGCCTTCTGACCTGTCCAACATTGGCATCCCCACATCATAGGAAAATAAAGGAATAAGTTAAAAGTTGAATGGTCTTTGATGAGTCCTCTGCTTATTTCGCTCTCCAGAAGACCTCAGTTGTCTATTCTCGACATTGCCGCTGCTGATACTGAAGCTGCCACCTGTCCAATCTCCCTCAGAGCCTTGGGAACATGCCTGGGCAGAAGCCACTCACATGCTGAGCCGAGATACCCTATTTTGGAGAGCAGCAGAATACAGTACATTGACTTTGAGACAGACATAAGGGATTCCTGTAGATCCAGGGAATCATTAATCATACCCATGTAGCAATCAAAGCACTGACACACAAGACAATCAGATGCATGAAAAGAGATGTGACTCAACGAATGTGCAGTCAACTGGGGACCACAGAAAATGCATCTTCCAAATCTGCACTTGGTTCCCAGGCTACTATCTTGATGCCTTCATCCTTCACCCCACTTCTTCAGACCAATATTAAATTCCATACATGATAGCTGGGGTTTAGGGTTACTCTTTAAGGACTGGTTCCTGGAACCCATCTGGAATCTTGCCTTGGGTGTAGAGAGGTGCTACAGACTAAGCCATCTTTTAACACATTCCTGCACTGAACAGACCACTAACAGTTTAAAGATACACTTGAACTGCCAACTGTAGCCCTCCAGTATAAGCAAATGAGGGTGTGTTGTACTGTGGCCATCTTTTACACACTGCACAGTAGAAATATGTAAATAAGTCTGGAGCTGTGTGAAGAGGAGAACCATGAGTACCAGGCTTCATTGTAGGAGGACAGAAAGAGGAAGAAGAGGACAACAAGTGTCCAGAGGAGCCCCATGCCCAGATTTTGAAGGAAGACTATCGAAGCGATCCCAGTGCTCACAGGAATTGGCAGGCATGGCTACAATGACCATATCAATTCAGCAATGTTTCACTTGAGCAGTTCTCAGCCTCATTGCCTCTGAGATTCTTAGATTGATGCTAGTCTAACAAATCAAGTAGAAAGTGTTTCTCTTTTCAGAAAGGCTACCTGACCTGCTGAGTATTTTCAACGTTTTTTGGGTTCATTTCAGTTTTACAGAATCGGCAGCATTTTACTTTTGAAATGGAGACATGGAAGTATGAATGAATGTCCTTTTTTTCTATGCTTTGCACTCCATGTAACAAAATGCAACGTTTAATAGAAAGAAAACCAAGCAACATTCTTTCAAATCTTTTTTTGAGCAGTCTGAAGTTTTCTCCTCTTTAAAATAATGATCATAATCCTACAATTTTGATTGAGATTTTTCAGGAATGGGTTATATTGTGACATGTCCCATTAGCTACCCTTTTTTTTTCAACCATCAACAATAAAAAAATTTGTTTAACAGCTTGACGACATGCTCCACAAATCAAAATGACTTTAAACATTTGAATCAATAGATGTTCACATTCAGGATAAAACAGGAGGGCTGGTATGAATATCAGATATCAACTGGTCTGTTTTCCCAAATGGCCTGTTGTCTGACAGCAAATATATGGCCAGGCTCAATGGATTTCTTACATAAAGATGATATGACACATCTTTATCCGTAGCAGTTACCCTCACTGAACAGTACAGTGCAGACGCATAGAAGTAAAATCTAACATCAACTGTTGTTCTGTAGCCTGAGGAATTGCTTCAACATTAGTAACTTCTGCTTTGAAATGCTATATTTATAAGGTCAGGAGAGAGTCAGCCTTTGTAACATAAGCAAAACAAAGTCAAGCACAGGACAAGGTTGAGACATGCTGAAAATATTCTGATAAATTGTAGCCCTCTGGACAGTTTAATAAGATGAAAAATGCATTGGAGTTGGCACATCAAATCAAATTTCTATCATTTTCTGAACTCACTGATGGAAGAACCATTGAAACTCCTTCAAATTCATACCAAACCACCAATCATCTTTAGCCCCACTCCCAACTATAAAAACAAAAATCCCAAACTTTCTGCAGGCTGTCAGTAAAGATAAAGGGAATAAAAATTATTATCTAAGTTTATTGCCATTCTTCTGACACAAAACCATAACTCTGGCGAACATTTGACAGTAACTCCAGGGAAATATAAATATTTCTCCAGCGTTCCTGGTAATCATCTGATAAAATTATAAATAGAAGTTTGAGAACTTCCATAGAGTCATAGAGTTGTACAGCACAGAAACAGACCTACAGTCCAAATCGCCCATGCCAACCAGATGCCCTAAATTAATCTAGTCCCATTTACCAGCATTTGGCCCATATCGCTCTAAATCTTTCATATACCCATCTAGATGCCTTTTAAGTGTTGTAATTGTACCAACCTTCACCATTTCCTCTGGTAGCTCATTCCATACACCCTCTGTGTGAAAAGATTGCCCCTTAAGTCCTTTTTATATCTTTCCCTTGTCACCTTAAACCTATATCCTCTAGTTTTGGACTCCCCTACCTTGGGAAAAAGACCTTGACTATTCACCCTATCCATGCCCCTCATGATTTTATAAACCTCTATAAGGTCACCCCACAGTCTCTGACGCTCCAGGTAAAATAGCCCCAGCCTATTCAGCCTCTCCCTGTAGCTCAAGTCCTCAAACATTGTGTAAATCTTTTCTGCCTTCCATTGAAATTCTGCTGTATAACCTTCATGCAAATACTATAATCCTGAAATTCGAGAGATTCTATTCCACCAATGTGAAGATGAATTCTTGCTTTGCCTCCTTTCAATATTTGAAGCTCCGGGCATAAAGAAATCCCCTGAAAGTTAATTTTTCATTATAGGCTTCCACTGTTCATGCTTCTTCAAGGTAAAAGCGGCCATTAGGGTCCAGAATGCAACCATGCATTTTTCCTCCAGCAGGGTAGCATTATTTGATGGAGCTTTTCTTCATGTTATCTACTGAAACATAAGAATCTAGAGCTGGGCAAAAGATACAAAAGCCTGAACACATGTACAAGCAGGAATGGCTTCTTCCCAGCTGTTATCAGACCGTTGAGTGGACTATAGCCTCAAATAATGTAACTTGTAATGTAACCTGTATGCTTCTAAGTCTTTCTGATCTGTACATGCTTTGCTTGCTGTGATCAGCCTGTACTGATCATAAACAAGGCTTTTCACTGTATTTCGGTACATGTTACAATAAAATCAATCAATCAAGCAATCAAACATGGCACTGAAAGATCCAACAGAATGCTAATTACAGCTCACTGTCTTGTACAAACTATAGATTCGGAGACCCATAGGTCTTCATTTTCCCAAAACTTTGCTTAGTATCAATTTCAGGGAGTTTCCTGGAGACTTTCTCTGTATGAGCTCCAGATTTTGACACTGCTCCCTCATTTTTTACGCACCATGCCCTGATAGCATCTCACTCATCAGGAAGTGCTCACCACCACTGGGACCTATCAGGTTTCCCATCACCCACATCATATTTAAAACCCAAGATAACAAGGTGTACAGCTGGATGAAAACAGCAGGCCAAGCAGCATCAGAGGAGCAGGAAAGCTGACGTTTCGGGTTTGGACCCTTCTTCAGAAAATAAACCATATATACAGTTGGGATTAAACAGAGGATGCTTGCCTCTGCAACATTAGTACTCCTGATGGCTACACCCTACCCAGTTCCATTGAAAGCATTTGCCAAGAAAGTCCTGTACGGGTTACTATGGCTGATGCTGCTGTGCTGTAGGGTGGTGAAGGTGATGTTCCTTCTCATGAACACCCTCTTTCTCATACTCAGAACACTGCTGAAAATCTCACAGATCCTCATTGTCCGTCACATACCCTCATTCGGTCCTCCGATTGCCCAGAAAAAAGTAAACATGGATTATGTGGTGTCCACAGCCTGTACACCCAGCTCCCAACTCAACCTTCCCATCAGACTTGAACAAACGTGGGAATCTCATGGTGAAGAGACTCTGTATGGTCTTTGTTGGCCCTAGGGAAAGAAGATGTGTACATTCAATTGGCTTCATGACAAGGTGTGCTGACCGCTATCTCTAAACAGTTTACAATGCCCTGTACCAGCAGACGACATAGTTTTGTCATGGTCTCTTGCATATTCTCATTCAGTGGTGGCACTATGTCTTTCTCAGCTGGAGAACATTCCATCGAAGAAGATGGACTGTAGATCTCCTGCATTTTCTCCACATAAGGAGAGCATTTTCTTGCTGGAAATTCTGCTTTGGGAGGCTGCTCCACATCTACTAGAGGTTGATGTTGGTCCAGGATGTTCACCTGCATGCATTCCTTTTCAATTTCCATGAACTCAGTGGATTCAGAGAAGCGAACAGTTTCTGTCTAGGTACCTATTGGTGACTGTTCCAGTGAGCCTATGTGGGTAATATCAGAATCAAAGCAGCTCCATAGTAATGTGATCAGCCAGCGGTAATAATATGCACGCACATTACTCTTAACCATCATGCTCTGAACAATGAGGCAATGGGGGCCTCTGACAAGGAGAGTAATATGATACCTCCAATGGACCTTTTACATAGTAGTCTTGATTCAGATCTGTGCTGCACAAGCCTCTTCACACAAATACAGTAAGTAAGTATGCTAGGAAAAATGAGTTGTTCTTCCCACATTATCTTGGAACATGTTAGTGAAGTGTGGAAGGTAAGTGAAACGTTCTAGTTTGTCTGACATTGCATCTGCTTCACAGCCATCAAAAGGACTAAGCTGTAATGATCAATGACATAGTCAAGAATTTTGTATGTGAGCTGAGGATACCAATGGAATATACTAATTGTTTCCAGACAATGCTACAAAAATGCAAGGAGTACCTGTACTGTTACGTTTCTTCGTTATCAATTAGTTATAACTTCTTTTTCAAAACTGGTAACACTAGCAAGAAGAAAATATTCCACTCTGAGTCCAAATGCTTGCCTAACTTCAGATGAACAGAAACACTATTTCCTCAGTTTATCATCCTCTGATCAGGGGAATCCTGAGGAAACTCCCAGTGAGTTTTTTATTAATGCACAATGATAGAATTTGTGTAATACACAAGGATAAGATAAATATCTCTGGTTTTTATCATCGACAGGAATAAGTATGTTATATCATATTCAAGAAAAGAAATGGGGATATAAGAGGAAATTTAGTCCCATTGACCATATATCAGAAAGGCACAACTTTCTGGTTACAACATTCCTGATGACAGAAGTGGACAAAGACGTCAACTGTGCATTGGAGGGGAAGAATTTGCAGTGAATTACGCATCTGCCAGGATCCAATCCCATTTTATTCAGAAATTACGGTTAGAATATCCTCTTAAATTGACTCTGCAAGAAGTTGGTGTATTGGGGGGTGGGGGGGTGGAGTTCCTCAGCTTCCAAGGAGATTAGATCCACAATTAATCCAAGGTAATGTACAACTATTGAGTTCTGGTATATGTTTGATTATTTGTGAATAAAAGTAGTAAACTTTAACTAACCATAACCCGTATCTAAAAACCAAAAGAACTGCGGATGCTGTAAATCAAGAACAAAAACAAAGTTGCTGGAAAAGCTCAGCAGGTCTGGCAGCATCTGTGAAG
>JAHRHZ010000013.1:39185710-39237352 GCA_024137785.1 Ginglymostoma cirratum
AACCCTCTTCCCCTCCCCCATTTCTGATGAAGGGTCTAGGCCCGAAATGTCAAGCTTTCCTGCTCCTATGATGCTGCTTGGCCTGCTGTGTTCATCCAGCCCCACGCCTTGTTATCTCGGATTCTCCAGCATCTGCAGTACCTTTTATCTCTAGTAGAGATGAGGGTTTGACAAGCATGCAAAGTGCTGTGACATGCTCAGGATAGGAGAGACAAGCAAAAGTTTCAATGTGGTTTGATAAGGGATCCATTCTGAAAGTGTTAAGTTCCTGCTCTATCCACAGATGCTGTCTAATCTATTGAGTGTTTTCAGCAATTTCTACGTCAGTAATACATACTGCACTTTTTGTTTCATTGTGTTGCAGATGGAGTGTTAACTGTTCAGTTGCTAGATGTGGAGCCAACTTCTGTGAAGCCACCTGTGTGTATTTAGATGGATTACAAATGGAAATCTGAGGCATGCTTCCTTCCAAAGACTTACTTTTATATGCATTTTCTATTCCTTCATGGGCGATGTGAGCATCACTGGCATCATGCCTAACTTGCCACTTTCCCTTGTGTTTGGCTTCAAATGTTTTTATTTCTAGATTCCGTACAAATCAGCACTACCTGAAAGAATGAATGAGTGGCTTTCTCACTGGAAGGTATTTTACAACGTCAATGAGGGAAATCCTCCTCACATCCAACTCGAACAGCATATCGATTTCATCAAAAACCCAGCTACTAGTTAGTCAGCCCTGCACCACTCCTTCAACTACTTTATCTCTTCAGATTAATTTTTAAATTTGACTTAGATCCTTATCCTCAGAGATAGATTGCAAAATATGCAGGCAAGAACACATGCCATTTCAAATGTGACACCTGGAAGTAAATTCAATCATATTTGGCATCCATTCCTTGACTCAATCACAACTCCTGCATTTAAAAAGCAAATCTAAAGATAACAATTGGATGAGATGAGAGTTAGAAGAAAGATAAGATAAAATACGTGAAGGTTCTTGTGGTGTAGTGGTAGTGTTCCAACCTCTTGACAAGAAGGTCTGGGCACAAGTCTCAGCTGCCCCTGGGGTATGCCATAACATGATTAAAAATGTCAAAGACAAAGTACAACAATGAATTCCATACAGGCAAAAGTTGCACTAGTTTTATGACGCTAACTTGAGGTGCTTATGAGGAAAATGAGAAGCCTGAGATTGATATACTTCTTCAGTACTGAGAGGAAGAAACCACCAGCTGCTAACACAAGGGAAGTATGGCTGAGGGTTTTTGCAGAAATCTGCAAATATAACCATAGTGTCACATGCAATCGGTACACAAATTGCTTTAGTGAACTAACCAGATCAGAAAAGATGATGACAATTGCCTATTCCCCTATATTCTTCTGTGTATATCACTTTACCTCATCAAATCCAGCCATTACAGCAGTCCTCACATCCCCAGTTACTTTGCAAGCACACTCATCATTCTCTTACCATTAATCTATCAAACCATTTGCTTATTCTTATATGGGATGTGGGCATTGCTGGCAAGGCTGGCATTTGTTGCCTATCCTTATTTGCTCTTGGGCATATTAGTTATCTGGGTTACTTCAGAGGGCATTGGAGTTTGTTAATTTTGAGCCATATATAGGCCAGGTCAAGTAAGAACAGCAGATTTCCTTCCCAAATGGTCTATTTTGAATTTGACATTTTTCTTTAATGTTACAATTGACAATGATTATATTGGCTGAATTTTTCCAAAATTTGGCTGTCAATTTCAGACAACTTAGTGGAAAGTTTTTGGTAGTTTTAAGGAAACTTGTTTAGAAGCAGCACTGCACAGCATGAAGTTTATCAGAGGGTAAGGTTTACAAGGGGTTTAGATAAACTAAAATAAAATGACTAAAGAAACCTAAAAGACATAGGAGCAAACCTCTAAGGTTTTAATAGCATGAATGCAGTTCAGAAGTAATAGCAAAGTTTAAAAATATACTGTTAATTTAACATAAGAGGAGCTGCAGACAGATGTTTTTTAGTATATCAATGTTGCAAGCAATTATTAAAAGGGGTGTGAATCTTGACTGTTTCCCCAGATGTTTCAGATCAAACCCTAGAGTTAGAAGTATAAAGCGGGAGGTGCGGGTTCACCTATCTGCAGGCAAAGTTTGGTACAATGAGTAAGCATGTGATATGATACAAATATCCATATAATATAAAATAGGTCAATTAAAAGCACAAAATTGTACCCGACCACACTTTAGTTTTAGACATTAAATACTCTGATGTGAAACAATCACTCTCGACATGTAGGTAATGAAGCAATCTCTTTGCCTCCACTGAACAATATTTGCCTAGCTTTCAAATTTAGAGCAGTCTTTTCTAAATTGGTAATACAAACGATACAAAGTTTAAGCTACATGTTTGTTAATGAATTGGGCTCAATGAATGACAAATACGATATTTAACGTAAAATATCTCTTTCAATTCTTCGTAAACTTTAGCTAGGTATATTTGAAAAGCCCTAATAAGGTTAAGCACAGTAAGCAGATGGAACTTTAGTAATTGTACAAATATAATGTAATATGTCCAATCCCCTAAGGATCCTGTACATTTTGATATGGTCATCTCTCATCATTCTAAACTCCAATGAGTAGAAGGCCAACCTGCTCAACCTCTCTCCACAAGACAGTTTTTCCATACTGGGGTTAACTTCATAAGCCTTCTCTGGACTGGATCTAATCCCAATATATCTTTCCTTATATAAGGAGCCTAAAACTACTCTCAGTATTCCAGCTACGATCTGACTAGTGCCTTCTTATTATTTTAGCAAGACCTCCCTATTTTTTCTCTTTCATTCCTTTGAAATCTAATCATGTCTTTTCTATTACCAGCTGAATTGTATGCTAGTTTTTTTTTGAGAATTACACCTGATGATTCCCAAATCCCTCTGTACTGTAGCTTTCTGCAGTGTTTCTCCATTTAACTAATATTCAGTTTCTCTATGCTTCCTGCCAATGTGCATAACCTCATATTTTCCCACATTATATTCCACTTTCTAAGTTTTGCCTACTCACTTAATCTTTCTGTCTCACCCTACAGAGTCTTTTCAAGGAATCCTCACTACTTGCTTTCCCAGCTTTTTTTAAATGTCTTTAGCAAACTTGGCTTTGGTATGTACAATACATATTAGTGACTTTGATGAGCAAAGTGTAAGGAATTGTGACTCCATCATTGACATCTGTGACCTTGTACTAGGTACAGATTACCATCCTCAAAATTCCTCTTTATCTCATATCTCTGTCTTTTATGATGTAGTCAATCTTCTATCTATGCTAATATACTACCTCCAACACTACAGGCTCTTATTAATAAGTCTAATATGTGGTAGCTTATCAAACACCTTTTGAAAATCCAGATATTACATCCACTGCATCCCTTTTAATCTATTCTGATTGTTACGTCCTCAAAGAACTCTAATACATTTGCCAGGCATGATTTCCCCTTCATGAAGCTATGCTGCCTCTATTTAATCATATTATGTAATTCCAAATATTCTGCTATTACACCATTTATAACAGCTTTGAACATTTTCCCAATAATGAATGTTAAGCCAACTGGCCTCTAGGTTTGTCTCCCACTATTTTTGAAAAAAAAAGCATCACATCACAGTTTTCCAATCATCTGGGTTCTTCCAGAATCTGAGGATTCTCAGAAGATTACTATCAGTGTATCTACTATTACTGTAGCTACTTCTTGTAATACCCTAGGATGCATCCCATCAAGTCCAGGAGATTTATCATTGTTTAGCCCTATTAGTTACCTCATCACTTTTTCCCCAGTGATAAATTATTACTCTTATTTCCTGTTCTCTGTTTGCACCATTATTATGTACTGTTTCAGAATGCTATTAGTGACTTCTACTGTGACGATTGTTGCAAAGTATTTATTCAACTCCTGTGCCAAGTCCTTGCTCCCCATTATTATTTCCCCACCCTTGTTCTCCAAGGGGCCTATGTTAACTTTGGCCCTTTTCTTCAAATTTTATAAATTTAAAGCTCTTGTTGTCCAACTTGGTAATACTTGAAAGTTTATCCACAAAGTTTATACTTTCTATCTTTATTGTTGGAAACTTTTTGTTTTATAACTTTCACAATCCTGTGATTTACCATTAATCTTTGCTACATTGGATGTCTTCCTTTCGATTTGATGCATGGCAAGGTATACACTTGAATGTATTTGTTTGTGTGAAACGATGACTATTCTGAAATGGTAACTCAGCATGAATCTGTTGTGTAGCCGACACTACCAGTGCTCTGTAATTTGCGAGGGGGAAGAAATCCAGAATTACGAATACAAAATTAGAGTAGGTGCATTATGGCAACTAGAAACAAGACCACCCACAGCAGAAAGTTGATAAACAGGAGAGAGGTCATGTTCCTTTAGGAGGCAGAGAGTAAGATAGTGAGAGATGAGGTTTATTGACCTCAACAGAGGCAAGAGTGCTGTCAATTCAGATTTGCAACACTTAACGAGAAGTAACATCCTTGTCAATTCATTCTCCAATGCCCTGGAAACCAGGTGGTTGGTCAGCCCAAATTCAACTAAATGCTCTCCAAACAACATATGTCCTTGTTTTATTTTACATCTGGGCTATGCCTGGAACGGCTGTAGTGCATCTCTGTTAGTAGATGGCCACATGTGCCATTTTCAATCTTATGTCATCAAATTCATGTTTCAAAATTGTGTGCATTGTGATTCAATTTCTAGGGTCTTGTATTTCAAAGATCTTTAGCAATGTGGACGATGGTGGAGAAAGTGGGAAGATATAGCGAGAATGAAAGAAAAATCATAACCTTCACATTGAAAAACAAATTTTACCCTTAAGTTTTCAGTGATGGGACCAGAATCTTGCTAATAAGTGGTGACTACCTTATTTCCATTCATTTTTATCTCATTAATATACCAACTAGCCTAATTTATATGCAACTTGCAACTGTCACCCCCTCTCCCGAGAAGCTGGACGGCAACACTTCCCAATTTGAAAGTCAGAGCAGTTACCTGTCAAATGCAGCTCATCGCTTGCTTTGCTGGGCCTCCATTTCAATGTCTCTTCATCACATCCTTGAACGCCCTATGGATAATGATGTCCTATCTACCTCTGAAGTCAGCACTGACAAATCACCAGCCCCACCACATTACCATTTCTGGTTTCAGACCAAAACATAACCAAACCAGCCCGTCAGGACTTCATTTTAGAGCACAGGTATAGCTTTTGACTTGCATCACTCCTGCCAGCTCTTTTTGCACAAGGAGACACAGAGCCAACCTATGGATCTACACAAGGTGTAACTTCTGGCTTTGTTTCTTAGCACACGCTCACTTTGTGCTTACTTGGGAGGCCGCCAATCTCTGTGGATTACATATGCCAGTGATAGACAGGATCAGTAGTTGTGGAGGATGAGGTAGGTGAGAGATCTTGAGTGGAAATGCTTCATGCATTAGTGATTGGTAATCCATGAGAGTTTGAGACATTTGTATGTAGTGGAAGATGGTGACACCTGTCCTTGCAGAGCATGCAAGATCATCTTTTACCAACACTGCTAAGCATTCATCTGATTCTGGTCTCTGTGCCTAGGCTGGCTTTATTTGGTGTGTTAGCCACCTCTGGTGGTCAGCTGGGTAGAGGATGGCCATCCTCTTGACCACCCTGTCCATCAAGACCTCCAGGTTTCTATCTGGAAAATGGGGTGGCAGCTTCTTTTTGTGATATCTTAGTTTCTGAACAAGCCAGTGTGAAAGATAGTTCTTGGTTTCAAACAAGTGATGTACAACTGGGCCTTGAATGTAGTGCCAGCAGTTTGCATCCTGAAAGGTCCTGGTAGGAGAGGGAATTTCACCTCTTCTGCTGCATGACTGTCCCAGAAGAACATATAATTAATGAAATGAGGAGCAGAAGATAACATGAGAAAAGTTGTAAGTTGTGATGGGACACCTGCCTTAAAACTCCCCAAAAGTGGTACAGCCTAAGAACAGGAAAGTCCAGCACTCAATCTCTTTTTAACTACTTAATAAAGTTCACAAGTATTTTATTGTAAGGCACATTTACAAGTTAGTCAAGCATCTCTGCCATTGTGTCTACGTTTTGTACAAGTGAACGTCAAAGTAGCTATTTAAAGGAACTGTCTTTAGAAAGACTTGGGAAGTATAGAAAAAATATTTTAAATAAAAAATATTTTAAATAAAAAATACTTTACCAGCATGGTGTAAATAACTCCCTCCTTTCATTTAATACTTATATACAGCTGCAAGGGAAAAAAAAATGGGATTTTTGAAACAAATTGATCCAGTTGTAAACCTGATTAAAAAGCAAAAGGAAGATTTAGAACTTCATGTGTGCATCATTCTAGTAGTAAGATTACAGTTTTGTTTACATTCAATTATAAAACCATAACGCCAGTAAAATGTCCAACAGTTTCTTGCTGAGCATACTCCTGCATTAAATCAATTTGTCACCTTCTCAAACATTACAAAAATAACTCCTAATAATTTTCTTCAGTTCATTATGAGTAAATATTACCTGACAGCCACTTTAGGAGAGTGATGTACATTCATGTTTCTCCTTAGTATCAGCACAATTGTTTAATATTCAGTACATGTCATCATTATTCAGAACTGCTCCAATGGTGGGGACGTAATGAATCAATAACGCCAGGAGTAAGAATACTGTTAGCATGTTCCTCAGAAAACACAACCTTCTAATGTTGCCATATTTATGTTCTTAATGGCCAATGATATTTCTGCCAGGCAATAACTATGGAACACAGAAGTATTTTTTAAACATAGAGTTTCACCATCTTGTAAAAAGAGAAGCATTTTCTCCTGCACCTTACAGTTAATATTAGATCAATTTGCCTACATCAGTTAAAATTTTGATTAAAACTGCTGTCTGTCTTCGGAACTACTTTGTCATCCAAATGTCATAATCTTTCATCGATGCACAATTTATTTCAATCACTAAATCATTTGGAATTGTGGTGAAGTGTTCTTTATTCTCCTCCTGATATGGGACTATGATCAAGGACTCAGACTCATGCTATCTATCTTTATGCATCTCTCTTCAAAGGACACCAATGTTCTTCTTTAATTGTACTTATAGTTATTTACATAACTTGCCGCTCAGCTTCTGTTTAGTGTTCATTCCCTTCTGTAAATCATCTTGGGATGTTTCAGGACATTAAAAAGGTGCTATATGGTTCCAAGGAGTGTTAAGGCAGGCACAAATGATTTGAATACTTTACAGGGGAAATAATAATAAGAAAATCAGATTTTCCAGGAATATACTTATTTGAGATATGGCTAAGATGATCCATCCCCCTTCACTGGTTTACTACTGAGGAGTTACAGGTTTACATCTAAATCAACTCCAATTATTCTCACAATATGCAAAATGTATGAACAATTTACACTGAAATTTCCAATTTTCATTATTTTATGTTGCACACAAAATATTAAAATTAGAAGGAAACGTGATATTTAACAAGCAAAAAAAAGTTTTAATTGATTTGGAAAAGGTATTTTGACTTGTACTTTTTAATTACAGATAACAATTGTATCATTTGAACAAAACCTTTTTAAATTGCTATTATGGACCAGAATTTTAAACATCAACATTTCATGAGCAATTGAATGATTTGAACAAAAGGCCGTCCTACTTCATCAGTAATCTCCAAATGAAACTGCCAATTGAGTTTGCATTATTGCCAGTTTGTGTAATGGATAATACTCAAAGGGCTGAGGTGAAACATCCTGCTTAATTCAAACAATATCTTTACAATTACCAGAGAGGCAATAAAAAGCCAGACACCATCACTGAAATTAACCCAATAAATAACCCCTGCACTTGTGTTATGCTAAAGGTTTTCAAAGTGATTGTTAAGAATTTATTTCTTTTAAAAGAAAATTGCACAGTAACCCCCAAAAAATCCACTACAGTAGAGATAAAATCTATACAAGAAATTGTTACCTTACATGATGTCCCAACTTTTTGAGTTGTTGGAGTTTCTGAGAATCTGAATTATAGTTAGCTCCACCTCATAGTCACAGAGGTGTGAGCACTCCAAATTTGAGTTTTAAAATAAAGTCCACCAACAAGACTGAAAGTTAAGCATACCTTCGGTTGAAGGTTTCCCACCTAAAAATGTACACTTTGAAGTTTCACAGTTGCCTTTTATCCACCCATAAATGTCATCAGGAAATTCTAGAACCTATCCCACGCAAATTCTTAAACTCAACATTTACCAAAATTAGTAAACAAAAGGGGAGTAGAAATGGAAATGGCATACGTCATGAAAAACCCTTTAAAATACATTTCATCTTGAAATCAACAAAAGCAGTATTTGCAAATGTTCACTTGTGATCCCTTTTAAGGCTTCAAAACATCAGTATTTTACCGAAAGGACAATCAGTTAGCCAGCTCTACCAGAATCTCCAGAGGCAGTCTGCTCCCTATAGAAATACACTTCATTCTGCTGGCTGATCATATCCATTCATTTCCACTACTATTCTGGGACTTCCAGTACTCCATTAAATATCTCAAGCATGGGTGTGACAAATAATAAAGCATCATATTTTACAAAAATGTAAGCAACAAAGAAATACTATAATTCTCCTTTAAATAATTTTCTCATACTTACAAAATTTATGGCAGAAAGTTGACACAATATGCACTACTTAAACTGCCGATCACAACTAGAAGTAACTCTATTGTTGCGGCAGTGTCTCTTGGGAATGCTTGAAAAGTACTCTGATAGGGAATTCTGGCTGAATATCACTTTCCAGTTTAGGGAACGAAAGTTACAGAAGAGAGATTTAAAAGTTGCATCAAAACAAAGTTAGAAGGTCTTACAGGATGAGGAAAAAGGAAACAAAATATTAAAATTGATATGTAAACTTCAAAAACATTAAAGGAATGACTGTTTATTTCTCAGTATATTCTAAGCACTTTTACTTATTAAGGGATAAGCAGATGAGAAGCAAGCAAGCTATCAAAGTATGATTTAACTTTAATAGGCTTCATTACCAACCCCCTCCCCCCTCCCCATAAACCTTCCAATTTCAGAACATCTTTGCCAGATTTTGACAGAGGCAATAAGTGCGTTACAAAAATGGCTCTCACTACTCTGCGCACAGCATTCTCATGTACCAGCCTGTTGCACCACCATAAAAATGTTTAAGTCCAAGCTCTGTACTTCGGAAAATTAATTGTGTTGTTAATTGTTTTATCAATTAATTTACAGATGTATATTTTTAAATTTAATTGCTCACCATTTTTGCAATCTCCTGGCACACCCAATACCATTACGCATTTTATTTATTACAGGGAAATAAAATCAATTTCAAATTTCAACATCATATCATTGCTGATTATTTTTCCACAAACATGAAAATTTCAATTATTAGCAACCACAGAGAATGGCAGAGAACACAAAATTATAATCTACAGTATGATTATCTAAATATTTTTTGGAGTAATCAGACCTGGATTATTCCACAAAAGTTACGTAAGAAATGAATTAGATCCAAAACTGGAGTGGCACAAATTTATTTCACCTCAATTTAATAACCCAATAAAGTACAAAGAATACAAAAAATGCAAACAGCATCATGTAGCATAACAGTTTTGTTTGGCTTCCACGAGATAAGTGTTTCAGTCTACCCATCGTTGCTCCCAATAGTCCACCTGTAGATTCAAATCCCGTATCCTGTGAAAAGGGTGTATAAATAAGTTAAATAACCAATGGAACCTATTCCAATGCATTCAGAGCATTATTACGTATTTTTAACAAAGGGTAGTCAGATGCTTTAACATCATAATGCACCACAACATCTGAATGTGAAAGAAACTGATATATTTTCAATAATTTAAAAAGTAAAAGGCATGGAGGAAATTAATATCTTTCAAGTGCGTGGTTTGACAGTGTTTACCGATACATCTGTTTCAGAACCTCTAGCTTCCAGCCTTAAAACATTTATTTTTAAGACAACTATAAAATGTTAATTTTGGTATTTTTGGTTAAGTTTCTATCCCAAACCATCCACTTTCAGTTACACCAACATATTTTCTTGTCTGTGTACTTTTTCATCTGTCAGTTATTTCAATTTACATAAATTCACTATGTTCGTGTCACACGGCCTTAGCATCCTTTATCTAGGTTTACTTATTAGAGTTGCACTTGACAACTTGCACATTTACTTTTAAGTATTTGGTACAAATAACAGCAACTGGTGAATTTCCACCAGTAAAGTGTGTCGTTAATTGCTGTCATTGACAGGATGGCCATGATTTGGCATTCCTTGTTGAATATTAATAAATTTCTTGGAGAACTGACATTTAACACAATTGCTTACTGTGGTAACAAAGTCTTAGTGCTGCCATACTCTAGACATCTAAGTAAACATTTAATGCCTGTCTTTCCAAGTGAATCTTTCTGCTGTACCAAATTGAACTCTGTCAGAAAATATCAGTTGATATTGTGAGTTAACCAGAGAATACATTCAGATATCTTTCTCCCACCCACAAAGGAAATAGTCAAAATCCAAGAATTAAAGACACCTTGAAAAGATGAGCAATACACACCATTTCATCCAGGAGCTTATTGTGGTATTTGACTTCAGTTCCAATATCAATGGAAAGCTGTACGAGGGAGGGAAATGGAACAAATAGCAAATAATGAACTACACGTTACAGTTATTTTATGTTTTACACTTTAAAACATCTTCTGTTTTACGACAAGTTCATCATGAAATTTCAATTAAATACCATATTTAATGGAAGTTTATTTGTATGTAGCAAAGTGACATCGTGGATAAAGATATCCTCATCAACTCATGAAGTTGATCCTGGTGGTCACAGGGAGGAAACAGACTTGGACAGTATTTTCTGTGGTGAATTATCACATATACATGGAACCATTTTTACTAGAAAAGCCTATTCAAATTATTCTCCTTTCCCTTCAATTAGGCTTTTGCATCTGCTTATGTTAACTCAATTGCCATCTCTCAATCTGGTGCACTCAAAAGCATGTAACATAAAAGGGGGAACAATTGGACAACTGTCCATTAATATTTGAAATAAATTTCACAATATAGAAATTTATTCATAATTCCGGTATTTTTTGAATATGTGACTATAATTTGCAAACACGGTAGTTCTTAAACCATGACACAACTACAACATAAGCGTACACTTAATTTTTCTTTAAAAAATATGAACAATTCATTACTAATTCTTACATGGTTACCTTTGCTGAAGGTTTACATCAAGTATAGGAAATAGAGAATGGAAATAATAACAGAAGATACTTTACACAGGATACATGGCACATAAGCAGGACTTTTGGCTCAACTATTTTGTGTTGATTGTTATGCTCTGCTCAAGCTTCCTCCAATCTTTCTTCAAAGAAAAATCCACTGTTATAACCATGTATTCCCTTGTCATGCATATGCTTGTCTAACTTTCCTGAAAATGCACCTACAATATTTGTTTCATTAACTTGCTGTGGTAGACCGTTCTAATTCTCAGTACTCTTTGGATAAATATGTTTCTTCCGAATTTTCTATTGGATTTATGGGTGCTATGTTATCTTAATGATAAGCTTGTGTTAAGATGCTGAAGGAAAATATTTCTCAGTTCACAGTTCATGGCAAAATCTTAAAATTTGTTGTTGTGTTCAAGCTGATCATTTTGTTATAAATGTCATAGAGATTCTTATCCTATTGTTGGAATTGGCATCTAGCTTGCATAAAAGAGCTCTGTTCTCCAGCAAAAACAACTGAACAAAACAATCAAATAGCTCCAAACATACTCTGTGCCCTTCTAAGTGCATCATTTTTTCTAAACGTTACTTCCTCCTTAACTCATAGCTCATTCCTGTCTTAGCTTTGTTGAGAGACAGCAAGTCGTTTATGATTAATATTTAATTTTTTGTGACTAAGAAACTACTATAGCAAAGTTATAATAACAATGGGGCTCCAATCACTTTTTTGCAGTACGCTCAGTTCAAAGTACAATTTATGTTAAGAAAAGGTCTTGTTCTGCTCAAAGAACATACCCACAAATTGAAGTTGAGCAACTTTAATATATCTCCGGGCTTATTTCAATTTAAGTTAGTAAATAGTTATTCAATAATACAAAACTAGAGTATTGCTGAAAGGGGATATTTTGACAAAACTTTTCATCTTGTACTTATCAGTAAAATAGTACAAGAATAGTACTTAAGGGAAAACCAACATTGAAAGAGTATGAAAGTGCTGGTGGATTGGCAAGTGGACTTGACTGGTAGAGTCAATGCCTCACATAATGCAGAAGCTGATGATGATTGACAGTTAACTGTTATGCTCTGTTTAGATTTGAAACCAGGCAGGTTGACTCCAAATGGTCACGGTTTTGCCCTGAAAAATGACAGCCATTTGCTGATTTATTATTTTTGCAAGTTAAAGCTAGTGTAGTGCATGTACGTCCTTTCTGCCTGCAATGAACAGAGCCCTGCATATTAATATATGTAGCTTCCAGTACACATAAGTGCACCATACTGCAAGCCGAAGTGACAGTCTGAAATTGGTTGTCAGCGTAATTGTTTGCAAATTCCAGAATAGCAACTTTTGAACACAGAGGGTGGTGCATGTATGTAACGAGCTGTCAGAAGAAGTGGTGGAGGCTGGTTCAGTTACAACATTTAAAAGGCATTTGGATGGGTATATAATTAGGCAGGGTTTAAGAGGGGCAAATGCTGGCAAATGGGACTCGATTTATTTAGGATATCTGGTCGGCATGGACAAGTTGGACAGAAGGGTCTGTTTCCATGCTGTATATCCCTATGGCTCTAAGTTGTCCAATCACAGAATCATAAGACTGTTGGACACTGTCAGAGGTTTTCCAAGCATGATCTGGTTGAATACTCAGCACCTTGCTTGACACGAACAGCTGAAGGGATAAGCTGTTAGATTTGATATGACAATCTTTGGGATGTACAGCCTACATACCTGACATCACAAACTTGCAATTAAATTCATATATAGCATCATTCATTGTGATTCTGTAATTGGACAACATTTGCTGGATAATCCCGAGAGCGAGACAAGGTACACTTACAACCGACTTAGGATTGTCAGCCTGGATCACAGTGCGGTGCTTGTGTGTACTGGAAAGCAACATATATTAATATTCAGAGCTCTGCTCTTTGCTGACAGAAAGCTCATGCTCTCACACTCCATGTGTTTTCAACTCAACAAAATAGTTGACAATAGTTCAATTCTTAAGGCAATATCCTGACCAATCAGACTACCTGCTTGATTTTACATCTAAACAGAGTCTGCATTTAACTGTTAATCATCAACTATTGCAATCTATGTGGGCCTCTACCAGAGTCCGCTTGCCAAACAATCAGAACTTTCCTTTCATATGGTACAAATATAGACTTTTATTTGTTACCAATCTTGAGAAATGTCCTGATGAGTGTAACATATGAAGTTTTGGTAAAAAGAATCTTTTTCTTTAACACTTAAATAAATAAGTTCAATTGGCAGAAGCAGAATGTATTCATAGATATTGTGAATTAACTCACTTTTAGTACGCAAGAAAATTAATGTAAGGAGATATGTAATAATATCATGTGAAAATAACAAATGCACCATATCAATATTATTGTAAGCTCATTTGAAAGTTAAATCATTGTTCACAAGCATGTGACTTACGGTTTTTAATGCTGTCACTTTTTCTCGAAGGCCCTCTGTTAACTTATCATTTTCCTCTTCATACACACTGTAACCACTTCCAGCGTAGGCAGGAGGTCCTTCCCCTGAGGGTGGGTAAGAGCAAAATCTATTAGTAGCATGAAGGTGGAATAGTGATATTTATCTGTTTAGGTTAAAAAAATTTATCTCCAGATATGCTCTGTAAGATTGGCATTATTCGTAACCTCATAAATAGGGACCAAGCCATTTGTTCACCATGCAAGCTTAATCCCACCAGATGTTGCATCCTAACTACCCTGCAAGATATTGATTACCCAGATCACATCATTGCTCACTGTATACCAAGCATACTTATAAATGGGCCAAAGATTTGACTCTGAAAAGTGCCAGTCAATCTCAAATTACTCTGGAAAGGCAAGGTGCCTCAATACTTTGATCAACAGGTGAAGCTAGCTGTCCAATGCTGCTAATATGCAGTAGGAACATAAATGATATTCTTCACTGACAGGGTGTTTGCATCAAGCTAGAAAGACATCCTGCCTACCATACAAATGATTTATGTACTAAATGCATTTCAGTGTCAATGTGATGCCTTCGCCAGACATGTAGGCCATACATCCCACTAGGTGGAGGATCATATCCAACAGCATTCCCATCAACTGCTTGCAATAGGCAAAAGTACTCAATTAGTTCATTCTTGGAAACGCAGAACATTGGAATCACATCTAATGCTCGACCCTCTGATTGGCAAGCACTTACTCAACAACCCAAGCGTGTAAAGAATTACTGAATAACCAATTGAAGATCATCACTGGGGTTGGCAGAGTGGTTCACATGCCTTTCCTAGAACCCACAGATATTCATATACAGAGCCCTGTCTTCTGCAAACAGAATGGACATGTTCAGGTATTGTGCCTTCTCAGTTAAACTGGGGACTAATGTTTCCCAACGTATTCCCATCAGCAAATCGCGACCAGAAGCTGCTTGCCAATCAATCAACACCCTTCCCTCATGCACTATAATTTTTATTCCCCTTAAGATGTGGTATTCGTATGTCTGTCCTGACGAGTGCAAGATAAGAAACTTTAATGGCATGTCTTTTTTTGCTTTTCAGCAAAAAACTAGAATGTTAATTTTATGCTCCAGTAGGAATTTTAAAAATTGGTCTGGAGGTGTAAGCATTGATTACAAGGCCAGCGTATTTCCCAAAATTAACTGTCCTCAAGAGGGTGGGGGTAAGCCACATTTATGAACTATTGCAGTTCTCAAGCTATTTGCACATTCACGGAGCTGTTACGAAGTTCCAAAACTTTTAAACATAGCAACGCTGAAAACTGGCAGTCACATTGCTGGTCAAGATGGCATATGGCTTGGAGGAAAACCTGTAACTGGTGATTTGCCCATGCATGTGCTAACCTTTTCTTCTTGGTGATGTAGATCACAAGTTGAAAGAATCATTGCCAAGTTGCTGCAGTGCATTTTATATGAGGTACGCACTGTTGTTACAGTGCAACAGCAGTGAAGGCATTGAATCTTTAAGGTGGTTGATTGGGGGGCAGTACCAATCAACTGGGTTGCTTTGTTCTGGATGGTGTTGAGCTTCTTGAGCATTGTTGGAGACTCCACACAATTGGGAGGTATTCCATAACACTCCCAACTTGTGCCTTGTTGATGGTAGACAGGATGTGGGGAGTCAGGAAACATGTCACTCATGCAGGATTCCTAGCCTCTGATCTGCTCTCGCAGCCCACGTATTTACATGGCAGATCCAGTTCAGTTTCTGGTCAACAGTAGCCCCAGAGATTCAGTGATGGTCATGCCATTGAATGTCATGGGGAGGTGGTTAGGTTCTCTCCTGCATAAGATGATGTGGTATTTGTGTAACACCTACCAGTCCAAATTTGAATGCTGTCCAGCTGCATCTCGTACCAGAAAAATTGCAAATAGTACTGAACATTATTCACTACTGATTGTACCTTCTCTCTTCTGACCTTATATTGGGGAGAATGTCATTGAGGAAGCCACTGAAAATGTTCTGGCGTGGAACATTCTCCGAGGAACTCCTGCAATGAGTTCCTGGTATAGAGGCAATTGGCCTCCAACAACCACAAGCATCTTTATTTGTGCTAGGTAGGACTATAACCAGGGGAGAGTTCTCCCACCAATTATCATTGATTTCAATTTTGCTAGTGCTGCTTAAAGTCACACTCAGTTACAAGACAGTATAAGGTAGGGGTGGAGGTTAGATAGACCTTAGGATTAGGGTAAAAGTTTGACACAACATCCTGGGCTGAAGGGCCTGTACTGTGCTGTACTGTTCTATGTTCTAAGATCATCACGGAAGCAATGGTCTCATGGTATAATTGTTGGGATGTTAATCCAGAGACCCAGATAACGTTCTGGGGACCTGGGTTCGAATTCCACCATGGCAGATGGTGGAATTTGAATTCAATAAATATCTGGAATTAAGAATCTAATGATGCCTGTGAATCCACTGTCAATTGTTTGAAAACCCATCTGGTACACTAATGCCCTTTAGGGAAGGAAATGGTCATCCTTACCTGGTCTAGCCTACACGTGAATCCAGACCCACAGCAATGTGTTTGACTCTTAACTGCCCTCTGGGCAATTAGAGATGGGCATTAAATGCTGCCTTGCCAGCAATGTCCTCATTCCGTGAATGAATAAAGAAAATAAAAGATGCCTGATTTCAAGGGTAATCACTGTCACCTCATAATAGCAGTGTGCATTCTTCAACATTATACAAGTCTTGGGCAATTAATACAGATGAGCAGACATGGAGAAATTATGGGGTTTCCAAATGTAATTAATTCTGGAATATTTGGTGGGGAAAGCCCAGTGTGGAGTAGCTGCTGACCCAAGGCTAAAGGACTATAATTTTGAACTTTTAACTTTATTTCTTATTTACTACTTTATACTGACAAGAACTGTAATGTTGAACTTTTAACTTACTTCTTTATTTTTCTATTCTAAGACTTTGTACCCAGGAATCTTGTATCTAATATGGCGCCATGAATGGCAATATTGCAAACTTTTCATTATGCTCCTGTACCTGCACACACATGACAATAAAACCTAATTCTAATTCCAACAATTAAATAACTTACTGGTTTTGAAAATTTTTGCAATGTAAAAACGAAGTCAAAATTACTTTAATCTAAATGATTTACAATGATGAAATGTTTAAGAAATTTTGCATTCAGTTTATTTTCAGTGTCTAATATCAACGGTCCAGTCATTGTGATATTTCCAATTTTGTTCATGGCAAATCAAACTATTAAATCTATTTTCTGGGCAACTTGACTGCTTGTTTTACCTGTCCATTATCTCTTTTAGCCCCTGAACCCATTTAAAATGTCAACTGCTTTTCCAACATAATCTTAGAATAGTGACAATCTCATCCAGTTTAACGCAAAGATTGAAGCCAATATTGGTCCCTGGCCTAAAGTCCATCATCCTGTCTCAGCTAAGCAGAATAACCATAAATTCAGCAGCTTCTTTGGTTCTGAACCAAACTTATATCCATATTGCCTCCATTAATGGCAACTTTGCAACGCAGGTTGAGATTAAGGGTGGTTACCGACAATGTCACTGAAACTTATATTAACACATTTGTTTCACCTCTGGACTAACTGGTCCAACGTTCTCCGTGCTGAGTTGGCATGATCCATGCCTTGTACATCCAAAATGTGCAACTTGTAATCTATCTCACCTTTCAGTATTGCACACAAGCTCACAGTGGCTCTTGGTCCCAACAAAAGCCAAAAAAAATTTAAACCCTCATTATTCTGTTTAAATATATATTTCCATTATCTCTTCAAACTCTGGAAAACTCATTCCTTCAGCAACGAACTGTTATGCCGGTTTCAATCTTGGCAGAAGACCCACCTTCAGGCCCACCAGGAGTATGTGTCTCCACACTGTCCCTTTCCCTTTGAGATCATCCTGAAAGTCAACATACTTAACAAACTTTCTGACTGTCACCTTCTAACATCTCCTTTGATTCAGCATCCTTTATTCCTATTATTATAAACACCTTGGGACACTGTTCTACATTACAAATGTTATACTGATCCTAGTGGTTAAAATCAAGTAATCTATGGCATTTTTTAGTTATATGGCTATTTCTAAGTGCATAATAAATATTACATATTGAATTCCCTAATTCCATCCTTTCTCATCCACCAGTTTCTCATCACCACTTTCTCATCCATCTGCTATGTTTCTTCAGAAATGATGGCATTTGGACCATTGGTTTTTCAGATCTGGATCTAGTCAGTTAGTAGCTCCACCATCTTTTTTTCCCTTTCCTAGAAGATTTTGGTTATTTCTACAATTCTAATGTATTCTATTAAATCATCCAAGAAGTGACTGAGCAGAGCACTGTTGATTAATAATGCTGCTACCATCAGTTAACTAGTGGCCTGGGACTTGTGTTCCATTAAACATGTACCGTCTGCAAACACTGCTCTTTTTGTTTTTTTATTAAAAAAAGTTTGCCAGTCTCCTCTTACCCAAGCCCGC
Source organism: Ginglymostoma cirratum (assembly GCA_024137785.1). NCBI lineage: Eukaryota > Metazoa > Chordata > Chondrichthyes > Orectolobiformes > Ginglymostomatidae > Ginglymostoma > Ginglymostoma cirratum. The sequence continues at coordinate 39,203,985 of JAHRHZ010000013.1, forward strand.
ACGCCTCATTTCTCCAGTAGTCTGATTTAGTTTGGTGCTGCTATGACGATGGCACTCCGAGTATTAGGAAACAGATAAAGACCCTCTTGTTTGTTGAACTCTGGCCCCAGACTTCCTCACAACGCCACGACATCACTGAGCCCGGGGCGGAGCGGGGGGCGGTGCCCCGCACGAGCCAGCATTCTGGGAGAACGTTGTGCCGACGGCTGGCTGATACCACATTCCAAATCGCAGGTTGCTCGCGCTCCGGCAGCACCGCGCGCCGCTCACATCACATTCCCCAGCCCAGCACAAGGCTCCTTGCTTATACGGGTGGGTTTCTGTCAGCTCAAACCTTTCTCATTCTCCTCCAACATTATCCTGCCAACTAAAACTACAGCACATCCCAGAGTTCACTGCTGGCGGCCGCCTGGCAATCGTCATCACGCTCAGTCCCGTGGATTTCTGGTATATACATATTCCAAAATTTGAACCGATCAAGGCGAGAGAAATGCTGGTCTTTGGGAGGCAAGGCAGGGGAGGGTTAGCAGTAAGCAGGGTTGCTGTTGCGAAGTCAGCCTTGTACAGGACGTGCTGGAAGATGTCAGGATAGTCAGAACTGCAGATGCTGGAGTCTGTACGAGGGTTTCGACTCGAAACATCAACTTTCCTGTTCCTGTAATGCTGCCTGGCCAGCTGTGATCCTCCAGCCCTACGCTGTTATCTCTGCCTGTGATGTACCCCGTTCAGTGATGCTATTCTCTTGTGTTTCCTGTTTACACGTTTTTGTTCAAAGTTAAAGTTACTGACCTAGTTTCAATTGTATCGAAGAAATAATTCAGGACGTTAAGGTGTAGCATAGTTATCAAAGTTCTGATCAGTAGTTTGCTGATGATCATATTCAGCATTCATTTAATGTTGGATTTCCAGCATCTGCAAAACTTGGCTTTTGTAGAGTGGCACCCATCCGACAACGTAGTTTAATATTTTCTAAATAACCTGTTCAGTGACGCTGTTGCAGCCTCTGGAGTAGGTCGGACTTGAACCTACGTAGGTCTCCTGGCTTAAAAGCAGGGACACACGACTACGCCAAAAACCCTAAACATCATATTTTTAACGTAATATGGTTAATTATTGGGGACTTAATGTTGAACGTGTGGGACAAATATTCAATCATATTGGGAAAAGGAGACAGGACTTACTGAAACATTCAGAAGCAAATGCAAAGTTTGACCAGGGTTCACCCAGAAATTGAGAAAGCAAAGCATTGCATTACAGGTAGAACCAAACTTTGCAACAAAGTCAATTAGTCAAAGCAAGAATACTGTCAGAAGAGGTGAACTTTGTTAACTGAGTATGAGTATTCTGGGTGCAAAGACAATTGCGACTGCTATTATGAATGAAGTGGAAGTCCTAGACAATCTTACAGAGATTAAAAATATACACCTCCTAAATTAGATTATACTTAATTAAGAGGCATAAAGCCAGTAATGAAGAAAAGGATAGGGCAGATGCCAGCTCATTGAAGCTCTCATCTTTGGTAATGGGGAACAGATAACAAACCCTGTCCTCCATCTGCAACGTACAAGTCACATGTGATGGAATATTCCTGAGTAACATTTAAGTTATTCTCTGATGTTGCTTATATTCTGACCAGTTATCTGACTTGCCACACAACTTTGCACAGTTATATGTTTTTCTTTAGGTTTGATACTTTCCAAACTTCTTTAATTAACCACAAATGGTTGGTCCTCAAGAATTTTTCTTTAAATTTGGAATATACCGTTGCTTCATTCCTTTTTAAACAAGTTGCACACAACTCTGACCAAAATGTTATGAATGAATTTGCCCAGGTGTCCCACAGTACCAAAGCGGTCAAATGAAAACCAACACAAGCTGGTACAAAGCAAAACATGCCTACTTTGTTAGGAACAAAATTACAATAATCTTTAATACTACAGGGGGTAGGTGATGGCCTAGTGGTATAATTGCTAGACTATTAATCCAGAAACCCAGCTGATGTTCTGGGGACCTGGGTTCAAATCCCACCACAGCAGATGGTGGAATTGGAATTGGAATTTTTTAAAAAAGTCTGGAATTAGGAATCTACTGATCACCATGAAATCATTGCCGATTGTCAGAAAAACCCATCTGGTTCACTAATGTCCTTCAGCAATGTGGTCGACTCTCAATTGCCCTCTGAAATGGCCGAGCAAGCCACTCAGTTTTACTAATCGCTACAAAGACACTGGGCGGATCACCTGGCATCAACCTAGGCACCGGAAAAGACAATGGCAGAAACAGCCCTGTCTACCCTGCAAAGTCCTCCTCACTAACATCTGGGAGTTAGTGCCAAAATTGGGAGAGCTGTCTCACAGACTAGTCAAGCAACAGCCTGACATAGTCGTACTCACAGCATCATACCTTACAGACAATGTCGCAGACACCACCATCACCATCCCTGTCTCACTGGCAGGACAGACGCAGCAGAGGGGGTGGCACAGTAGTATACAGTCGGGAGGGAGTTGCTCTAGGAGTCCTCAACATTGACTCCGGACCCCATGAAGTCTGATGGCTTCAAGTTAAACATGGGCAAGGAAACCTCCTGCTGATTACCATATACTGTCCTCCCTCAGCTGATGAATCAGTATTCCTCAATGTTGAACAACACTTAGAGGAAGCACTGTGGATGGCAAGGGCACAAAATGTACTCTGGGTGGGGGATTTCAATGTCCACCACCAAGAGTGGCTCGGCAGCAGTACTACTGATCGAGCTAGTCGGGTCCTAAAGGACATAGCTGCTAGACTGGGTCTGCAGCAGGTGGTGAGGGAAAAACATACTTGACTTCATCCTTACTAATTTGCCAGCTGCATTTGCATCCGTCTATGGCAGTATTGGTAAGAGTGACCATCGCACAGTACTTGTGAAGACGAAGTCGCACCTTCACACTGAGAACAACCTCCACTGTATTGTGTGGCACTATCAACGTGCTACATGGGACAGACTTCGCACAGATCTAGCAACTCAGGACTGGGCATCCATGAGGCACTGTGGGCCATCAACAGCAGCAGAACTGTAATCCAGCACAATCTGTAACCTCATGGCCCAGCGTATCCCCCACTCAAGCATTAACATCAAGCTAGGGGATCAACCCTGGTTCAGTGCAGAGAGCAGGACGGCATGCCAGGAGCAGCACCAGGCATACCTGAAGTTGAGGTATCAACCGGTGAAGCCACCAAACACCAAACAGCCACCAAACAAAACTTGCATGCCAAACAGCAAAAGCAGCAAGTGATAGACAGAGCTAAGCGATCCCACAACCAACGGTTCAGATCTAAACTCTGCAGTCCTGCCACATCCAGTCATGAATGGTGGTGGACAATTAAACAACTCACTGGAGGAGGAGGCTCGATAGATATCCCCATCCTCATTGCTGGAAGAACCTGGCACATCAGTGCAAAAGATAGGGGTGAAGCATTCTCAGCAATCTTCAGCCAGAAGTGCCGAGTGGATGACCTATCTTGGCCTCCTCCAGTGGTCCCCAGCATTACAGATACCAGTCTTCAGTCAAATCGATTCTCTCTATGTGATATCAAGAAACGGTTGGAGGCACTTGACACTGCAAAGGCTACTGGCCCTGACAACATTCCAGCAATGGTACTGAAGACTTGTGCTCCAGAACTTGCCGCTCCCATAGGCAAGCTGTTCCAGTGCAGTTACAACACTGGCACCTACCCGACAATGTGGAAAATTGCCCAAGTATGTCCTGTACATAAAAAGCCGGACAAATCCAACCCAGCCAATTACCACCCCATCAGTCTCCTCTCACTCATTAGTAACGTGATGGAAGGTGTCATCAACAGTGCTATCAAGCAGCACCTGCTGAGAAATAACCTGCTCAGTGACACCGAGTTTGGGTTCCTCCAGGGCCACTCAGCTCCTGACCTTATTACAGCCTTGGTTCAAACATGGACAAAAGAGCTAAATTCCAGATGTGAGGTGAGAGTGACAGCCCTTGATATCAAGGCAGCATTTGACCAAGTGTGGCATCAGGGAGCCCAAGCAAACCTGGAATCAATGGGTATCAGGGGGCAAACTCTCTGGTGGTTGGAGTCATACTCGACACATAGGAAGATGGTTGTGGGTTGTTGGAGGTCAATCATCTCAGCTCCAGAATATCTCTGCAGGAGTTCCTCAGGGTAGTGCCCTAGGCCCAACCATCTTCAGCTGCTTTATCAATGACCTTCCCTCCATCATAAGGTCAGAAGTGGGGATGTTCGCCGATGATTCCACAATGTTCAGCACCATTCATGATTCCTGAGATACTGAAGCAGTCCATGATCAAATGCAACAAGATCTGGACAATATCCAGTCTTGGGCTGACAAGTGGCAAGTGACATTCGCGCCACACAAATGCCAGGATATGACCATCACCAATAAGAGACAGTCCCTTGACATTCAATGGTGTTACCACCACTGAATCCCCAACTATCAACATCCTGAGGGTTACCATTGACCAGAAACTCAACTGGACTCAACACATTAATACAGTGGCTACAAGAGCAGGCCAGAAGCTGGGAATACTGCAGCGATTAACTCAGCCCCTGACTCCTCAAAGCCTGTCCACCATCTACAAGGCACAAGTCAGAAGTGTGACTCTCTACTTGCCTGGATGAGTGCAGCCCCAACAACACTCAAGAAGCTTGACACCATCCAGGATAAAGCAGCCCACTTGATTGGCACTACATCTACAAGCATTCACTCCCTCCACCACCGACGCTCAGTAGCAGCAGTGTGTATTATCTCCAAGATATACTGCAAAAATTCACCAAAGATCCTCAGACAGCACCTTCCAAACCCACGACCACTTCCATCTAGAAGGACAAGTGCAGCAGATATGTGGGAACACCACCACCTCCAAGTTCCCCTCCAGGTCACTCACCATCCTGACTTGGAAATATATCGCCATTCCTTCACTGTAGCTGGGTCAAAATCCTGGAATTCCCTTTCTAATAGCATTGTGGGTCAACCCACAGCAGGTAGACTGCAGCGGTTCAAGAAGGCAGTTCACCACCACCTTCTCAAGGGCAACTAGGGATAGACAAGAACGGCCAGCCAGCAATGCCCACATCCCACAAAAATGAATAGAAAAAAAGACATACTATCCCTAATCCTATTTGGCCCGTTAAGGTTGCAATACTTCCCAAGTCTCTTGCAAATTTGCACATTGGCTTTCTCTGGAACTTCTTTGTAACTTCTCACTTCCTCCTCCTGCCTCCCTCCCTCCCTCCCTCCATCTATTTGGCTGGCTCACAATGTGGTCTCCTCCACATTGCGGAAATGACGCGTAGACTTGGCGACCGCTTTGTAGAACATCTACGTTCTGCTCGCAAAAAAGACCCTGAACTACCTGTTGCCTGCCCCTTTAACACACCACTTTGCTCCCTGGCCAACATCTCTGTCTCTGGCATGCTGCAGTGTTCCAGTGAAGCCCAACGCAAGCTGGAGGAACAACACCTCATTTTCCGCTGGGGGACCCTACAGCCCTCCGGACTCAATATTGAGTTCAATAATTTTAGGGCCTAAACTCTCCCATGTCCCAGACCCCCACCCCACACACCAGGCCTTGTTACCACATAGCCTGCCATTACACACCCCCTGTTGTTAGTCACTAACAGTCCCCATTAACAACTATTCACCTTCCCAGCCTGATCGTTAGCAACTCCTTTGTCTATCTAATTGTCTTTCTCTCTCTTTGGGCTCTATCCTTTCATTTACTCCCTACCCCGTCCACCACCCTATTTTCTGCATATAAACTGATATTTTCCCATCCACCATCAGTTCTGAGGAAGGGTCACCGGACCCAAAACATTAACTCTGTTTTCTCCTTCACAGATGCTGCCAGACCTGCCGAGCTTTTCCAGCAACTTTGTTTTTGTTCCTGATTTACAGCATCCGCAGTTCTTTTGGTTTTTAATCATTAACAGTGCTACCCTATCCCCTAAACCTAGATTCTTATTCTTCTTGATTGTCATATACTCATTAAATTTTTTTATTCATTCATATGATCAGGGTGTCACTGACTAGGCAGCATTTATTGCCCATCCCTAATTGCCCAGAGGGCAGTTGAGAGTCAACATATTGCTGTGGAGCTAGAGTCACATGTAAGCCAGACCAGGTAAGGATGACAGTGAATCAGATGGGTTTTTCCCAACGATCGACAATGGATTCACTGTCATCATTAGACTCTTAATTCCAGATATTTATTGGATTCAAATTCCACCATCTGCTGTGGCGGGATTTGAACCTGGGTCCCCAGAATGTTATCTGGGTCTCTGGATTAACAGTCCAGTGATAATACAACTAGGCCATCGTATAGGACCCCAGTCTTCTTGTTCTACTGCCACATCTCCATAATGGCTACCACATCACATTTATATAATTCAATTGCACTATCAATTTGCTTGCGTCATTACAAATGCCACATTCCTTCCAATACAAAGCATTTAGTTTTGTCTTGTTGTCTTTGTCATATCTAATTTTGATTGTTGGTGCATTTTTAATTCTTCATCCCTCTATCTTTTGCTGCCATTCACTGACCCTCATTTCCCATAATGCTATTTTATTCTACTACCTTTAATATATCTTTCTACATTTGATCCCTTGCCCTTATTATGTAGTTTAAAACCCTTTTCACTTTATTAATTATCCAGTTAGTATGAGCACCAGTCCCTGCACAGTTCAGGTGTTCATGGTACAGGCCCCAACATTCCCCAGTATTGGTGTCAATGTCCCATGAGTGGTAAATCTGTGGAATTCATTGCCACAGAAGGCTGTGGACGCCAGGTCATTGAGTATATTTAAGACGGAGATAGATAGTTCTTGATTGTCAAAGGGAACAAAGGTTATGGGGAGAAAGCAGGAGAATGGTGTTGAGAAATTTATCAGCCATGATTGAATGGTGGAGCAGACCTTGATGGGCCGAATGGCCTAATTTCTGCTGCTATGTCTTAAGGTTTCATGAATCTGAATACATTTTTCCACACCGGTTTTTAAGTCACATTAGCATCTCTGATTTTATCCACTCATTCAAATTTGAATATAGGTCAAGTAATAATCCAGAGATTATAATCCTTGGGGTTCTACTTTTCAATTTAGAGTCTAGTTCCAGTTCTGGTAGGGCAAAGGGGCTGAATTCCAGAAGTGAGGTGAGAGTGACAGCCCTTGATATCAAGGCCATATTTGACCAAGTGTGACATCAAGGACCCCACCAAAACTGGAATCAATGGATATTAGGAGACAAATTCTCTGCCAGTTGGATTCATACCTGGCATGTAGGAAGATGGTTGTGGTTGTTGGAGGTTAGTTGTCTCAGCTCCAGGACATCTCTGCAGGAGTTCCTCAGGGTAGTGTCCTAGGCTCAACCATCTTCAGCTGCTTCATCAATGCCCTTCTCTCCTTATAAGGTCAGAAGTGGGGATGTTTGCCAATGATTGCACAATGTTCAGCACCGTTCATGACTCCTCAGATTCTGAAGCAGTCCATGTTCAAATGCAACAAGATCTGGACAATATCCAGACTTGGGCTGACACGTATCAAGTAACATTCAAGCCATACATTCTGCGAATGATTAGTTTGCATTAAAATTTAGAAAATACCAATAGATTACAAAGTATGAGTCACAGGATGTGTTTCCTGCCACACGCTAGTTTGCCAGAAGTGGCCTCTGCCAACTGCAGCTTCTGGGGTCAGCAACGGAGGACGACCTCCATGGGCACATGTGTGAGAAAGTGCAGCTAGAAGAGGAGCCCAACCAGGAAGAAGCTTTTCAGGTAGATCTGCGCCCAGCTGCAACAGCCAATGAAAAGCTGCCAAGGGAACCAGGAAAGTGATCAAGGAGCTGCCTGTTGTCAGGCCCTGATTCCCTGGCAGGAAGGAAATCCAGCGCAGATAAGAGGTCTGGGAGGCTTCAGGCAAAGGGCAGGCAAACTGAGCACAGGAAGTGAATTGATCTGTGATAAAAAAACAAATAGTTTGTCAGCTCTGTTCCTTGATGTATGATTTCCAAGGTAATACTGTAAGCTTCCCTCTGAGCTAGCTAAATTGTGGTGGGAAAAAACAATCTACCCTTGTTGACATCATGAACGCAAAGCAGGTCCACCTGTGAAAATGCAAAAGAATACTACTTCCATGAAGAGTGGAAGATTGATATTTTGTTTACAAAGTTTGAAAGATAAATGTGTCTGTTCAATCTACAGTGTGACAGTTGCAGTCAGAATAGAACAGCAATGTCAAGAGGCACCTTGCAGTAGTGCACAAGCATTTGAGAAGGATTTTCCAATGGGAAGCAGTCTGCGGTCACGAAAAGTAATTGAAGTAAAAACTGCATTGAACAGGCAAGAATTTTTTTTTACCAAACCACCAAAGAAAGCTCATGTGTTATCAGAGGCATCTTTCAAAGATTTGTTTGACCAAGAACAAGGTAACATTTATCCATAAACAAGAGATAACACAGGGTGGAGCTGGAGGAACACAGCAGGCCAGGCAGCACAGAGGAGCAGGAAAGTTGGCATTTCGGGTCAGGACCCTTCTTCAGACATTAACCCATGGTGCAATTTAGAAGGGTTAGACAATTCTGGTGGCTGAGCCTCATTCCAAGATTTCAAAAACAACCCTGAAATATGTCAGTCATTTCAGACCTGCAGTTATGAGTAAAACACCATAGCAAGAAGGATACATGTGTTACAAGCCAATGTGACAGAACAGTTAGAGATGGAACTTTGAGTGTACATGGTTTTCTATTCAATATGGTAAATGAGTTGACACAGTGATACTGCCAACTGCTGGCAGTTTGATCAAATCATGTTTAAATACTTCACCATGAAAGAGATATTTTCAATATTTTTGGCTGTGAAAACCACAACCAGAGGAGTTAATATAGACAATGAGGTCAAGAAACATTTTACAAAAATATTGGGGAAGCTAGTGGCAATGACAACTGATGACATACCTACAATGATTAGGCATCCTGCCGTTTTCACTGCAATGTGTAAAGCAAACCCTGATTTCCCTCCTTTCTTGAACTACTACTATATCATTCATCAGAAGTTAATGTGTGCCAAACTAACAGGACTTGATCTTGTTATTGTCTCCTGTTGTTAGAAATATTAATTTGGTTCATACAGAGGTCAAACATCATTGACGTTTCAAATCATCCTTGACACACTGTCATCCAAGTGTGATGATGTTTTGCTGCAAACTGTATTTGTTGGCTGAGCTGTAGGAAAAACTATGTCATTTTCTTTCACCTTTTTCAGAACTCATAGCTTTCATATGACCAATTATCAAACCTTGTGTGACTGCTGGATTTGGCATTTTTAATAAATAATAAGAGAAAATGAATGACCTGAACTGTGAATTGCATTGGGAAACAAAAGACAAGTGTTGACATGATTAGCGCAGTGAAAGCTTTCAAGTCAAAGGATAACTTTCTGCTATTTCAAGAACAAAAAAGGAAAATACATCCTTTTTCTGCTGTGCTCCAAATGTAGGTGAAAAGTGAAGCTGCTGCTGCGATCCAGGACATTGCCAAGTACAGTGGTTTCATGCCCAGGCTTGGTTAAGAGCTCAGCCACAGATTTAATGATATTGAGCAGCTGGAGCCCAACATGATGTTTATTTCAGACCCCTGCATGGAAATGCATGCAAGTGACACTTCTGAACAGATCAGTGTACTGTTTAACTTTCTCGCTTTGGAAATGGAGATTGCCATCCTTCAAAATGACATTCAGTTGAAATCAAGGTAATCCATCATAAATTTTTGGAATATCATGGACACTGACAAGTGCAGTAACTTCCGTAAAGCAGCAACAAAAGTGGCTTCCTCTTTGGTTCTATGTATCTTTGTGAATCTGCCTTTTGTAACATGAACTTGATTAAAATCACATTTTAACCTCATGTGACTGATAATCATCTAAATGACTCCATCAGAGTTACTCTCGCTGGATACACAGTGCATTAGGTGAGTTCTTGTGGTGCTATGGTAGTGTCCCTATCTCTAAGCTACAAGGCCCAAGTTCAGGTCCCACCTGCTCTAGAGATGTGTCACCATACAGCTGGATTAAAAATATCCACATAGCAGATTGGGCAGTCTGCAGTGTCGAGGTCCACATTGAAATAAATGTAAAGATCTATTTCCTCTCATTTAAATATATATATAACTGTAATACTTGCAATACACTTAGCAATTAATATAATTCCCATATATGTTTTAGTAACAGTAGCTCGAAATGTTTCTCATTAATCAGGAGTAACTCTCAATATGAAAAAGGGTGACTCCTGACCTAGAGCTTTATGGGGAAGGATGGCAGTGGTTAAAATGTCCCATTAATAACATAGCATGCGTCCACTTTCTGTTCTCACATATCTCCTGGCAGTAAAGGACTATGACAGAGATCAACTCCACCATTCTTCTTGTGATCCCAAGTTCTAAGTGATTTACTGTTGGAGATTCATAAGAACAGCAACAGAAGCAGCTACCACTGGCAGTCACACTGCGTGCAGGGAGAGAAGCAGCAGGTCAATAGAATAGAATAGAAAAGAAAAGCCAACATTGTCACATGCACTTGGGTGAGTTCAGTGACAAGTTTGTCATGTCACCGCTCGGCACCATCTTAGGTACAGGATACCTCGGTACAGATACTTTAAGTGTTGTCAAAGAATTGGAATTGTTAAAAAAAGACTAGCATGGGAATAGAGTTTAAAAGTCCAGAATGAGAATAAAAGTATCTATAAAGTACTCAAGTTTAGTCCATTTCCAACATGACTCCGTGCCCCCACCTCCCCCCGCCCCAGGCCACGCACTGGCCTCCATCCAGGATTCCTCTGGTGCTGCTTCGGGCTCCAGCCCATGTCTTGGCCTGTGCTGACTCTGTTCCCGCTGGGGACTCTGGCTACGACTCGCTCAGCTCCCTGCTCCGGGACTTGGCCTGCGTGCAATTTGCTGCTCCTCTGGGCTCTGGCTGTGACTCGTCTCCCTTCATCTCACCTCCATTGTCCAAGTAGGGTAGGGTACTTTAAGAAATTAATTGGGGGTGGGGGATGCATGGGGAGAAAAACTATTGCAAAGTGGGTAAAAGAGAAAAAGAAAGGAAAAGGAACTGGCGAGCGGAAGAACTCAGACTGCAGTGTCGTACTGTGCTGCCATCTTGCATAAAAACAGCCACCATACCTCATGAGAGCTCTCACATGAAACAGGATCTACAGGGCTCAATGCAACTATCTGCAGGTGTGTGAGTGTAGGTCCTGAGTCATCATATCCATGCTAGCTGCTGGATGTTGAGCCACAACCACAAAGACTGCCATTGAATGGCAGAGCAGATTCGATATGCTGAATGACCTAATTCTACTCCTATGATGTATGGACTTAAAGTTATGGTTGCTAGATAACAAGGTGATAAGGTCCCAATCCACCACCAGTTGATGACAACTCAAAAATTCTCAGAACATTGCTGAGGAGCGATACAATGCTTGTACATACTTCAAGAAGAGCCATCATAATATAGACCATAGGCTTCATGAAAATGAGTTTGCAGTATCTGACCTCGTTCAGCAGTACAGTGCAGTATGCCCAGACAGAGTGTCCCACATCATTGTGGTCTGCTATTCCCTCCACAAGCTCAGTCATTAAAGTGTGTTGGCAGGAAAGGAGATTCAGGAGCAAGAAGAAACTGAACAAATGAGAAGAAAGATGAGGGTGAGGATCCTCAGCCAGGCCAGAATAACCATCAAAGAGATAACGAAGACAGGACAATGGTTTGCCAAGCCAGAAAGCTGAGAGATAAATGTATAGCAACCTGCTTCCAGGATGAATGAGCTACCCAAAGACATTTTCTGCACATTGTGTTTTCATTTATACAATAGGCTCTCAGGCCTCCATTAGCTGTATTCAACATTCCTGTTTATTTCAGATTGATTTTTGCTTATTTCACATATGCAATAAAATCTTTTACAGGTGCTGATCTCATCGCCTCTGTGAAATCAGCACATACCTTTATCCTGTACCAGTGTTACACCTGTCATATATTGAGCACTTGCATGACCACACATTCCTGCATGATTGTTCTAACATAGTCCTTGCGTCAAAAATTAATGAGTCACATTAGAAAGTGTACTCCCTGATGAATATTAGTGAGTTTTCACACATCCTTCTTCATCCCTGCAGTGCTATAGAATTCAATGGACCTTCACAATACTCTTGCAGTGTCTGAGCATTGTCACTGACAACACTTCCAGTACTATGGGCAATGACGTTTTCAGCTGTTCTGTCCATTCAGCTCCACAAATATGAGAAATTGACATATGACATAGCCATTGCCAAATTCATACTCTTAGATTTTTTGAGTACCTCAGATATGGGGCAGACCTTTCTCTCCTGGAGCTTATACATACTTGACAAATTTCATCATAACTCCCATTAGATGCAAATGCAGGGTGTAGGATTTGGACATTTAGGCTCTCGCTCCTTCCCTAAACTTTATCATTAACATTGGTGTGCCTGAGAGAAATATGGAGTACCTTAACTGCAATCCCTAACTAATAACTGTATGCTTCCCTGATGCATGAAATGATCTGTAGTCACCGACTTTGCTGGCTAGAATAAAGGTACTAAGGTGGGGCAAATGAAAAACAGCATATCTTTTCAATGGTGGAAGATGTTCCACAACTCCATAACTTTCATTCCTGAGAAGCTTCTTAATTCTATTGGTTTAACAAGATTGAAACAGACATGAGAACAGTACAGATGAATATATGTTTACCTTAGGCAGACAAATGCACTCGAGCACTCGCACATCTGAAAAGAGCAAACCATAGTGTTGCTTAGTGTCTTCTGGGACATTCCTGATTCCCTATCACCATTGGAATGTTCCCAGACTTCTAAGACCAGCTCAACTGCACAATCCTTGAAAGTGTTGGAGTGTAATGTCTAGCACCCCTCTGTTGGTCTTGATCAACCCAGCGTGGTTGTGAATGAGTATGTCCTTGATGAGATAAAGGGAAGAATTAAGTGTGCTGCCAATGGGTACAGGAGCATTCTGTCAGCATGCATTATCATGCCAGGGAGTAAGCCACCAAAGCACCAGTGAGTAGGAGGGCACAGTGCCCAGGAAGGGTTAGTACTTAGCGAATATGAAATGCCCATGAGCTCTTCAGTGTACATCATGCATGTGATCCTGAGATTTTGTGCTATACCCATGCAATGACACATGTAAATTCAGTGATGCACCTGTGAGTATGGGCTATGAGGGAGAAGGCTATGGCACATGTGCTGTGGATTTCAGAAGATCATTCATTAACATCATCATCTGCTTTCAAGTTTGCTTTCCTTTATACTCATTACAAGCACTACACAGGCTGATGTGGTCATTCATTTCATTTCTCATGTTTGACAACTCTTGCCTTTCACAGATGTGCCCTGATTCCTAGATGGCTTCCATGTATGCAATTTAGCATGACTCCTCTCAACTCCTTTGGGTTAATGATTCTATTTCCTTGCACAATATGCCATCTTGGGCTGTTGATGTATCTTTGAATTGGTCTTGTGACCGTAGGAGTGGCTTTGATGCTTTCAGGAAATCTTTTCATCACTACTTCTTGCAACATTTGCAGAGTTGCAGTTTGTTTGTTTTGAGCAATGCACTTGTCTGTAGATTCAATGTCTGCTGGATTGATGACTTACACAGAATGTAGACCCGCTGCTTTATTTTGGAGCTGTAATATGTCACACACTGTCATAGCACCCGTTACATACATGTGTTTCCTTGCTTGCTTGTCAGGCCAAATTGTATCTCTGTGACTAGAGTAACATTCTTTACAGCTATTTTGGAGCAGATAGCAGCAGCTTGAGGAAAATGCTTTGAATGGTTTGTCGTCAGACTCGATTGTTGCTTTGCCTTTCCCAAGCACTTTCTGATGAAAATGTTCACCAACAAAAAAAAATGGCTAGGTACTTTTCCTTGATCTATGTGTATGGTTGTTTAATTTGCATTCACACCACAAATATGAGTACAATTGGTTGTCCTTGCTGCCTTAACATTGCTACAAGTCCTGTCTCACTGGCATTGCACTGCAAGGTGCTTTCATCGCTACATTATAGCATTTCAGCACTGGCATCACCATCACGAGTTGCTCGGTTTTAGTGAATGCTGCTTCATATTCTGTGTCCCAATACAACTGAATGTGTTTGACAGTGGCTTGGTTCACACTCCAATAACAAACTGAGCGAGAATTTTGCCAAATAGTTGGTGAATCCAACAAATTCTTGCACTGCTTTTACACCTGTAGGTATTGCATTGCCACGACAGCTTTTACTTTTTTGGGACCTGGGCAAAGGTATCTTGCTGTCAGTACATTGTCTATGTACTTGACTTCAGGCACCTTTAAGTACAATCTTTTTTCTTGTTCAGCTTCAGGTTCATCTGGTGCGTCCTGTCCAGCAGTCACATTAGATTTTGATCATGGTCAAAATCAAGGTTTTTTAGCTTCTTTCAATACAGCACTACTTGAAAACAAATTAGACTTCTGTGATGTTCCTACTGCTCACCCTCACATTCCAATGTGATACCCCTAATCTCAGCACCTGGGAAGCTACATGCTATTTATGGAATGCTTTGCAGATATGGCTGGAGGAAGTATGATGGAAGAAGACTTGTGTAAAGTGTAAGCATCAACACAGAACAATGTTGGGCAAACAACAGCAGAAATTGCTGGAAAAGCTCAGCAGGTCTGGTAGCATCTATGGAGAGAAGTCAGATCCAATATGGAGGAATGATCACTGGACCCGAAATGTTAACTCTGATTTCTCTCCACAGATCCTGGCAGACCTGCTGAGCTTTTCCAGCAATTTCTGTTGTTGTTTCTGATTTCCAGCGTCCGCAGTTCTTTTGGTCTTAATCCAATGTTGAGGAAATTGTCTTATTTTGCTCTTTAAATTCTATCTAAGATTGGTCTTTTAGCTTTACTGTTGTGTACATGGTTATACAGTAAAATAAAAGTAGTGCAAAATAAAGTGTAAATAAATTCAATATTTTATTTACAAGTCTAGCTAACATACTAGTAACCAAGTTAGTTTTATACACAGATAAGAAGTCATTTTCTGTCCGTCCAAGCCTATTAAAACAGATGGATGGAAAATTGAGAGATTATGAAAATTGAACTGATTTCATGGTCATTTATGGTCAAAGATGTCTGCAGGTTCAGCCCCACTCCTCTTCAAATTATCATCATTCTCAAACTTAAAGCAGTCAACATTTTTGTTGTCACAGATTAATGATGGAAACTCAACCATGCTGGAAATTGCATCAATATCTTTGCTTCCTTTAAACTGGGTTAATTTATTGCTGCCCATTCTCAATTTCAACAAGCTTCAGGTCCAAAACTGTGCATCCATATCCTCATCCACAACAAGTCCGACCTGTTATTATGCCTGTCCTCTAATTGGCATTCTGTCTCCAACATTTCAAATTTATATGTTAGGATGGTGATTAAAATCTTGCTCTGAAAAAGATTTTAAGGTGACACCTAATGGTGGAAAGGCCTAGGGAGGGAATACCAGAGTTTACAGGTGCCAATTGAGGGCAGTCCGCAAAACAGTGAGGAGAGACACTTAAATATTGATATTTACTGTAATATAAACCAGCATATAATGTAATTGAAAATAAGTATCATAATGATTTTTGATTATAGCATTAGATTGCTCACCCTTTGCACATTAATAAAATTGTTTATCATAACTCTGGAAGGTACTATTGTGAACAACATTCAATGATTTGAAATATACACCTTCATAACCTTTCACTCACATGGAAGGACATTAAGGAAGTTTAAGCAAGTAATATCATGCTTCATTTAAGGTACTCTCTATGTTTTATCATGCTTAACTAAACTTAAAACAAGGTTTACTTGCATTTCACTATTAGACAATAATCTACCATTAAAGTATTTTACTGCCTACTTGTCTACAATATAAATCTATCACATACTAAAAAATGCAAAATGAATTCCTGTACAATGGGGGAAAAGTGAAAACTTGTACCTGCAATACTCATTGCATTTACTTCTACAAAAATAATTAATGTAAAGAACATTACAATACTGGCTACTTTTGAACTGCTCAGGCAGATTTTGTGGTGCACTTGTTGTAAAGTGCAGTTGTGGCAGCAATTAAGAACTTCAGTTTCATCAAAGTGAAAATAGGACCCTTGCTGCATTGCAGGATTACCTCAAAACATATCTGGGCACTCACCAACAGCAGCATTTCAAACCAGCTGCTTTGCAAAAAAAAAGCCTTACCCACTGACTACCATCTTATTGATTATCCTCTGAATCGATCTTTCAATGGTACTGGTACTGTAGCCACTGCCCTAATCCCTGCTCCCACCGAAGTAAGCATTAATGTGTTGATTGCATGGACTGCAGTAGTTCAAGAAAGCAGCTGACCACTGTCTTTTCAAGGACAATTAGGAATGGGCAATAAATGCTGGTCTAGCCAGTTACGCCAATGTCCCATGAAAGAACAGCCATCAATTTGAGCTGATCTGAGCGGTTACATTTTTTACAATTGTTTTGCCCTCTTTCTTTCCTCTTGTCAGCAGCTTGTTATTTTTCTGGTTTCACCATCTCTCCTGAGACACCAACATAACTGATTGACATTCTGACCTAGCTAAACCTGGATACTGCACTCCCAATATGCAATGCTGCAAGATACAAACTAGACATGAAATAATCTGGAGCACTCCATGCAATGATTACCAAGCCTACTGTCTAAAAAATGTGAAATTATATGCTTGTTATCTTACTCTTTTACTAGACAAATAGCCACTTCATATTTTTGGTATCACTATGAATGAAAGCACTCATCTCAGAAGATTTTGTTTTGGAGCCACACTCTGCAGACAAGAGCTGGTAATTCCAGTAAATGCAGTTCTAGGTGAATGCTCTGCTCTTTCAGGGAAATGGAAATTATTTCATAACACTATTTCAAAGATGCAATAGGAATTTTCCTGATCCTTTTCCCGCAACCAACACAATCAAAACAAATTATCTAGTCATTATGTCATTATTTTGTGCATTCAAATTGACTGCAATGTTTCCTATTTAAGCTTTAAAAAGTACTTCACCAGTTTTAAAACCATTTGTGATGCCCCAATGTCATGAAAGATGTTTTATAAATGCAAGTCTTTTTCTTATTGGTCTAACTGTGGTCATTTTTTTTATCTGGAGCAATAAAATGGGAGCATAGTTAGTTTTTAAATGAAATCTCTCTCCCCTCAGGTATTGCCCACTCAGCAAGACTGCTTCAAGAATTTTCCTTAGATGAAAATTAGCAATACTGAAGCAACTTGGAGGTAAGCACATTGCCATAATATTTTGACCAGGGTTCTTTGGTGGTAATTATAACAAAATTGCCAGTGTTTGCCATCATTACTGTAAGGACAGTAATTTCTGGAGTTTACATTTGAATACCAGAAACTCAAAATTTGTGCCATTGGAGCTGTGCTGCTCCAGGCTACAATCAATGGGATATCTTATGAATTGATGAAAACTTTCTTTTATGCTGTTAGTCTTGAGCAAGTGATAGCTTAGTGATATTATCACTAGACTATTAATCCAGAAATTCAACTAGTGTTCTGGGGATCAGAGTTCAAATCTGGCCATGGCAGATGGTGGAATTTGAATTCAATAAAGAATCTGAAATTAGTGTCTAATCATGACCATTGAACCATTGTCAGGGAAAGATTCACTAATGGCCTTTTATGGAAGGAAATCTGTCATCCATACCTGGTCTGCCCTATATGTGACTCCCTACAGCAACATGGATGACTCTTAACTGTCCTCTGGGCAATTATGGATAGGCAATAAATGCTGGCCTAGCCAGAGGCACCCACATCTCATGAGTAAATAAAAAAAACTTGAAAGAGTTATTGCAGACAATGTTGTTGTCAATACAGTAAATACTATGTCTTTTTTATTTTTCTGTATTTTCATTGGAAAAAAAACCATATTAAAAACCAGAGATTGGTGAAGGATTATGGTATGTTTTTGAAAGCATATTTAAGCACTGTCTACATAGCTACTTGTTCAAGCAGTGGTTGGAGAAGGTGCAGATAAGCTGGAGCAAATGCAAAGCTGAATGGAGATTCAGCTAGCAACAAGCAGCTGATTGGTCTTTGAACTAGTGACCAGTTATCAATAGCAAATGCTCTCTGCCTGTTAACAACTGTGACTGGCTCTTTGGTAACTTAACAGCTTGTGGGTGTGTACAATGTAGGGATAAACAATCAATCAGACCTTCACCAGCTCAGGACCTCTCTATGTTCTCTGTAGCAAAAGTCACTTGACCTTGAAGAAAATCATTTTGTGTAAACTGAGATTATTAACTGAGAATAAGTCAGAGACCTTTTATAAGTGTGAGCTAGCCATCCTACACCTTCTGCAAACCAGTGAAAGCATTTTTAAAATTCAATAACAGGATGAGGGTGTCACTGGCAAGGCAGCATTTATTGTCCATCCCTGCCCATAGGCCAGTTCAGAGTCAACCACATTGCTATGGGTCTGGAGTCACATGTAGGTCAGACCAGCTATGGCTGGCAGTTTCCTTCCCTAAAGGACATTAGTGAACCAGATGGGTTTTTCTGACAATCGAAAATAGATTCACGGTCATCATTAGATTCTTAATTCCAGATATTGTATTGCATTCAAATTCCATCATCTACTGTGGCGGGATTTGAACCCGGGTCACCAGAACATTATCTGGGTCTCTGGATTTACAGTCCAGCAATAATACCACTAGGCCATTGCCTCTAGGGAAGGACGACCTACACGC
Organism: Ginglymostoma cirratum; assembly: GCA_024137785.1. Classification (NCBI taxonomy): domain Eukaryota; kingdom Metazoa; phylum Chordata; class Chondrichthyes; order Orectolobiformes; family Ginglymostomatidae; genus Ginglymostoma; species Ginglymostoma cirratum. The sequence goes on from JAHRHZ010000013.1 coordinate 39,222,848, forward strand.
AGCCTTCCGTTCACCACAAGAACCAAGTCAACAGATCCTATGAACACAGAACTGCTTTCCCAATCTTCTCTCTGTCCACAACACTCTTTTTTTGCCCCTGTGTATATATAAAGGGGGGGGGGGGGGAGAGAGGTTATAAGGGGATTAGAGTTTTGCCTGTTTGAGTTATATGCCAATGATTCATAAATGTTTAACTGTAACTACAGTCTATTTATTTTTAACAAATAGTAAATTTGTTTAGTTCAGAAACAAATGTTTCTGTTACAACAGGTAAATCAGAAAATTTTTCATACTTGTATAAAATCTTTAACTTTTGCAAAGACTCTGAGATTAGTGGGGCTTTATTTCTACCAGATTACCCCATGCGGTACAACATTACCACAACACGTAGGTCACAATGCTGACTCTATATACTAATCTTGCTGTGCTTCTCTTTTGACTTCTTAAAAAATGTAAGCATTTTCACTTCTTGAATAAAGTGTAACCAGATTTCTAACAGCATACTAACATCAACATTGCTGCTAAACAGCCTCGCTGGCCCAGGGAAGCTAATTTTATTTTTGTGAATGTCAAAATTGTTTGCAATAAGACTTTCACATTTTTAATAAGCGTGTTTTTGAAAACTATTTATCTTCATTACAACTATGTAAATCCATTTAATCATTTATTTCACTATCTGAAAATTTAGTTGATTTTGAATTCTTGCTTTGTATTATGAATACTTAAAGGTGTTTGCTTCCTCACCTACTTGCTTATATTATTGCTGCTGCAAACTAATACATTTCCTTGGTGTTAGAAATAGGAAAATCAAAGATCACTAGATCTTTTTGAGCAGCTTTCTTTGAGGTCAGTGGCTAGGTTTTATGGTCGGTGAAAAAGAAATGTCACCCAGTGCCAAGTATTATCCTCGCAAATTTATTTACCATAAGCTTTTTCAATGGAAGCTCCAAATGTTGCAGCTTCCTCTGTAGCAAATCCGAGACCTCTGTGAATGACACAAACAACTTTGCATTTCCTTCACCAGACTGAAGAATCATTAGTGGACATCACAGAATCTGAATCGTGGGTTCAAAATTAGAGTTCAAATTGGATTCAACGTCAAAACAGGCAGAAAGTTACTTCAAAAAAATATTTTATAAAAATAACTACCCAGTTCAAAAGCAAAACCAACCTCACTGTTTGTATCAATTTTTAATTGCACAAAGTGGATATTGCCAGTATTATTAATCAAATTAATATCCCCCTTCATATTTGTAAAGAAAGAACACACATTACTGAATTAGATCAATGATTGAGATTTATTTATTGCTGCCTACACCAGGGAAGAGCAGAATGAGGAGTAATGTAAACAAGATTTTATTGTGCATATATTTAACATTTTATGGTTGCATGGTAGAGGTTCCATCCACCACTTCTTTTATAATTTTTGCTCATGAGCATATCAGAGTTGATCCATTACATATACAAATTTATTTACACCAATATAATCTGATGCACGATTGATGGCACAGTAAGCTACATTACATAAAATTAGAATGTGTAATGACACATCAAAATCAGACATAAAATCCATTAGATTAGCTTGCTGCAAGACGTTTGAGTAATAATCTAGGCTATTAATAGAAAACTTGTCAATTTGGAAAGTAAGCCAAAAGTACACACTACAGATACTTCAAGCTTTTTGCTCCCACTGCACTCAAAATTTCTTTTTATCAGTTTATTTTTTGTTATCTTGCCTAGCTGCTGGAATTTAGTTTCACAAAAGATCTTGAAGGAAATGTGGTAACAAAATTTGAGTCATGGAATCAATTTTACTTCCGAACAGTGGGTTTCAAAAAATCTGTCGTGTATGAAAATCGGTTTATGTTATTTTAATGTGTGAGGTAAGCATTTTCTGGTAAAGGATTTTCTCCACCACTATGCCTTAACTCGTTATCTTGTCATGAAAATTGCACTATTTTCTAGTGTCAAACAGATCCACAATTCCATTGCTGTTCAGCTACTTCACATTATGTTCATTTCAGAATTATTTTATTCACTGCCACTGCAGTCAGAATTTTAGCCTGGCCTAAAGCTGTCCAACTCAGCAGCAGTGTGTGTCTTTCTCCAAGGTTTGTAGACAGCAAAGTGAATAAAACCATTCTGGTACATTCAAGGTCTCTTGAACTTATATCAGAGTTTAAACAGAAGGAGATCAAAAGTGCTGCAAGTCTATAAGACAATGGAATTCCACACATTTCGTGATAGGTAACATAAGATCATATAGCTTTGTAACATACGAGGACAAGTAGTCTACTGTCACTTGCAGGCTCTTATTAAAGCAATCCACAACTAATGTCTCCTAGTACTAAATTTTAATTTGCTTCAAATATTTAGCTATTTATGCTATATTGTAATAAAGCATCCTATACATCACTGGGGATGATTCTGCACATTGGCATTTTTCTTCATATTTCCTCTAACTGTCTGTGACAACTTTAAATAGATGACATCCAATCAGAAGCAATGATTGTTTTTTTACTTCATGGTTTCCATAAATTTCATAATTTTGAAAACAAACTACTGCAACTCCTCAGACTGCTCTATTGTAGGGAGATCTTGTTCTTTCCTCACAAAAATATTTTCCTCAACTTTAGTATCAGGATAGAAAGAAAAATATTGGAAAATGTGCGTGAGTACTTTCAGCACAAAGTACTCCCACAATCTTTTCAGCTCTTTAAATGTGAAGTTATTTAGGTCATTAAATAAAAAAATTAAAATATCGATTATTGAATTTCCAAAATACTTCTACATTCTTAAATAAGTGAAAGATTATGTTGACAATTACATTTCTCCAAGGCAAAAGTTATATTACTAAAAGGCAGTATGAAAACACCAACAGCAATTAATGCAACAGATTACAGTTTTGTTCTTGTCCCTGTTGACGAGTATGCCATTATTTTACTCAATCATTTTTTCCAGGAATTGTCCCCATGTACTTGCATATGATGGACAGCATCACTTCATCTGCACCAGCTCCTATTGACATCAGCCTCATATCCCTCAAGGAAAAAAATGAGAAAACAAAATCAATTACTGACCTCACAGATATACAAATCTTTACACTTTAACTCTATTTAGGAAATAGCACACTGCAATTTCCAGCCATTCATAGAGCATGTTACATGCCCTATACATACAGATGCATTAAAAAAAAAACAAATCACTCAAAGGAAAGACTCACATCTGGACAAGATTTCACTTTTTTAAAAACATTTACTGTAACCAACCAACTAAAGTCAACATAATTCAATCATTAATAAACAGGTGAAGGATATTTCAAATAAGAAAGGTAAAATGTGCTTTATATAGTCATTACAACAAAGATAGGTCTCAAGTAGTTACAAGATCTCACAGCACTTCCCACTCAGGTGGGAGATTACTTTCCATTTCTCAGACTTTTCAACTCAGCCTTCGTATGAAAGGATTTCTTACTGACTACCTATGCGTATCATCGCTTTAGTCACAACGACTGTATTGCACGCAAATTTCCTGGGGATGATTATCACTGACAGGGTGTACATCTACCTTCCTCAGTTGGATTAGAACGAGAACTCGAATCAAATCCATGCTGGTAGCATTATTATGAACCACATTCAAACCTCTTGACATAACTTGTAACCCTGCCCTCCCAACCCTGTTACAAATATAGTGTATACATCAACTCAAAAAACACTTAACCTGGGTATAATGAATTCTGGTGGTCTTTCCATCAGTACTATATTGTAAGATTATAGTTGAACTATCTGTTAACATTATGTGTGGTTTAAAGCTGTACAAAACACAGTACAACCGATAAAACAATGACAGAAAGTAATGGAAGCTGGTACTGTCTGTATTACTCTTGCTTCTGAGATACAAGATTCCGGGTTCAAATCCCATTCCAGCACAGAATTAAGACTGACATTTCAGTGCAATACTAAGGGAGTGCTGCACTGTTTAAGTTGCCATCTTTTAGGTGAGATGTTAAACTTAAGACCTGTCTGCCCTTTCAGGTGGGAGATTACAACATTCCCTGACACAAACCCTGCAACAGCTACTACAATGGCAACATACTTAATGGCTATGAGGTGCTTTGAAATGCCTGGTGGTTGCTGAAAACTCTATATGAATGCAAAGAAAAACAAAATAATGAGGATGCTGGAAACGTGAAACAAACAAAGAGAATGCTGGAGAAACTCAACAGGTCTGGCAGCAACTTTGGAGAGAGAAAGAAAGTTAACATTTTGAGTTCAGTTGACTTTTCTTCAGAAATCGGTTCTGTTTCACTTTACAATGTTACCAGCTCTGCTGAGTTTCTCCATCATTCTGTGTGTTCATTTTTGCATATATGCAAGTTTTTTTCCACCAATGCTGCAAAATCATCTGGGGATAATGTAATAAATTTCAAACAAATGTAAATGTAAAAGCAAAGGAACATACCGGTAATAGAATCAATTTCTTTTAGTCTCATGAAAATAAATAAACGGGTCCTTTAAAATACGTTTTAATTTTGTAATTTTAAAAGGAATTTCGCTCGTAGGTAAATCTCACTACTAAGTGGCGAGGGGCCTATTTGCATGTATTAACATCTCTTTAATTCATAATCTCACATCATTTATCAGCCAGTTTGCTGTTTTAGTAGGGAATGGATTGAAATTAGATGGAGACCATTGCAAGCATGAAAGTTGAAGCAGGTATCTGGTGACACCAGCTCAGCACTTGCTCCTCTGCATCTCCAACTGGGTCAGCATTCTCAGGCTATGCTCCACATAACCACTTGCATCACTCGTCCATGATGATGGCATCAGACACACTGCAGCATCACCACATCAACATGGCACATCTCCAACTCACTTAGAGTACAGTACATTTTCTTTTAAAACTTTTAGTTACTTTTATTGTGAATTTGTACTTCAAAAAGCCCAAAGACTGCTCATAGAGCTGGATGACTTGGGCTGTCTTCTTCTCGTCTCCTCCCAGCTCAAAGTGCTTGCACCTCTTGCATTCTTTATGATCAATAATTAAACTCCACACATTATAGTCTCAGCACAATCCTCTTTGTGGTCTTATCCTTTTTTCAAATTATACGCTTTGTATGTCCACCATAACCACTCTGCTTCCTGTCATAATGCCTCTTAACCTGTGCATACAAGGAATTCTTTCCTTTCTTACATTCAGCAACCTGACGTGGCTAGTGCATGCGACATTTCTTGCAGTATTTCCTCCGGATCTTTAGTACATTGACTATCTTGTCGTCTCAGCTCCGATCAAAGACAGAAAGGGAGAGGGAAAGAAAGTGTGTGCTGATGTCACCACGCAAAAGTTCATCACTTTAATTTGAACCATCATGACGAATTCATTGCAATGTTGCTGCTAGGCCACTTTGCAGTCAGGGTCAGGCATCTATCTCAAACATTGGAAAATTGTGCATCTTAGGACACTTGTTCTCTCAGCGGTCACTCACTCTCTTTGAATCTACGACTCCCAACTTGTCTTGCCTTTTTGTGCACTGCTGTCTCATTCAGAATGTATGTGGCTTTAGCGCAGCCACAGAGCTGAGCAGACTGTCTGGTTCCCAGCAGTAATCAGTTAAGGGACAGTACCTGGTGTTGTATGGAATCATGTTACATGTCACTTATACAGCATGTGCAGCAGCTTACGCAGTAAATACATTATGACCACAAGCAATTTTGAACATGCATGTGCATCAGCCAAATGGTCATATCTCAAAGTCTAAGCAGAATAGTCCTCAGTCAAATTAAGAGGGACTGTTGTCAGCCAAGGGGTCCAGCCACTGTCAGTCAAGGGCATCGTCTGATCTTAGTCCAGGGACTTGGCCGTGGTCAGTTAACATATTGAGGTGTCAGGGTCAGGGGTTCTGTATTATTGCAATTTGGGAAATGGGCCACAGTCAATCCCGTAGGTCCATAAGACCCTAAGACATAGGAACAGAATTAGACCATTCGGCCGCTTGAGTCTGCTCCACTATTTGATCATGGCCAATATGTTTCTCAATCACTTTCTCCTGCCTTTTCCAGAACCTATCTATCTCTGTCTAAATATACTCAATGACATGGCCTCCACAGCCCTCTGATTCACCACCCTCCAACTGAAGAAGTTCCTCCTTATCTCCTCAGGCCCAGTGCAGCTAGTCCAGGGATTAGTGGTACATCAGTTATGGAGGTGCACAGAGATCAGTCAGGAGTCTGGTCAATCATTGGTAAGGGCTGTTGGTCCATGTTAGTCCATGTGGGGAGATGGTGGTCAGCCACGGCCAGTTTGGAAAGTATGTTCGCTGAAAGTTGTGTTATGTTATCCCATTATTATTATACTGCTGAGCCAGTCAGTTAGGGAAGTCATTATTGGGAATTGGAGGCAGCATGTTGGGACGCAGAGGAGACAATAATTGTGAAGGGGGCGGCAACTCAACATACAAGTGAATGAGACAATAACACTGGAGGACACACGTTACTGTGAGAGAGACTGGGTGTCATTAATAGTCACACTACCCTGGCTTTAATGGGGTGGAGGGTGGAACATAGCATCAAGATGGTTGGCATGACTAAAGAGTTGGGTGAGAATCTGCGCACGCAGAGTAATGATAGGTTGACAGGACATGCAAAAAGAAAGGAACATGAAGGTTTTAGCGGGGCAAGGGAGGATGACCTAGATTAAAAGACTGAACCTGTGACTCACTGTGTGAAGTCTTCCATTCTCTACCATTCTCATCTGAATCACAAATGCACAATGTAAATTGAAAATGAGTGTCACCATACCCAGAACAGGTAGGCAAGTAGCTTTCTTCTGTCTGAGATGTAGAGTCTACTTGTGAAGCCCGACAAGAAATAATTCCATTAATCAGCACTACAGTTCAGGTTTAAAACATCTGTCATCATGGAATCCTGCATGTGAAGCACATGCAGTGACAAACTACGTCAGATCAAAACCCTGGCCACAAGCAATCTTGAACACGTAATTCGCCATCACAAACTGATCCTAGTCATCTTTGTGAAACAGAAGTAACCACAGATGACCCTAAAAGTATTGTAAGAACAGAAAGTGCTGGAAAAAATGGTCTCTTTGGGCCAAATGAGATCTGCCACATTCGCACTGAGCATTGAACAACAGTTCAATTAATATAATTGACAACACTTTTCACAAGTGAATCTTTTAACGTTGTGTGACTGAGTCAATAAGATGCCAACTTCATTAGATCCACTATTCACTCAGTACATGCACAAATGTGAGAAAGCACGAGTTTACATTTGAAGCCACGAGGAAACTTGTAACTGCATTGGATTGTGTGCAGTGAATTTTGGTGCATCTGATTGGTCAGAGCACACATCTGTTAAAGAACCCAATGTTCTTTGTATAATGGAAGGAAATGTGAGTGGGTTTCCTGAGAAATGTGCATAATGATCTGTCTAAGATTTGATTATTCACCATACTTACACAGAATCAGGAAAATCTCCCTTATAAACCATTGTCAAATAATATAATTCAAAACCTTATTTAACCTCAGTTTGAACTCTACTCACCTGTACAGTCTGCTGACCAGCACTTCATTAGTAAAACCCATTCCTCCCCAGAACTGAAGACAGCTATCAGTTACCTCACGAACCAGGCGGGCTGCCTTCAACTTTGCCATTGAGGCTAATTTTGTTGTATCATTTCCTTGAACATACTGAGCTGAATGAGAAAAAGAAGCTTAATTGCAACTTTATTTTAAAATCTTCTTTGAACAGGGTATTGGTAAGGCGGCACCTGGAATAACGTACAATAAAAGAGATTCATTAGACTGATTCTTGGGATGAAGAGGTTGACTTATCAAGACCAGTTAAATGGGTAAGGCCTTAATAACTAAAGAATAAGGATTGATCTGCTTGAAATATACAAGATTAAGAGAGAGCTTGACAGAGTAGATGCTGAGAAGATGTTTCCACTAGAAGGGGAATCTCAAACTTGGGGACAAAATTAAAAAATAAGGGGATACTAATTTAAAACAAACATAGAGAATATGGGAGAAACTCAGCAGGTCTGGCAGCATCTATGCAAACAGAAACGGAGTTAATTTTTCAAGTCCAAAATAACTCTTTTTTAAAACATTTATTTAAAATTGAGATGCAAAGAAATTTCTCCTTCCAGAGGTTAGTGAATGTTCAGAATTCTCTATGCCAGAGAGCTGTAGAAGCTAGATCACCTGAACTATTTAAAGAGGAGGTAGATAAAATTTTTGAAATGTCACGGAGTTGACAGCTATAGTGAGTTGGCGCAAAAGACAAGTTCAAGTCTGGGGCAGATGAGACGTGATCTTTTTGAATGGCAGGGAGGGCTTGAAGGGCTGAATGGCCTACTCCTGCTCCTACATTTTATGTTTTTATGTTCATACCTTTTAAAATCCTGCAGGGTAGGTCATCATGTTGAGGAGTTCCAGGTGTTTAGTTCCATTAATATTTTTAATTCTTTCACAGGATGAGGGTGTCACTGGCTTGGCCAGCATTGATTAATCATCCCTATTGCTCAGAAGGCAATTAAGAGTCAACCACATTGCTGTGGATCTGGAGTCAGTTGTCGGCCAGAGCAGGTAAGGACATACCCTAAAGGAGATTAGTAAACCAAATGGATTTTTTCAGCAATCAAGGCCATGGTCATGACTAGACTCTTAATTCCAGATTTTTATTTAATTCAAATTCCACCATATGCTGTGGCAGGATTTGAACCTGGGTCCCCAGAACTTTACCTGGGTCTCTGGATTAACAATCCAGCAATAATACTACTAGGTCATCGCTTCCCCTTTTGACAGAACTATTTCTTTGCTACTGAAAATTTCTTTGTTCTTCAATAAACATTAAAAAAAGTTCCACTGTTCTCTTTAAGTAACAATCCTCAACAGATATTATGGTAAAATATCAACACTGACTTACAGAAAAAGAATAATTTAAGAGGAATAGGCCCCCAATTTTAATCCTTAGCACTGCATTACAAAATGAGATTGGCAGCATAGGTTAAATTAAGGGAACATCTTAAATAACTGAATCCATCAATCTGCTACCTTTGATTAGGTTCTGATTTTAATTTGTTTATTTGGTCATTAAGAAATCTGGGTCTTCTCAAATATGAAACTTAGTTCCAGCAATGACTCTGAACCTCTGCTGCTCACAGGTAGCATATCAGGCTGATTCCAGCAGATTGCAATCAAAAAATATGACTCACTTATTTTGAAGGTGATTTAAATTATTAAAGTTCCATACCGACACAACGATAAAGGAGCGAACGAACAAGTTCAATCTCAGTCTCAAGTTCAGCAAGGCGGAAATGCACTGTCTGGTTGTGTAAGACTGGTTGACCAAAGACCTTACGTTGGCGTGTATATTCGATTGTTTCCCGTATGATGTTCTGCATGGGAGCCAGCACTGCAAAGACAGAAATAACATGCTTACACAACTGTTAGCAATATTCACAATGATCATGTACATTGGCACTCACAGTGGACTCATTCCAGAACCTGATGAATGCCTCAGAAAATAGATATAGGCCTTTTAAGCTAGCACCTCAGCATTAGCCCTCCTTGGAACAGCTACCTCAAATGGTTGAAAACAGCATCTGTGGGCACTGACAGGTAAAAGACAGGAGCACGACATTGGGAAATCTCCCAACTCAAAGATGTAAATCCAGTTCATGCTGTTAAGGCTCTGCAGAGCCTGCTGCGACTCTGAGGTCTGGGCCCAACTTGGCATTATTTGAACCAGCTATCTTAATAATGTGTTTCAGGTCCCTTATTTAGTTTCCATTGCTTTCACATTAGGTTTACTTTTAATGACCTAATTGCTAGGTTCACAAATAATCTAACGGATCACATTGAATGGCTATTTTGAGAGTTCAACGTATTTATTAGTTAAGATATGATTACCCTCACTCTTTATTCTTATGCCCTTGCAGTCTATTGACCCATTACTGACCTCACTTTCCTCTAAAATCTTTGAATGTGTTGTCACCCAACAAATGTGTACTCATCTCTTCTGTGACTCCTTTGTTGAATCTTTCCAATCATGATTCAACCCCTGCATCATCACAATGGTCCTATCCAAGGTCACACATGGCATCCTCTGTTACTGTGATAGATCATCTGCCTACCACTTTTTGTTTAGTCTTCGGTCCACCTTTCCACTATGCTGATATGCTACTTCCCTCATGACCAGTTCAGCTGGGATGCACTTGTTTAATTCCATACTTAACTGTTCAATCAAAATTACAGCATCACCTGCAATGGTTTCTGTGCAAGCCTTCCACTGTTATCTCTGGAGTCCCCCAAGAACCTATCTATAGCTCCTTCTTCTCCATCTTTATGCACTTCCTTGGGATAGCATCTTCAGTATATATGTTGACAACAGCTATTTCTACTATGCTCTACTGCTCCATGGCCTCTATATCAAGTTGCTTGACCAAAATCCAATCTTGGATAATTATTTTCAGATAAACAACGGGGAGAATGAAGCCATTGCTTGTACCAGAAATTCTGTACCTTAATGCCAATTTTAGTCTCTTTCCTGTTAACGTTAAAGATTGAATCAGTCTGTTTGCAACCTGTGTTCCATTCAACATCCGCCTTTTCTCTGCTTTAGAGGGAGCATAATGCTGAAATTTTAACGTTATTTTCTAATTTATACTTAAGATTTTGTACCAAGCATCTTTGTACAAAGGTGATGCCAGAAATGGTGACTTTGTACACTTCTCACTGTACTCAGTGTACACAGTATCACTAAGAATAACCATTGCACAGTCCTTGTGGAGATAAAGTCCCACCGTCACACTGAGAATAACATCCATCGTGTTGTGTGGCAAAATTACTGTGCTAAATGGGACAGACTTTGCACAGATCTAGCAACTCAAAACTGGGCATCTTTGAGGCTCTGTGGGCCATCAATAACAGCAGAATTGTACTCCAGCACAATGTGCAACCTCATGGCCTGGCACATCCCCCACTTAGCCATTATCATCAGGCTAGGGAATCAACCCTGGTTCAATGGAGAATGCAGGAGGGCATGCCAGGAGCACCACCAGGCATACCTGATGATGAGATATCAAACTGGTGAAGCCACCAAACAGACTACTTGCACGCCAAACAGCAAAAGCAGCAAGTGATAGACAGAGCTAAGCGATCCCACAACCAACACATCAGCTCTAAGCTCTGCAGTCCTGCCACATCCAGTCATGAATGGTGGTGGACAATTAAACAACTCACTGGAGGAGGAGGCTCCACAAATATCCCCATCCTCAATGATGGAAGAGCCCAGCACATCAGTGCAAAAGATGAGGCTGAAGCATTCACAGCAATCTTCAGATAGAACTGCCGAGTGGATGATCCATCTCGGCCTCTTCCAGTGGTCCAGATACCAGTCTTCAGCCAATTCGATTCACTCCATCAAGAAATGGTTGGAAACACTAAACACTGCAAAGATAATGGGCCCTGACAATATTCGAACAATAGTACTGAAGACTTGAGCTCCAGAATTTGCCGCTCCTAGCCAAGCTATTCCAGTACAGTTACAACTCCGGTATCTAGCCAATGTGGAAAATTGCCCAAGTATGTCCTGTACATGAAAAGCCGGACAAATCCAACCCAGCCAATTACCACCCCATCAGTCTCCTCTCGCTCATCAGTAACATGATGGAAGGTGTCATCAACAGTGCTATCAAGCAGCACCTGCTCAGAAATCACCTGCTCAGTGACGCCCAGTTTGGGTTCCTCCAGGGCCACTCAGCTCCTGACCTCATTACAGCCTTGGTTCAAACATGGACAAAAGAGCTAAATTCCAGAGGTGAGGTGAGAGTGACAGCCCTTGATATCAAGGCAGCATTTCACTGAGTTTGGCATCAGGGAGTCCTAGCAAACCTGGAATCAATGGGTATCCGGGGCAAACTCTCTGGTGGCTGGAGTCATACCTGACACATAGGAAGATGGTTGTGGGTTGTTGGAGGTCAATCATCTCAGCTCCAGAATATCTCTGCAGGAGTTCCTCAGGGTAGTGTCCTCAGCCCAACCATCTTCAGTTACTTCATCAGTAACGTCCGCTCCATCATGAGGTCAGAAGTGGGGCTGTTCACTGATGATTGCACAATGTTCAGCACCATTCGTGCTTTCTCAGATACTGAAGCAGTCCATGTTCAAATGCAACAAGATCTGGACAATATCCAGGCTTGGGCTGACAAGTGGCAAGTGACATTCGTGCCACACAAATGCCAGGCTATGACCATCACCCATAAGAGACAATCTAACCACTGTCCTTTGACATTCAATGGTGTTACCATCACTGAATTCCCCACTATCAACATCCTGGGTATTATCACTGACCAGAAACGCAACTGGACTCACCACATTAACACAGTGGCTACAAGAGCAGGCCAGAAGCTGGGAATACTGCAGCGAGTAACTCATCTCCTGACTTCTCAAAGCCTGTCCACCATCTACAAGGCACAAGTCAGAAGTGTGATGGAATACTCCCCACTTGCCTGGATGAGTGCAGCCCCAACAACACTCAAGAAGCTTGACACCATCCAGGACAAAGCAGCCTGCCTGATTGGCACTACATCCATAAGCATCCAATCCCTCCACCACTGACACTCAGTAGCAGCAGTGTGTACTATCTACAAGATGCACTGCAGAAATTCACCAAAGATCCTCAGACAGCACCTTCCAAACTCACGACCACTTCCAACTAGAAGGACGAGGGCATCAGACATATGGAAACACCACCACCTCCAAGTTCCCATCCAAGCCACTCACCATCCTGACTTGGAAATATATCACCGTTCCTTCACTGTTTTCTTCACACAGAATCACTACAGTGTGGAAACAGGCCCTTCGGCCCAACAAATCCACATCCACCCTTGAAGCATCCCACCCAGACTCATCCCCTTATAACACACCTAAGCTACACGCTGCTGGGTCAAAATCCTGGAATTCCCTCCCTTACAGCATTGTGGGTTAACCCATGGCAGGAGGACTGCAGCGGTTCAAGAAGGCAGCTCACCACCACCTTCTCAAGGGCAAGTAAGGATGGCAAGAAATATTGGCTGGCCAACGATGCCCACATCCCATAAAATGAATCGAAATAACAACTCGTGTTTCCGTTACTTGAGTTCATGTGACAATAAAACCTAATTCTAATTCTACCTCCACAACCTCTTCATCACAAAGACCATCTAATCCAACCTGTAGCATCTCAGTGTGTTGGAATGTTCTGAGATTGGGAAAGGCATTAAGTAAGTACAATTCTTTCTCTTACTTGCTTTGCTTTTCACTTTTCTTTAACTCATAGAAATTCACATCTGTTTAGAAAGAGACCTACTGCATTTGAAAACACATTTGTTTTGGATATTCAAAAATATCTAATAAAAGATGTTCCGTTATTCCTCAACTGCAGCATTCCTCCATCATTTTGCCACTCTGTTCTTTCATTGCTCTATTATAGACTTAAGAGATAGATACTGTAAATATAATTGACACAGAGTCAGCCAATCTGTTGGAGGACGAGTGGGAAACCTGTGTTGCTTCTGGGAGTTCATAACCTGATTGGATAAAGTGTCTATTAGAAGCTGGCCAGAGTTCAGCTTTCCCTGCAAATTAGGACTCCAAGTATGGAAATCCCATCCAACAACTCTCCTTTACAGACAACACCACCAATACTGGTGGTATTGCAGGTAATGTAACCAGGGAGAGGACTATGATTGCTGAAGAAATCAGGCCACTAGTGATAGAGGCGGTATTGGGGGCAGGGGAAAGGTGTCGTGGCAGAGGACAAAGGGGCTTGAAGACAAGGGAAGGATGCTTTGATCGGCTACTGGTTCCTTGATCAAGCAATGAGTGTTTTTGGAAGAGCAGGGCATCTCTAGAAGGCTGCAGGCAAAATGCAGCCTTTTAGATACAAGGGAAAACTGTACCACTAAATATAATTCCTGAGACATCACTAATTTTCCAGCACTGGGAGAGTGACATGACTAAGTAGCACATTGTCATCATGCTTCCTGCTGGGACACGCTGCATTGAGTGCAGCCCCTGGTTTTTAGATTCGCTGAGCCTCACTGTATTAGCTTAAGCAGTGTTTAGGCTTTTGCCTAGCTCATGTTCATGCACAGTAGAAAAAACATACTTCCTGCAACTGCCCACATGCGCTCCTCCTGGAATTGCAACATCTGATAGGTGAAACCCATTCCTTCTTCACCGATGAGATATTTTCTTGGAACCCTAACATCTTCAAAAAAGATCTGTGCTGTATCTGAGGACCTCATGCCCAACTTATCAATCTTTTTAGCCACATGGATTCCTGAAAATGTAATTCATATGGTTAGTTAATCAAACAACATTTTGAATTAAATTTCCTATTCTCATTAGAAATATTTCCTTCATAAAATTTGTACTGGAGGTTGGTTTACCATCAGACAAAAACAATAACGCTCAGCAGGTCTGGCAGCATCTGTGAAGAA